>CM033453.1:15955289-16360222 GCA_019425755.1 Amaranthus cruentus | reverse complement strand
TGTGTGTGTGTGTGTGTGTGTCTGTGTGTGTGTGTGTGTGTGTGTGTGTGTGTATGTATGTGTGTGTGTAGAACATAAAATTAGTTTTTGACCCAGATCTGACCTGCCAAAATATAACGGTCTGAGTCTAGATACAAATTTTGGATAGCTTCTTAATCTTGATCTAAATCTAAATCTAAGAGAAAAATAGGGTGTGAAGTTGAGTTAAGTTAAACCCAATCTAAATCAGACTCATGCTCATCCTTAAATTTAATCATGATCATTAACAAAGTTACTTTTGATGAACCAATTCCTACGTTTCAATGCCCACCAAATCAAACAATTTCATCACAAACAATGAAACACATATTTTTATTTGTAATTATTTTATTTGGGACTACAATGAACTTATGAATTTTTTTAAAAAAAATTCTATAAAAATTAATATTCCTCATATCGGTTGATCACTTTATTCCTTCTAGGTAACAATTGAATTGAGTATCACTTGATTGTATCGAGATCATACATGGAATGTTCTTTTAAGAATTATTACCACATTCATGATCAGATCCTTCAATCGTTGATTTTTACTACTTTTTCTAAATTTTAATATAAAAATCATGATGAACAGGAGCATGTGAGGACACTTATGGAGGATATACCATTTTAAGTTGAGTAATAACATGAAAAGATTTCATATAGGGATAAATTTATAATGGTTTCATTAAAATACAATAATGCCATTTTGATATATCGTCGATTATTAAGATTATTACGAAGATAAAGTCTAAGCTATGTGATTTTCTATTAATAAGTATGATTAAAATAAAAAAAAATATATATATATAAATAAATAACTTCCAAAGAAGGTTCACTACTAAAACCAATTGGTAATAGTAGGAGTTACTCCTTGAGTATATGATATTGTATCATATTCATTTTGTAGAAATAAGCTTTGTACAGTAGCATAATAATACTCATGAATACTCATGCACTAGTGGTCCCTTGTGATGGACACTTGTCAAGGTGGTTATAAACCTTTGTATAAAAGCTTGTATACTCTCTCACTATTAGAGTAATGAATACAGAATGCATGATAATATACTTTTCCTTTCTCTCTCCTAAAATGGGTTCTTTCTTCACCTTTCTCTGAAACACCATTGCTAAACGTTACATGGTATCAGAGCAGGTACAGTTTGCCTGCTGATACACGAAACCAGTATCCTCGTTCTTCCTTGCTACAACACATACGGTATTCTCAGAATTTTTTTTTCCTTCTTGATTCTTGAAGTTCTTGTTTCACATCTTCTATGGCCGACAACACCATTCATGAAACACCTACTGTTCGTTCTTCACAATATGCTCATCTTGATCTCAATCAAGATCCTTCATCTGTATACTATCTCCACCCGTCAGATCACGCGAGCATTAAACTTGTTAATGTGCCTTTTGATGGAAACGGCTATGGTGACTGGAAACGCTCGGTTATGATCAGACTTATGGCTAAAAACAAGTTATGTTTCGTCGATGGAACTTTACCTCAGCCCTCTTCTGATGATTATCTTATCAAAGCTTGGAATAGATGTAACAATATGGTGATAGGATGGTTAATAGCCTCATTAGATCGTGTGGTAGCTAAGAGCGTAATGTATAATCACTTTGCCTCTGAAATTTGGTCGGATTTGGAAGAACGATTCGGTGTGTCTACTTCTGCTCAAGTTTATTCTCTTCATGAAGAACTCTCAAATATCTCTCAAGATGCTAATATGACTATCACTGAATACTTCACCAAGGTAAAATCTGTCTGGGATGAAATTGATAACCTAAGTCCTATTCCCTCTTGCATTTGTAACGGTTGTAGTTGTGGTCTTACTAAGAAGGTCCTTAAGTTGCAGCAAGACCAACGCCTCATGAGTTTTCTCATGAAGGTCGATGATCAGTATGCCCCTATCAAAACTAATATTCTCATGTTACCTGAGCTTCCACATGTCTCTACTGCATATCGCATGTTATATCAGGAACAGAAACACAAAGAACTCTCTAAACTTCATCATTCCTCTCCCTCTGATTCTTTGGCTTTTAATGCTTACAAAAAGAATACTCATGATAGGTCTTCTTCTAGTAATACACGGTTTCATAGACCTCATGGTTCTGATTTTAATTCGACTACTCGTTTCAAGTCTGGCACTAGTAATGGTTCTAAACGTGGTTCTACTTACTTTTGCGACCATTGCAAAATCTCTGGTCACTCCATTGAACGTTGCTTTAAAGTCCATGGTTACCCTCCTGATTTCAAGCATAAGCGTTTTGCCGGCTGTGTTCATGAGACAGATAATACTAAGACTGAATTTGAGACTCTTGGTTTGACCGAGAATCAAGTGGAATCTCTTATGGCCATGTTGACTAAGCACAAAGAAGCCAATACAGATTCTACTTCTATGGATGTTGAGACTCTCCCTGGGGCAGCAAATCTAGCAGGTAAATTCTACTTTCTTTCTCGTTCCACTACTTCTAAATGGATTCTTGATAGTGGTGCGACGGACCACATGTGTAACTCGCTTGACTTTTTCGTTAATGTTCGAAAAATACAAGGTGCTAGACACACTATCACAATACCTGATGGCCGAAAAGTCATGGTTGACTTGTGTGGGGATATTTTCTTGATGGATGACATTCTGCTCAAAAACGTCTTATTTGTTCCGGATTTTCAGTTTAATTTGATCTCCATCTCTAAACTATGTCTTGATACTTGCACTAATGTGTTATTTGATGCTAATGAATGTGTTCTTCAGGACCATTCAAGGAGAAGAGTTCTTGGTAAGCTCTCCCATGGTCTTTACTATGCTGAGGTTCCTTCTTCAAATTGTGTTGCTGCTGCTGTTTCCAAATCAAAAGCATGTAATGTTCACTTAGTCAAACTATGGCATCTAAGACTAGGCCACTTACCCATTTCCCAACTTAAGTTTTTGATTCCTGACATTGATGTAAATAAATTTCATGATCATGCTTTTTGTACTATTTGTCCGGCGGCTAAACAAACTCGATGCTCATTTCCTCATAGTTCTATTAAATCGACTAAGTGTTTTCAACTCATACATATTGATATTTGGGGCCCGTATCGTCATGCTACATATGATGGTTGTTCTTATTTTTTGACCATCGTTGATGACTTCACTAGGGCTACTTGGTTATACATGATGAAATCAAAAAATCAGTATGTCGGCTTCCTTCGCCAATTTTATTCTTATGTGTTGACACAGTTTGATTCTAAGATCCAAGTGATACGTACTGACAATGGTAAAGAACTTTGTGATGGTGCCGCTAGAATATTTTATGATGATCATGGGATACTACACCAAACTTCCTGTCGTGACACACCCCAACAAAACGGGGTCGTCGAACGTAAACACCGACATTTACTAGAGGTCGCCCGTGCCCTTTCTTTCCAATCCAACCTTCCTATCCAATTTTGGGGTGATTGTGTCAAAACCGCTACATACCTTATTAACCGTTTCCCCTTATCTGTTCTTGGCAACATTTCTCCTTATGAAAAGCTCTATGGTGTACCTCCCAATATTTCTCACTTAAAGGCCTTTGGATGTTTGTGCTTTGTCTCCACTCTCAAGCATAATAGACCTAAATTTAATTCTAGAGCTGATCTTTCTGTTTTCTTAGGTTATTCCCTTAGTCAAAAGGCCTACAAAACTTACCATCCAGCTACTAAATCATTTGTTTTTTCAAGAGATGTTCATTTCCAAGAACATCATTTCCCTTTTCACTCCACCACTCCTCTCACTTCTCCTTTATCCACTTTTTACCTTCCAGCACATACTCCTTTCCCTACCTATGATGATTCTTTTTTACCTACTACTCTATTTCCTATACCTCCTCACCCACCCTCCCCTACGACTACTACTACATTATCCCATACTGACCCCACTCCCTTATCACCTCACCATTTATCTCCTTCTTCCAATACTACTTCCAATTCTTCTCTCTCTTCTCATATCTTATCTCCCTCCTCTAATGTTTCTGCCTCATCGCCCCTCTCCACTCAATTCCATGAGCTTCCTCTTGTTGTTGATATTTCTCAAAACCCTTTACCCACTCGCAAATCTTCCCGTCTCTCTAAACCTCCAAGTCACTTACAGGATTTTATTTGCTCCACTGCTCATTGGTGTAATTTGGTTCGATTTGATGCTCTTCCATCTGATCATCGCTCTTTCATTGCTCATCACAGTCTTCATCATGAGCCTAAATTTTATAAACAGGCTGCTAAGGATCCTTTATGGGTTAATGCTATGGAATCCGAACTTCGTGCCCTTCAAGATAATCATACATGGGATTTAGTTTCTCTCCCTCCTGGAAAGAAACTTGTTGGATGTAAATGGGTTTACAAGATAAAACTAAAAGCTGACGGTTCTGTCGAGCGTTATAAAGCTCGGCTTGTCGCTAAGGGCTACACTCAGGAATATGGTATTGATTTCCATGATACTTTCTCTCCGGTCGTTCGTATGACCACAATTCGATGTATATTAGCTCTTGCCGCCTCCAAGAAATGGGTTCTTCATCAACTAGACGTTAATAATGCATTCTTACATGGGGCTTTGAATGAGGATGTGTATATGACATTACCGGACGGTTATCCGGCTCCCTCTAATATGGTTTGCAAGCTTCGTAAGGCTCTCTATGGCCTCAAACAAGCCTCACGTCAATGGTTTGCGAAGCTTACTTCTACTTTGGTCTCTCAAGGATTTACACAATCCAAACTGGATTATTCTTTGTTTACTCACCGTACTCAAGATTCCATTACTATTGTTGCAATTTACGTCGATGATATTATTGTTACGGGTGATAATGTTACCATGATCTCTCAATTAAAGTCTCATCTCCACCAAGTTTTCAGCATCAAGGATCTCGGCCCATTAAGCTTTTTTCTTAGCCTAGAAATTACTTACTCCCAATCTGGTATTATTGTGACACAACAGAAATTTAGCAAGGAATTATTGTTGGACTCTGGGCTTGATTTTATTCCTCCTCACGTAACACCCTTACCTCTTAACCACAAACTTGCTGCCAACGATTCACCTCCTTTCACTAACCCCACCTTATACCACAGTCTTGTTGGTAAGTTAAATTTTCTTACCCATACACGTCCGGACCTTTCCTATTCTGTTCAAGCCCTTAGTCAACATATGCAAAGTCCTACAGTTAGTCATTACACGGCCCTCAAACATACTCTTGGGTATATTTCATCTACAATGGATCAAGGTATTTTACTCTCAGATTGTGATCATTTGGTTCTACAAGCGTACTCTGATTCCGATTGGGGTGCATGTCCGGATTCTCGCCGTTCCATATCTGGCTTTGTTTTACTTCTTGGACGTTCTCCCATTAGTTGGAAATCCAAGAAACAAGCCACGGTCTCTAAATCTTCCGCCGAAGCCGAGTATCGTTCCATGGCTAGTGCTTCCTCCGAGGTCGTTTGGGTGGTTCGTCTTCTTAAGGAACTGGGTTTATCATCTTTACAACCTGTCACCTTACATTGTGACAACGTCTCTGCTCTTCATATTGCTCAAAACCCCGTGTTTCATGAACGCACCAAGCATCTAGAAATTGATTGTCATTTTACGCGTGACAAAGTTATGGAAGGCTTATTACAGTTAACCTATCTTCCCACATCTTCTCAGCTTGCGGATATCTTCACAAAGATCCTGCCATCTGCTCAATTCCGCCATTTACTGACCAAACTTGGCGCGCACCTCCCTACCAAGTTTGCGGGGGGATGATATTGTATCATATTCATTTTGTAGAAATAAGCTTTGTACAGTAGCATAATAATACTCATGCACTAGTGGTCCCTTGTGATGGACACTTGTTAAGGTGGTTATAAACCTTTGTATAAAAGCTTGTATACTCTCTCACTATTAGAGTAATGAATACAGAATGCATGATAATATACTTTTCCTTTCTCTCTCCTAAAATGGGTTCTTTCTTCACCTTTCTCTGAAACACCATTGCTAAACGTTACAGTATATAAAGTGATGCATACTCTTCTTTTTCTCCGATGTGGGACAACTCAAATGTGGGTAACACATGGGCAATTTAACATTTCTTAACATAAGCTACTAAATATTTTTCCATTACCATCTAACCTCGAGTTATTGTTATAGTATATAATAATATGTCAGGAAACCAATTTGACCAAAAATTCAAAATAGTAATTGAGACCCCAAAATATAACAATTATACTCTAGCAATTATGGTTTCATATTTCTTTTATTTAAATTTATTTTAAATTTAAAGTTGTTAACTTTCAAGCTAGCCACTATAAAATTACACGGTTATATACCCCCAAAAATAATTAACTAGAATTTTGTCTGCGTATTTCAGAGAACATGCTTATATATGTAGAAGTACAACATGTCATGAGTTCCATACTTGGTCAGAAAACTTTTTATTTACTTTTGAAGAATGTTTATATAATTAATTATTCATTTTGTCTGAAATTTTTGATGGGCTAAATGGAAGAATGTGGCGTATTTGCTGCTACTGTCGCTCCCACGCATTCAACCAATATATATTTTATGATCTCAATCTCAATTCCCATCCCATCCCATCCCAAATTCTTTGTAAAAACCCTAATTTAACCAACTACTTAAATAAAATTAATTATAATTAATGGGGAGGTTTAATACTTTAATCGTGCTGCTACTTCTAGTATATAATCAATCACTCACTTCTAAGAATTCTTTAGAATTTTACTATCATAGTTTAAACATTTATCTTAGTTGTTGATTCAATGTTCTTTTTAATCTTACCTAGATAGAACATTCAATCATTTATATATATTCACAATAATTATTTATCAAGATAGTACACATTTTTTTATCAAGTTAATCAATAAAGTTTAACATGCAATACTACAACATTTTAAAAAAATAAAATTATTGTGATTAATTGCATCTAATCGAATTCTGTAGGTTGCAATAATTTTATATATTGATTAACTATCAATACTACACAATTTGTACTAGAGCTCTACTACGGAGTTGCATATATCGAATCCTGTAGGTTGCATAAATCGAATATGCAATACGGCCATAGTAATATGAAAAAGTTGATGAAATATGAATACAAGTTGGATGCTTGAAGTTCTACTACGGAGTGTCAAAGCCCAAAGGGGATGTTTGGCAATTGGCGGTTAGTTGTTGGCTTTTTTAGTTAGCTTGTTTGACCAGTTGGAGCAGCTTTTTCAATTTGGCTTAAAAGCCTGCTTTTCAACTGCTTTAAAAGTCATTTACCAAAAACTTTTTTGGCTATTTGACCAACAAACAAGCCAAAAGTCAACCAAAAAGCTAAGCAATAAGCTATGAACCAAACACCCCAAAATATCTTATTGGGCAATTTTAATTTAGAGATATTCTATATGGTAAGCACCAACTATTGCTGAGTCGTAGCAATTTTTAAAATTTTTTCCACAAAATAGCACTCAACTCTTGAAAATTAAATTAACTACAGTAACATTATGTAGATAAAAACGTTTAATTTCTGTTAAATTTTGGCAAAAGTCATCAATGATCCTAATAAATCCCAAATGAAAAGCATACTTAACGGAATTGAAACAGAACGAAAATGAAATTGTAGTTGATTTTCAAAGAGTTAGTGCTATTTTGTGAAGAAATTTTGGGATTTATTAGGGGCATTTATGACTTTTATCAAAACTTAACGAAAATTAAACGTTTTTACCTCCAAAATGTTGCTATAATTAATTTTCCAAGAGTTGAGTGTTATTTTGTGGAAAAATTTTTAAGAATTGCTACCAACTGCCTTTTGTCATAGTTGGTGCTTATCATATAGAATATCCGTTTAATTTATTTTGATACAAATAGAAATTAGATGGTCTAATCATCCAATGATAATGTTTGATAAATTAGCAGGTTGAAAAGGCTTATTGTTATGAATAAGGTATTTTTGAACAAGTTGCTTATAGCAGCAAGTTCAAAATCGGCGGGTCAAACCAGTTAATACAATTAACCGGTCAAATCAACCACTGTATAAAATCAGCGGGTCAAAACAGTTAATAAAATCAACTGGTCAAATCCACCACTATAAGTAGCCAACTATTAGCTATCGGCTATCGATGGGTCGTTTGCCAAATACCAAGGAACTTAAAATGGATTTGCAATCTATATGCCATTAACGGCGACATCTAACCTGAATATAAGGCAAAGGTGGCGTATATTAAGTTCCTCATTGTGATTGATTTGATTCCTAATAATAAGATTGGTTTGTTTTTGCTGTTATTGATAGTGATGCATTTATATTGATCTATTTTGTGTTCTATTGTCAGTACTATGAAAGTGAACGACCCATATTATTAGGCAATAGGAAAAGTTCGGTTACCTTTTTAACTAATTAATTAACTTTTCATTAAGTAAAAATAATTAATTAATAATTAAATAGGTAAAGATTAAACACTTGTGGAGTTGTGCCTAAAACATTAAACTTAATGAAGTCCGTCTTCGTTGCATAGTTATTGTGTATATATAAATTAACTTTTATTTTAAAACGAATTAGAAACGAGTTTTTGTAGGGTCTAGACTAGAAATTATTACCTAGCTCACTGAAATAATTCCACTATAAAAGTTAGCTTACTATCCACATACAATATTGAATGTATTACTAAGTCGAGACCATTAGATAAAGGTTAGATGTAAGTCATCATCAAGTTGAAGAGACCATAGCTATCAACATTAACATCTTATGGTTTTGTTCAACAATTCAGTGTTTCGCACAAAGTCAAGAATTCGAAAAGAAAGATGATAGATTATATATTCGTATCCTGCCGAGTGAGAGGGCAAAAAAAAGTATGCAATCAATTTAGACCATTAGAAAAAGAGAGTGTTATAAAAAAAGGCATAAGTATCTTGTAGATAACATGTGATAAAACACCATATTTATCTTTTAACTCTCGTAGAGCCTATTGAATGGCCGTCTTTCATTGTTTGTAATTTACATACATTACAGATGTTGACAACGGTTTGTCATACGTCACAAAAATTGTTAATATATCGTCATTTAATAAAAGTATAATGGAAATGTTATAGTACTCTATAATGATTATGAAAATTGTTAATATATCATCATTTGTAAGAGTATAATTTAGTTTAAGAAAATTATTTGTTAAGATACATGATTATGTTTGCCCTAGGCTAATTAATTCTTTTTTCTTCACAAAATTTATATTCACGTATTACCAATATCACGAGGATATTGTATCGTATGCTATTAGAAAATAAAAAATAAAAAATAACACACCCATATTTGGAGATGCTAGTTACTTATTAGCATATGAAGATGGTATAGAACATTTCATGAAAATTAACAATTAAATTTGTTCGATGTGGATGACAAGATGGTTTCAAGGAAACTAAAGAGTTGGATGGAAACTATAAAGTTGCATGAAAGCAAGACTACCAAAACACTAATTAAGGACTAACTAATATAAATAATCTTATATATGTATTGTCAACATAATTAACAATATATCTATATATTTTTTGTTTATAGATATAATCTTATCTATTAGAATTAAGACTTGAAAATTTTGAGTTTACATGTTATTGACATTCTCCAATTTATCCCGAATTATGATGTTCTTTTGTTTACCACAAAATTTAAGGAGAAGTTATAAAAACACATATAATAAGGGGTGGAGGTGAAAAAGTGTAAAAGTTGGACATGCTTTTGCAATATGCTATCATTGAATAGGATAAAGTGGATTCAACAAGTAGGACAATTGTGAATAGAAAGGGAATTCAAGTCTAATAAAATGTAAAAATACAAAAGAGATATTAACAAAGGTTACTCAAGAAAAACATTTAGTTAAAGTAATAAATTACAAATTATCCTAACATTTATCACAAAACAATTTAATGAAATGAGAATTGTAATCTTTATTTCTTATTTATTAGGTACCACACATTCAGTTTATTTTTCCACGCACGTTTTATATGATTATAAATGAGAATTATTATGGTATTGTTTGTAAAATCAAATACTTGCTTAACAACATTAATAATTTTTTATAAATACATATATAAGAAAAACCTAAACTTATAGTACCTACATACGTGTGCATTTTTCATATATTAATTATATAAATTAAAACATGTTTTTATATAAAATATTAACTATATGCAAATTATTATCAACCCTTTAAATTATAAACAAACTTATCATCATTACAATGAATTATGACCTTATACCAAACAAAGCTTCAAAATAAGATAATTAACAAAAAAAGAAGCAATTATTTGATGAACAAAAAAGAGGATTCATGACATTGAAAAGTAGATGAACAAAGATAAAAGCTTATTTGAACATAAAAGAAAGAATGAAAAAAAAAAGGTTGGGAGGCATCTCATCATCCTTATAAGAAGTAGTATATCTTTATTATAAGACTACTTTAAGAGAAGGGATGACCCAAGAAAGAGTAAAGAACAAAACCTAGAAGAAAAAGGTAGCACACTAGCTTAAAAAGCAAGAGGTTTTATGGGTATGTTTTTGTGAGTTGTTTCCTTGAATAGAGAGAAAGTTTACTAGCAAATTACATTTAGTTTTAACAATTATAATTACTTCTATTCTATACCTCCATCTTGGGATCTAAAAAGGATCTTATTTAAAACTACAATTATTTTTACTTTTGTTATGGATTCAACCAATTTCCAACACCAACATGAACATGACCAACACCATCTTCAAGACCACTTTGTTGGGTGTTCTTCTATAAACTTGCCTTCTTCTGGTTATGTTGTTTCTTCTTCTCTTGATTGGAACTCCTCTATCTTACCATCGTAAGTTCCTTTTATTATTATTATTATTATTATTATTATTATTATTATTATTATTATTATTATTATTATTTTTTATTTTGTTTTGTTTAATAATATTTTGATTGAGTTGGTTTTTTTGATACCGGTGATTACTTTTTTATTGCAATCATGGTATTTAGCATGTATATATGCATAGTTGTTAATTTGTTCTGTCAGTTTGAATTTGCTATACAACATGTTTTCAGTATAAGTTCTTCAACAATATCTTCGATAGATATAAAATCTTTAAAGGAGTTAAAAGACTAAAGCTGATAGAGTATAAGTTTTTTTTTAAAAACAATTTTGAAACTTGAAACTATAAGTTGGAGTTAATGGTAAATCTTTAAATTTTTTTAGCAAACAATTTTTTTAAAAAAATTTAGATCAATTTTTTTTTTCTTATTTTACTCTATAGATTGCTATTTAGCCTTAAGAGAGGTTATTCCGGCCTCTACAAGCATGAAGTTATGTTTAATAAAATGATTGTGAGCATTTTTTGCTAAATAGTTTTTGTTTTCTTAAATTATCTTTGATTTTGATTTTGAGAATAAATACACCGTACCTTATTTCAAATTTTAATGTTTTAAATCCACATGCATACAAGTTTTTTTAGGGGAAAGGAATGAACAACTTGCTAATTATTTTCATATTTCTCCTCTCCTTAATTTATACCCCAAAATTAATTATAATAAAAAAAACAAAATTATTATTTTTTCCTTAAAAATTTAATTCCTTCACAAAGGAACGAACACAATAAAATGATAATTAACCACAAATATATACATAAACTAAATAATAATTTATAAAAAATAATTTATATTCTTTTAAGTACATAGTCTCTAAGTTCATATAAATGGTATTTAAATCAAAGAACTCAATGTAAAATTCATCAAGTTTCAAAACGATTTGAAAAATAAAAGTTCAAAATTTTTTTTCTATTGTTTACTTTCAAATCATGCAAAAATATATCAAGACTACTTATGTTATACTCTAAAAACTTAATCTTAATATTGCAACTGGTGATTTACTTTCTCTCTGTTTCATAATGTTTGTTATATTTGGATCAAAACTATTAGAAGGTTTTTGGTTAAATATATAACAAATAATATAAAACGGACAAAATAGTGAATATAGATGAAATGAATCCAAAAATTTATTGTTATGAAAAGTAGAAAGTAGTTTTCCTTTAAATGAATACTTTTTAATTATTAGTCTTTTACATTATTCTTTGGTTAATTATATACTAATTGTTAGATTATATAACATATCATTAGACTTCAACCATCAGCTTAAACTTTTGGTTGAGTTGGTTTTTTAACATGATATTAGTAGTCAACGTGATAAGAAGTCTCAGGTTCAAATTTTCACCACCCCTCATTTAAAATAGAATATTCAGCGCTAATTCGCATCCACACTTCTAGCCAATGAGCTCTAGCCAATGAGCTCTCGTATGAGGCTTTAACCATCAGCTTAAACTTTTGGTTGAGTTGGTTCCTTGACACTAACTTATAATCATTGTACTAAAATTGAAACATTGTGTATACAAGCAGGAGTACAAACACAACATTCAGCCACAAAAATGAGCAACAAGATCAAAGTGAGTTAACGTTGTTAAGCAGCACAACAGCAATCCCCAAATTAGAAGACGACATGTTAAGCTCATTCCCAAGTTTTAGTGGCCTAATTCATAATCCTGGAACTGCTAATAATCCATTAGAAAACATTAATCCTTGGTTTAATGGATTAATCTCATCTAATGGTATGCCCTATAGTAGAGGATTAATGCAGTTTCCTTTAGAAATTAACAATAATAATTGGAGTAACAATAATAATAATGGGTTTCCAAACAGTACAAGTTTCCTTAATCAGATGGGATTAGGGGTGTCATCACCTAATAATTCAAATGCATCGACAGTTTCAAGTAGTAGTCCTCGTTTGGGTTTGAACTTACAAGCTATGGATTTCTTGGGAAATAATAATTCATCAAGTTTTGGCGCTCAAACAAGACCTAATATGTCTTATGATGTTGTTGGTGAAGAAGTTATTAGCCCTGCTGGAAAGATTTTATCTAATAACAACAAGGTATTTTACACTTATTCTCCTATTTCTCTTATTAAACTATATATAGTCAATTCACTTATTTGTTCTAATCTTTTAGTAAAAGGTAAAACTTTATCTCGCTTTCTAAATACTCTTTATCCCTATAATTTGAGTTTGCACCCTAAAATTTACTAAACTCTTATATATTTGAGATTTAAAAAATATAAGAAATAATTACTAGGTAGGGCCTTTGCTCCCACACTAAATGTTTCCCAAGTTAATTTAAAATATTCCGTATATTTGTACTTGCAATTTCCTAATTAGTAGCATACATTCACATATAGATTATACATAGTAAATAGGAAAAATAATTGAAATATTAAACAGTTATAACCTAGCTAGCTAATATATTACTTTTTATATATATATATATATATATATATATATATATATATATATATATATATATATATATATATATATATATATATATATATATATATATAATAAATTATAATTAATTGTTAATACATAAACATGAAATTATATATATATATATATATATATATATATATATATATATATATATATATATATATATATATATATATATATATATATATGTCTACAAGGTTTTCATTTATTAGGGAAAATAAGGATATTGGGAGAAGGGGTGGAATATATATAGGGGGTTTGATGTGTAAAATATTAGTTATATTAGACTGTTTTAGACATTCTTAATTCGGATGAGCTCAATTTATTAATTTGGCTTAGTTAAATTAAATTTGTAATTTTTTTATCATTTGCATGATTATGGTTGATTTTTTCTAAATGAGCTTATTTTTGTTATTTGAAAAACCAAATAAATTTGATTTGGTATTATGTATTAAAAAACTAACAAAAATTCATCTCTTCCTTTACTCAAGGATAATAGTAATAAATTAAGTTACAATACTAGACAATATTATTTATAGTATACACACGTAATACATCTAATTAATTGGTATTTTCTTTGCCAAATTTTCTAAATTATTTTTTGTGTGATTAGTATATTATTGTTAGCCAAGATCATACAATTTAAATAATCTTTGATTGATTACTTATTAGTTAAACAGATTTTAATAATCTATCGAAAATAATTAGGTTTATAATCAAACTGAATGCATGAGGAGCATGTTTCATAACAGTTACTTACCAACATAGAGTTATGATTATTATTTATTTGTACTGCTTACTTATTTAGACTAGCATGTTAATTAAAAATTGATCTACGGTATGATGATGATCTATCTATATAGTCTTAGGCCTGCCTGAAATTACTTTAGGTTTACTATTCCTTCCTTGCTCATTAATTGGATGATATCTAATTATAGTTTATGGTCTTGTTTCAATTGGAATAAGACGTCATTTTCAGAATAAGTTAATGAGATCGAATATTACCTAACCTTTCTGTTCCCTCAGCCTACCTTATAATCTAAAAAAACCTCCGTTAAATTTAGTTTTAATTTATTGTCTATTGCTATTATTGTCCCAAAGAATTAGCCCATGTAATTTCCTTTTAAGTCCGTATCCTATTAAATTTGTTTTATATTTATTTTTGGCTATGACTCACACGGCCACACCATTTATTTAATACACATACACACATTTAACTTATTTTTGTCATTTCATACATATATTTCTCTCATTTTTTCATACAATATATATTTTTTTACCTTTATTGATTTTTTAAGTTTCACCTTTATTAAACTTGAGGCTACTTCCTTGGGACATATGATAGATACTTAAAACTGCTCCTTTTCTTTTATTCTTCTAATAATTTTCCAGTTTCTTATATTTTAAACTTTGAACAATGATGCATTTTCATATATATACAATGATTATCCCGAATAACAAGGATAAAGTTACGTACATTCAAGTCTTAAACTCTATAAGAAAAGCCAGTTAATGACATACTGAAAATCACTTTATAACATTGGGGTACGCAATAGAATGTTGAATGATTATTATCTAGTCTATGCATTATTATTTTATATATGTATATGTTAAAGTGTCCATGTGTTACCCACATGTGAGTTGTCCCACATCGGAGAAAGAGAAGAGTATTCATCACTTTATATACTCAAGGAGTAACTCCTACTATTACCAATTGATTTTAGTAGTGAACCTTCTTTGGATTTATGAGTAGACTACTTATTTTCCTCCTTGTTTGGATTGCTCAGACCCATTTTCTAAATTCTATCCATATATATATATATATATATATATATATATATATAATCAGATGAATTTTCATATATTTCAAATCTAATTACGCACTTTTTTTAATAGTATTGACATTATTTGATTTTGCTCATGATTCGTATGAATTTTCTTATACAAGTCCATTTTTGTTAAACAAGAATAAAATTTTAAAAGTGAAGTTATAATATAAGTTTAAATTTGAATTGTATTGACCCTTGAAATGCATGCATGCATGCATGGCCGGTCTGATGATAAGTAGTCACATAAGACTCAAAATTAAATCGTGGTTTCTTTCCAGCTTTATACAGTATCCTCAATAAATATTACAATTTCTTTTTTCATCTTTTACATCACGCTTTTTTTTTAACCTTTGGAAGAATTCAAGCTTGATGAATGGATCAATAACGGGAACAAAAAGAGCAGCTGCTGGAAATTCAACAACAGATAATCAGTCAAAAGCATCGTCAACCAACAATTCTGTTGCTACTAAAAAATCTTCACTCAAAGTTTCTTGTCCTCCATTTAAGGTATTTATTGCTCTCTTTTACTTACTCTTATCATTTTGTTAAAGACATAGCTAGTCCGGTAATATTATTAAAAGTTCATGTATCCGAATAGGTTTTGGACATATGTAAGGTGATCAATTGCATAAAAACCTCTAAATGATGGGCATCAAATATTCGTCCACATTGGTGCAATTTACACAATATATATATTTAATTACTTGTTTTTAGGTCCTAAAACGATAAACAGGGTCTAACTAAAAAGTTTATGTGTATTTTAGCTCTACCCCTATGTGTAATAGTATGATATGAATTATTTTGATTTAACTAAATATTTTGATTTATTTTAGGAAAAATTACCTAGAATAATTCAACATATTCATAATTTTCCTACAATAATCTCATATAGTGATTAACTATGAATAATCTCGACTTTGGGAGGTATTTTCTTAGAGTAAACCCGGTAACCAGATGACTTTCCATAGTAACTTTTACAAAATAAATTAAAATAAAATGTCGAAAAAATTGTAAAAAATGTTTTAAAAAAATTCTGATTTTTGAATTATTTAGATTTTTTTTTTTGTCAAATTTCAAAAATTTCTCTAATTATAAATTCTTTTTTGTAAACTACTTACTATAGTAGGTCATCGGGGTATCCGAATTTACTCTAGACAAATATCCCTAAAGTTGGGATTATTCATGGTCAATAGGTGAAATTATTGTAATTAGGAAAATCATGAAAATATTAGATTATTCTAGGTAATTTTTCCTTTATTTATTTTAAGATTAATTTTAATTATTTTATATTATTCTTTTCATAATATCATTGATTTTTTTTTAAAAAACCAATATTCAGATCGCAATAAATTTTTTTTTCTTCTATAAAGTTCATGAAATTTTACTTTTTCTCGGTGCTAGAGTATATACTGGTGAAGACATTATATTGATTGTGTTCACTTTTTGTTAGTTCAACATAAGTGCCTTCTTTCACTACTTTAGTACTCAAGTCTCTCCCAAGAGAATTAACTTCATTTTTTCATTTTAGTTCGTAGGATCAATTAGTCTTACTTTTATTTGCTATAAACTCACACTTTTTTTCCAACTGCACATTTAATACATGTATACATGTTAACACATTTAACGTATTTTATATAAGCGGGATATACTGAATAGTATGATAATAATGACATTTAACATACTTTATATTTTTCTCACTTTTCATGCATGATAACGAGTACGTTTATTTACCATGTAAATTTTGATACTTTAAACTTACTTTTTACATAGTACTTCATAGATTGGACATGTATCAGCATGTAAATGTTAAAAATAAAAAAAATGAAATAAAAAGAATATTTAAATAAATTTGGAAAAAATTTTAATATTTTTAAAGAAAATATTTTGTTTCATAAGACGACCAATATATCTATTCTAATGCTACAACAATGTTGACTCAAAGTATAAATATCAAGAAAAAATACAGTAAATTCCCACTGAAAGTGATGATGTGTCATTGAAAATGATGATGTGGACTATTGGGTTTGTGTTTAGATAGGGCTTGACCCGGTTTTTTCAAGTATTTTTGTGTCAAGTCATTTTCGGGTTTCGGGACAAAACTTTCGAGTTATGACCTACTAAATTCAAGGAAGGTTTGGAGTCAATTTTAGGTCAGATTAAATTTTGGCAGGTTCACCAACTAACTAAGTCAATTGTAATATAGATGTTTTGTAAAATTAATTAGTTGTTCACTATTGGCATTTTATTAGAGAAAAAGTGAATTAGAAAATTCAAAATCCAATGAAAAAGTAATTCATCAACTTTTTTATTTTGACTTAAATTAAAGTCAACTTTTCAACTGTCTTAACAGTCATTTACAATTACTTATGTTGGTTATTTGACTGATAAAAAAACAAAAATCAACTAAAATGTCATTTGACACACCGTTATTTGTAAGTTATATTATATATTTATTTAGATTCTTTAAGCAATTATATTATTTGTTTCTTCATTTTTTTTATTTAGACGCCATTTTGATTTTCTGTTACTTCTACAAGTTTTTATTTTATTCCTTATTTAGGATTTTTGCAATTAATGAGTATATTAGAAAACTTTACTCAATGTTACCATATGAAAGGTGTGTTGAATTGTTATTAATTTATAAGTGAGTTTCTTTTATTAATCGTAAAGCTTATTAAAATGAATTTCCTTTTAAAACTTTAAATGACTTTCTTTTTTATGAAAAGAGGTAAACAAAATTAAAGGTAACATTAGTCAATTCAAGGTCACTTTGTCAATTCAAAGAAAATTATGTTTAAAGTTAAAAATTTTAAAGATAAGTGATTAAAAATAGATTCTTAAAATCGGACCACAAACTAAAAGTTATTGAGGTAAAATTTAGCATTAAATTTTCATATATTAAATTGTTTTTAAATGTCAAAGTCTAAATTTTCAAGATAAGTGAAAAATGAGAATCTTAACGTTAAAAATTCTATTTTCAAAAAAATATGAGTAATTGAAAGAAATTTTTGTTTATTTTAAATTTAATTTAATTTCTTTATAATTGAAAGGATAGGAAGGTTGTATATATACACAAAGCAATTTGCAATTGTATATATGATCAAAAAATGAAAGTAGAATTTGTATGGGCGGCCAACAAGTTGAGGGCTTGTATAGCCAACTTTAATACTTTAAAATTATTCTTTCAAAAAACTTTAATATTATTATTGTTTTAACTTTGTCATATTTGATCAAATTAAAAATTCCTTCTTATTCGGTCAACCTAGATAAAAATTAAGCATGTTTGATAAAACATAGTTTAATTTAATATAGTACGAAACTTTGTCTTTACATGAAAGTTAACACCAATAATTTGTGAATTAATTGTTTATGTATAGGTTAGAAAGGAAAAACTAGGAGAGAGGATTGCAGCACTACATCAATTGGTTTCACCTTTCGGCAAGGTATACTTCCCACTTTGCTACCTTTTCCCTTCCATCAATATAAGCCACGTACCATTACCCTTCTTATTTAATACTTTCTCCGTTCTATACTACTTGCTACTGATAGTGATATTTTCCTACACAATATAGCAAACTCAATAGCAACTATTATGAAACAAAGAAATTATACATTAAACGGTTTTGAGTTGTGCAAAGTGTCCAACTGTGCAGGATCTTTAAATTTAAAAGGCTCTATATAAAAAAATATATTGAAATAACAAATTAATTAATGACGTAGAGTAGTTGGTTATTAGTATTTTACTTTAATCCTATTGATTATATTTTTTCATTTCTTTTATCTTTTTTCGAACCAAGAACCAACCTTTAGCTCGCCAATATCTTCTCGTACATTAATTAGTTTTCACTCATCATTAAATATCAATCATCACTAACTCAATTTATAAAGTAATAAGTATATATAATATTTTTTAAATTTTAAAGGAAAAATTACCATTATTAGGAAAAATTACCATAAATAATACAACGTTTTGTTGATTTTACTATAATAATACCAACTATTGATTAACCATAAATAATACCAACTTAGTGGGGTATTTTCCTAGAATAATACCAACTTTAGTTTATTAACTAATATACCAATTTTTTGTCCTATAATCACCTATAGTTTGATTTTTAACATGTTAGGGATTTTCTAGGAAAATACCCCTTTAAGTTGGTATTATTCATGGTTAATTAATACTTAGTATTATTGTAGGGAAATTTTAAAAAAGTTGTATTATTCACGGTAATATTTTTAATTTTAAATCCTTTAAACTTTTACACTTTTCTATTTTTAGCTAGCCCTCAAACCATCACGTTTATTCTCTTAGAGAATGAAAATTTAATTTTTAACAACTTATTTAAGTTATTTTTAAAAAATCAATATGAATGTATTTAGAAATTATGCTGATTGTTTACTTAATTATAGTACTTAAAATTATAATGTTAAGTTGTTGTTTTAGTTTAAGATTATATTATATGAATATCTCTACTCTATTATAAAAGATCTTAACATTAAAAATTCATGAATAATAAACAGAACCTCAAATTTTTTTTTATGTGTGTGTCTTAATTAAAATGCAGCTGTCAAGAAAAGAATATTAGAGTATATACTAATCACTTGCCCATGCTTTTGTAAATACAAAAGTTTGTTATTTAATTATTGTTATAAGTTACACTCTTGGTTATTGCTTTCCAGACAGACACAGCTTCTGTATTGACAGAGGCAATTGGATATATACAATTCCTTCAAGACCAGATCCATGTGAGTTATCACTAACCCTAGTATATTCTCCGATCATTAATTCTATGGCAAATTATTCTTTTTTTTTGGAATAATCATATATTCTTATATTATGAATATTAGGGAATCTATGATAACAGTATTTTATGTGATATGCTAAACACCTGTTTATGCGAATCAATTTGATTATCATTTTTCTGTGTTATATGTTAATAGGCCGACTTTGAATTAAATAATCCGACTCTCAGAGCTAGATCACCTGCTTATGAACGAATGATTATATCATCGATAAAAAATAATTTGCAATTTGTCGGATTTGAACCTGAGATCTTTTGCATTAAAGCCTTTATGGAGACACTGTGACCATTTGAGCTTACATATTAATAGAAAAATTACTCTAATTTTAGCAGAATTATCTCTTGACAAGTTTAATGATCATTTTATTATTTTTCAACAATCTCATTTTCTTCATAAAATGCATTTCATGCATTACCATTTGAAGACATGGTGTTTGATAGTAATAGAAAACTGTGAGAAAAACTTTTATAATCAAAATTTCATTATATGGGAATGACATGGTATATATCAAGAAAATTTACACTACAAATCATTCTCATTTTCCAATTTCCACTACTTGAGACCGATTACCAACTGACAGTTAGAGAATTGTTAACGAACGCTAATTAATTCTTGTCATTTCTTATCATTTAAGATGTCTTAGATGTGTAGTGAAACACAATGTACTACATAAATATAGACATATACATATATTTTTCATTATTGTTTACCATATAGAAAAATAACTATATAATTTTTTTAAATTTGATGAATATATATATAATCCATCGATTCTTTTTGTTCTTAATAATATTTTCTAGCAATTTATTATATTCATATATATACTTTAACAAGTGTCAGGACTCAGGAGTATATAATCGTTGGCTCTTTAGAGGCATGTATATATGGGAATGGGTATGGGTATGGAGAATAGATTATTGTAAATGAGCTCACTAATATTTAGGTTATGGTGCTATGCAGACGCTTTGTATGCCACATGCCAAGCCTTCACGTAACAAGCCTACCAGATCTTTCCCAATGGTAATTATATTTTATCAGTCAGTCTCCTGAGAGACCGTCTTTCTGAGAGATATCTCTCAGGCCCAATTCATTAAAGTTTATTTCCTACATTTACTCTACATTTTTCCTAATGGGCCAACTCAATTAGAGATGGTCTTTCAAAGAGACCGTCTCTCACAAGAATTTGTGTTATTTTATTTTATTTTATTTTCTAGCTATGAATATTATACTCTTCCCATTTTATTAATTTATTTTTAACGGATAACAAAATATTCATAGAAGTAACTAATTTAGATGAAAAAGAAACTATACAATGAAAACATACCCTTAATTAATTAGTAAAGTAGTAAGTTTGTAGAAAAAAACTTTTTGATTTATTAACGTCTTTTACGAGAGATTTTGTGTTCTCTCTAAAATTGAACAATTATCGATCTAGGGTTCTACTAATTAAAAAAACTTAGTTGCTAAACATAGATTAATTAATTACACAAAACATAATCTATTTTCTTGTTTTCATTAATTTTTAGGGAATTGGAAATGATCAAGGTGATGGAAAAAATGAAGCAATAAGAATAGATCTTCAAGGGAGAGGATTATGCCTTGTGCCATTCTCATGGACATCATATATCACACTAACCCAAATGGATGCATCTAATCATCCTTCTTATTTTTAAAGTTTTATTATTTAAAATCTATCTTGTTAGGCATATTTCCACCAATGAAAGTTAAGGAGGGCAAAGATTACATTATATTATACCCCATAAAAACATAATAAAACAATGTTATTTTGTTTCTTCTTTAAGCCAAGTTAGGTCCAAGGGATTAGGGAAAAAATGAAGTATTTATCACAAAAAGGAAGAATGAATTAGAGTACACTTTTTACCTAACTATTAGGATGGATGCCTTGATGTGATAAGGGAGCTTTTTGTTTGAATTCCCATGGTCTCTTTTTGTTTCAATTCCCATGTTTTTTTTCCTTTTTCCTTGTGAATGAAGAAGGCAAAAAAATGTTAAGAACATTGACTTTGTTATAGTTCAAATTAATAAATGTTGTGATAGCTAAGAATTTTTCATATATATTGTGTTATATTTTGATTATTTTTGTTGTGAAAACCTTCTATTTTTACTCTGATACTCTTTATGGAATTTTAAACTTATTTTTCTTACAACATTATAATTTGAGTTGTTTAATTTTAACCAGATCAAGCGATACCGATTATGACTAGATTTGATGCGAAATAATCCGAGTCTAAAATATCAAATTATCAAGTGATACTCAAAGTTTGATTACCCAAGCACAAGATGTATGTGTAGCTAATAGATCAAAAATGAGGAAATTTAGATCCATGTTATTTACTATATTCTAATAGATACGCAAAAATAAAAATATATATATTCAAGAATGTTGTATATCTAAAACTACTAGAAAGTGAAATATATTGATGGTAAATAATGAAGATAAGTGATTTCTCATCGTTCATTAAATTATTGGATTGAAAAACATAATTTAATCGGATATTCATAATTTATTGACTGAATTGTTTAATTCAAATTTATCATGCAATTAAATCACTCCTAATCTCATACTCTTGTTTAATTAATTTGGTTAATATAGATTTTCATTCACGATTATTAAACAATGATTTGAGTATAGATTCATAATTCTATAAATAATTTCACAATAACAATGATTTAAGTATAGATCCATAATTGATTTTCAAAAAAAAAAAAAGTATAGATCCATAATTCTATAAACACTACAACAAATTTAACTTTTTGCGACGTTGGCTTTAGTGGCATTAAAAAAATGCCACTGATTCATACTTTTGGTGTAATAATTATTGGTTTTTATTTTAAGTTCTACCATAAAGTGATTTAGCGACACTTAATTTGGTCTTTAGTGACATATGTAATTGTCACTATAGTCTATAGTGGCATTTGTGAGAAATGTCACTAGATCCTATGTCGCTAAAAATTTTAGTGTGACTTTTTAATATACTGCTAAAGGGTCTAATAAATGTCACTAAATCCTCTATATACAATATAAGAAATTTGAAATAGTGACATTTAAATTAAATGTCGCTAAATATATCGCACTAAAAGCAAGTTATGTTGTAGTGAAATG
The DNA here is from genome assembly GCA_019425755.1 of Amaranthus cruentus. Lineage (NCBI taxonomy): Eukaryota > Viridiplantae > Streptophyta > Magnoliopsida > Caryophyllales > Amaranthaceae > Amaranthus > Amaranthus cruentus. The sequence goes on along the minus strand of CM033453.1, from coordinate 16,337,135 downwards.
ATTATGAAGAAGAAATGAATCTAAACATGATAATAAACAGGGTAGAACTATTAAAGAACTATAAATAAAGGGAAAATTGTTTCCAAATAATCCAATCTATTTTCCGTCTGTTGTAAATAATTTCAACTACTAATTATTTCTAAATAATATATCCAATCTTTGTATACTTTTGCTGACAACACCCATTGTCAGATTTTAACCGACTATTATATATACCTACTATCAAAGAGGAGTAGAATTAGACTAGCGAAGAAGTATAAGGAGGAAGAAGAAGTGATTATAACACTAGTAGGTACCTGCAATAGTCGTTTAAATGTGGAAAGGAGTGTTGTCGGTAAAAAATATACAAAGGTTGGATTATTCAAATATAATCATAGTAGAGTTTATTCAAAGCATATGGCAATATGTGAGATTATTCAGGATATTTTTTTGTGAAATAAAGTTGAAATTAACATCTTTTGGTAATAATTTGCAAAGAGGTGCAAAGACTTTAGAAAAATCTTTAATGAACATGCGATAAAATCCAACATGGCTAAGAAAAGAACATACTTCACGAAGATTAGTTGGACACGGAAGAGTGTTAATTGCATCGATTTTTGCTTTCTCTACTTCTATTCTTTTAGATGAGATAACATGTCCTAACACAATGTCTTGTTGGACCATAAAATAAAAAATTTCAGAATTAAGAACAAGATTTGATTCAATACACCTTTTGATAACTAGAGCTAAATGATACAAACAAGAGGAATAATCATCACTATAAATGGTAAAATCATTCACGACTTAGTTTCAGTTGTTTGTAAAGTGACAAAGGTAAAGCATTGATATAGGCACCACTATCTAACATGACCTTATCAATTTATGATCAAGTACATAAAATAGTAAACATACTTGGGTCACCGCATTAGGTGGTAGCTTTCTTTCAAAAGTTTTAAATCCCCTTTGACTTACCTTTATATTTTGTTACCATTCAATTTTTGTTCCTTTTTACACTACATAATAATTCTTATAAAAATTTTGCATACTTAGGAATACTTTTGATTAAATCAAGCAACGGGTATGTTTACTTCAAATTTTCTCAACATCTCAAAAAGTTCTTCATTCTCTTAGAACTGGTTTTGGAACTTCTAGTCTAGAGGGGATCAAAACAGACACGATGACCCGATAGACACCCGATTTTATAACCGAACCCAATTTGATCCGACTTAAAAATGGATCTACAATTATGTAAAAAATCAATGTGAACACAAAACCCTATTTTGAACCGACCCGAAACACCTGACCCGAAATCAACCCGATGATCCGAATGAACACCTCTATTGCTAAAAAGTGAGTCAAGAGGGAAATCTAATTTATCGTCTTGTGTGTCTGTGTCATCTAGGTAATATAATATACACCTTTTGATCGATGATTCCTGATTTTCACGATACTTTTCCCTTAAATATTAGTTGGATTTTCACAATTTATTTCTTCCAAATTCTTACCACTTCGAAGGGTTATTGTACCATCGTTTTGTTAAGATGAATTTCCGGTGAGAAGGAAGTTTTCCCAAAAAGATGGTTTAGAATAATCCTAGTGACATCAGTTGCAATCTGACTTAGGGCGTTTTTATTCGTCTGATTTGATTGAATCAGATCTGAATTTACTAAGGTTTGATTTGATCTGATCTAGGCTGATTGAGTCTGATTTAATTCTTTCTAATCTTACTTGATCAAGACGAATAGGTAAATGAAAAAGTCAAAAGCATTTTAGATTTAAGTCTCCGAAGTTAAATGACTTTTCCCATGTTGTGGTTAACATAAAAAATATACTTCTATAAAAATACACTTGTTCCCAAAATATTCTTATAATAATAGGAGTATATTACAACATATTTTTCATTAAATTCTTTAGAATTAATTGTGAATTACAGCCTTTATGTTTATGCATTTTGCGAATTACAGCCATGATGTTTTTTTTGCGAATTATAGCCACCATGTTTTAAAAGTGACCACTATTTACGCCAAATGACCGGTTATGACCGTTGACCACCTAAATTACCATTGACTTTTCCTCTTTTCATTGTTTTAACTCAGCTTGGTTAGCATTTAACCCACCGTACCCAACTACCAAACTACCCATCTTCTTTTAAAAATCCTCCTTCTTCTTCTTCTTCTTCTTCTTCTACCTTGCCCTAATTCCTTTCCCTCCTGAATCACCTCCATTTTTACGAGCTCCATTGTTGAAGAAGGTAACGCAATCCTTGTTCTTTATACTTTTTTTGTTCAATTCGAAACCCTAATTTTTTTTTGTTTTGCTTCCTAATTAAATTCCTTAATGTAGTGTTTGGAAACAAGTATTTCATTTCAAATTATGGATTTCAATTATGAAATTATAAATGAAGAATTGAGAATGACAAGGTTTGGGTAGTCATTCTCAAATCCTCAACTTTAACTACTTTGAAAACAATGGTGGAATTTGATCCAAATCCAAATTTTAAAATTTTTGATTTGCCAAACAATAAATTTTAGCCAATTCCATATTTCCAAATGAAATCATGGTTCTCAAACATGGCATAAAGTTATTCCCAAAATTCAAACCCTAATTTTATTTTTTTTACAGATGTCTTTCAATTTTCTTAGCCATGAGAAGCGAAAGGAATGCTACTGTGGGTATGACATCACTGTTCAACGTGGTTGGACTACCAAAAATCTAGGTCAAAGGTTTGTTGCTTGCCCTGACTATGATGTTCACAACAATACAAGAGGTTGCAACTACTTCAAGTTGGTGGACAATGAACAAACTGATTGGCAAAAGATGTGATCTTGAAGCTAATGGAAGAAAGGAGCAAGCTGCAAAGGGAGGTTGAATTTTTTCAAAGAAAGTTAGAACTAGCTAATAAGAAGATTCGAAAGACAACAATTGATAGAATAATGATGAAGATGCTTTACCCACAAAGGGTTTGGAGATGTGGATTGATAATGAATTGTCTAGCTGTAGTTCTTGCTGTTATTTTGATTCTTAGTTACTTTATGTAGGAATGCAAATCTTAGAATGATTCTTCCATAATCTTACTTATCATAAATATTCAACAATACCAATGAATCAATCATGTTCATAGACAGTAGCCAAAAAATTAAACCCTTCCTACTTATCATAAATTACAACTACAAACAAGTTCCCAAATTGTTCATCCAAAAAACCATACATCATCCTCAAGATCTATGTCAGACTCATCACATGAATCATCCTCAAACACTAATTTTCTAGCTTTGGGCTTGGGCTTGGTCTTAATCTTTTGCTTACCCTTGCATTTTGATTGAATTTTATTCTTATTAGTTTGTTTTTTGGGTTTACTTACATGTTTTTTATTGGTGATTTAGGTGGTGGAGGTGTCGGATGTACAGTTGATTTAGGTTGAAAGGGTGCTGGATCTGTGGTGGGTTGTGCTGCATCAAGAGAAGGTGGAGGGGGTGTTGTGTGCTGTGCTTCAGTTGTGGGTGCTGTGTCAACAACAGGTGATGGGTCAGGTGAAAGAGGTGGCTTTGGGTCAGCTACAGGTTGAGAAATTGGTTTAGAACACTTTTTCAAAGGTGTAACACTTCTCCTTACAGCATGTTTGACTCTTGGTGTAGATCTAGTTTGAGTTTGTAGAGGGGGTGGTGGTTTGGATATAGGTGTGTTAGATTTCTTTCTTTTAATAGGCAGCTTTGATCTATAGGATGAATGAGGGTGAAATGGTTTTGGTTTAGATGTAGGTGGTGGTTGAGAGACAGCAAGTGGGGGAATGTTTAATACCTCCAATACCTCAACATCAGGTATGGGGTTTTGTGTAGAGTTAGTACAAGGTGGACTATGCATATGGGGTCTACTAGAGGATGGGGTCAAATTTCTTGGGCTTCTCCTAGGAAGATGCCTCTTTCTGGTGGTCCCCTTATGTGGGCTCCCTTCATCCATCACCACATATAAAGTAATAAATCCTGTATTGACATCCAAAGTACCTAAACAACATAAAGAATCAGTTTCATCAATTAACAGTTTATTTCCCTCTTTGAGACTTTTACCCTCCTCTTTATAGTATAGTTTAAATGGTGTTTTCAGTCCCAGTGTCCTTCTCACAATCCCATACACATAAGTGAAACAGTAATCAACTATAGGTGCAACTATCCCACTATGAACAGAACCACCAACATAACTAACATCATCACCTTGTTTAACATATTTACCCCCATGATATACCATCAATTTAACAGAATCATTTAAGATTGTCATCTGTAATAGATAAATCAAAACCAAATTCAAATAAACATAAAAAATCCTAAAATTCTAATCGCAAGATAGAAGATAAATAAACGACATTATAGAGCATATAAACCCTAAATGTCGACATTTAACCAAAATCAAACACCAAAACGCATAATTTAGTTAATAAAGCAAGAAGAAAGTAAGAAGAAGTTACCTTTATCCAAGCTCATCAATGGAGGATTCCAAACTGTGATTGCTTCTCAAAAAGGAAAGAAAATGGCGATGATGGTGAGAGTACAACAGAATAAATAGGGGGAAAATTTAATTTAAGTCAGTAAAAAATTAAATTTGGTTAGGTTGGTAGGTTGTTGGGTTAAATGCTAACCAAGCTGAGTTAAAACAATGGAAAGAGGGAAAGTCAACGTAATTTAGGTGGTCAACGGTCATAACCGGTCATTTGGCCTAAACATAAAGGCTGTAAATGTAATTCGCAAAACGCATAAACATAAAGGCTGTAATTCGCAATTCTTTAAAAATCAACGACAAATATCAAACCCAGGGAGAACTTGAATGATGAAACCAGAACCGAAACCATATACTATCCGTTATTAGTTATTTACTTCCTCTGTCCCTATGAGTTTGTTGCAAAGAGAAATTTGGTGAAAATTAAGAATTGTTTTGGGAAGTGCATTTTTTTGTCTTCTTATGGATTTAATGACTTGCTTAATTACATGAGAGAGAAAACTTTTCTAAATTAAAATGCTTTGTTAAATGGTTAATTTTAATGGATAGTGGGCCCATGAAATCATTTTCAACCAGAAACCCAATTTTGGTTTCCCACCATTTTCAACCAGAAACCCATTTTTGGTTTGTATTTAAACTTCCCTCCTATTTTTGCACATTTAACACTCCATTACATGCTTCAACTGATATCATCCTCTATATACAAATACTAAAGTGACAAATTTACATTACATGCTTCATTAATTTACATTACATTCCAAAAGTAAGAAAATTTACAAAAAGCTCTCAGCAACATCATCATAGAGCAGATCATATTTAGCAAATGGAACTCAATTTATCTTTGGAATTACAAGCCACCAATCCTCCATTATCTTCAATAGGCGGCAACTCAAGAGAGGAAACAAATAGAGGATCACAAAATATGGCTTCCATTGAGAATATCACCTCAATTTTCTTCATATATCCACCAATCCATAGCCTTAATTTTTTAGCAGCATCTTCAAGTTAATCACATTCAGTTAGTCAGTCAGCATCTTCAATTAATCACAATCAGTTAACATAAGTAAAAATTATTGCCCTCAGTTTAAATCAACCAACATGAAGCAATGAAACATTATTCATCCTTAACAAATCACACAAAATATCACCTCAATTGCATTAAAGCACGAGCTACATAATGTGGATCTGAAAATGACTGAAACATTTCATCACAATATGTAAATGAGTTCCTTCATCATTGGGCATAACAACCAAAATACCACCTTAATTGCATTAAAAACAAGAGCAGCATAATGATCATTTGCATGGTACAGAAACCACAGAAATTATACCTCCAGAACAGTCATCCAGGAAAAAACAGACAGATTTAAAGGAAGACGAATTAAGAAAATTGGCAACTGATATGATCCACAGCTCAAATGAAATGAGCTTACCTCATGGATATATGAAGAAAAAGGCAGCAGAATATGGGGTTAGTAGAGCAACTATTGAAAGATTGTGGAAAAGAGTAAAACAGTCACTACAAAACAGGGACAATTTGAACCTTAAAAAAAATACAAAGGCAGAATTGGTATTGAAATCAATGTTGATGAAATATTAACAATTCCATTGAGAAAAAGATGCAACATAAGATCATTGGCAGCGGCATTAGGTGTGCCAAAGACACAAGTACATAGATACGTCAACAAGGGTAAAATTAAAAGGCATTCGAATAGTTTGAAACCAACACTTACAACACAAAACAAATTTGATAGGTTGAAATGGTGCTTGTCACACATAGTGCATGGGCCAAATGATGATAACAAGTACGTAGACATGTATGATGTAGTACATGTTGACGAGAAATGGTTTTTTTAAGTCAAGTGACGGGTAAATATTATCTTGCACCAGGAGAATCTAAGCCTTATCGAACATGCAAGTCAAAAAGATTTATTTGCAAAGTCATGTTCTTAGTGGCCACCGCTAGACCTAGATTTAATGAAGATCGACAATGCACTTTTGATGGTAAAATAGGGTTATGGCCATTAGTTGACATTGTACCAGCAGCTAGAAATAGTGCAAATAGGCCTAGAGGAACTCCAGAAATCAAACCAATCCAGAGAATCACCAAAGAAGTCATGAGGAGAATTTTCATCAACAATTTAATCCCAGCAATAAAACCAAAGTGGCCACTAGAACAAACAGGCATAGTATACATTCAACAAGATAATGCACCCCCACATATGCGAGTCAATGATGCAGATTTCATTCAAGCAGCAAATGGAGATGGATTCACCATCCATTTGAAATGTCAACCCCTAAATAGCCCAGACCTTAATATACTAGATCTTGGTTTCTCTAGAGCAATACAATCAATACAACATCAACAAAGTCCAAGAAACATATCAGAGTTGGTAAGTGCAGTTAACTATGCATATGAGATATTTGACCCCATAAAGATCAACAATGTGTTCCTTTCGCTCCAACTTGTAATGAATAAAGTGATCATGGCTAAGGGAGGTAACAACTACCAACTACCGCATATGGCAAAACAAAGATTAGAGAATGCAGGGACACTACCAACATGTGTGAATGTATCCAATGAAGTAATTCAAGATGGGTATAACTCAATGGATGTGTACACACAACATTTTGAAAATGGAGATGCAACAATTAATCCATTTGAAGAATCACAAAGGCACACTACTCCATTAATAGTTGAACAAGATGCAATGAATCAACAAATTGAAGAGAAACTTGCTCATAATTTGCTATCATTAGGTTAAAATTTGACCCATTAGTTATAACCTAATCATAATGCTACATTTTGACATTATGCATGTACTTATATGATTGTAAAAAGTAGCAAGATGATTAGGCTTTTGTATCATGAATGTAATAGAACATTCAAACTTATATGATTGTAAAAAGTAGCAACATGATTAGGCTTTTGTAGCATGAATGTAATAGAACATTCAAACTTATATGATTGTAAAAAGTAGCAACACTTTGTAAAAAGTAGCAACATCAAAACTTTTGCAAACATGAATGTTATGGAAACACCACAATGCCCTCAGGAAATATGTTTCACCACAATTGCAACACCTTGACATATATGAAAGTTCGCCACTAGGTTTCACTAGGGCATACACATTATATATTCAAAATGTGCAAATATCCGATGAGTTCCTTCATCATTGGGCATAACAAACACCTTGACATAAAATGGGAACTCATAAATCATCAAAACGAATCACACAATTCCAACAAGAAACTTAACATGGGAACTCATAAATTATCAACAAAATCATATATTAAAAGTGTGCAAACATCCAATATGAGTTCCTTCATGATTGGGCATAACAAACAAGAAACATAAAATGGGAACTCATAAATCATCAAACGGAATCACAGAATATGGGAACTCATAATCAAACACCAACATAATATTCCCAGCAGCCAATCAATGCAATTAAACCATAAAAACTAAGGGGGTTTAGAATAATACTCAAACGGAGAAGTCTTGTGTTTCATCAGAGTCATGTACATAAGTACAATCCTGTGAATCCATTGCACCAGATGATTTGTCAGGCTTATAAGCTGGGATTAAGATTTCAAGCATTGATTTTCCAGTGTCGTCACTTTTAAATTTGGTTTCATTGCGTTCATCATCATGTACATAAAGTCGGTTAGATGGTGCAGCAGCAAACGACATAAACCTTTTATACCACATTTCGAACATAGTTTTTGGCTCGTCATCATCATCATCATCCGAGTAAACCTCGCTTTTCACAGGATATTTAACCGGAGAACATGAAGCAGCTCTTTTACCACAGATTTTTGAGGTTTTTAATTCAAGCAATTTTGAAACATCATCTGGGGTTAATCGTGGAGGTGTAAATCTTTGCATGCAACCCTCTCGATCAGACGAATCAAGGACAACAAAATCCAACTGAGAATCAGTAATTTCAGAACTCATTTCTAAAATCATTTTAGACATTGAAGAACTAGTAAATAAAACCAACCAGAACAAACTCATAAATCCATGCATGTTTTGAAAAAAAAATCATTCTTAAAGACAGATCTGGAACTCATAAATCAAAGAACAAGAACAACAACCACCCATCAATGTTTCGAAAATCAGACAAAAAAATCATTCTTAAAAACAGATCTGGAACTCATAAATCAAAAAACAAGAACAAAAGAACAAGAACAACAACCACCCATCAAGGTTTCGAAAATCAGACAAAAAATTCATTCTCAAAAACAGATCTGGAACTCATAAATCAAAAAACAAGAACAAAAGAACAACAACAACAACAACCCATCAATGTTTCGAAAATCAGACAAAATAATCATTCTTAAAGACATTCTTACCTTAATAGTGTTTCGAAAATCTGGGAAAAAAATCAAAAAAACAAGAACCCATCAAAACTAGTAAAGAACTCATAAATCTGGAAAAATGAACTCACAATTCCAAGAACAACTAAAATCTTGAAAATCTGGAAAAAATATCAAAAAAAACCAAAAAAAAAAATCAGAAAGAACAAATCTGGAAATAGTAAATAAAACTAACCAGAAAAAACTCATAAATCCATGCATGTTTCGAAAATAAAAAATCATTCTTAAAGACAGATCTGCAACTCATAAGTCAAAAAACAAGAACAAAAGAAAAAGAACAACAACAACCCATCAATGTTTCAAAAATCAGACAAAAATAAATAAAATAAACGAACTCAACCAGACAAAAATAAATGCATCTTACCTTAATAATGTTTCGAAAATCTGGAGAAATAAATAAAAAAAACAAGAACAACAACCCAAAAAACGAAGTCAATCAAAAGAACAAATCAGAAACAACACTTATCTTTAACCAAAAGAACAGATCTTGATTGTGGAACTCATAAGTTATCAACCAAAACAACAGATTATGGAACTCATAAGTTATCAACCAAAACTCATAAGACAGAGAATAAGAAGAGAAAGAGAGGGGAGAGAGAGGCGGAAATTTTAGGGTTTGGGTTTTTAATGGAGTACTGTATTTAATGGGAGAAGAAGATGAATAGTTGTCTGGATAGAGTAACAGTTATAAATGGGGTGTTATGAGTACTAATGGTGGGTTGGGTTTTAATGGAGAGAGAGTGGTAGTTAGGAATATGGAGGAAGTAATTAGGGTAATAAATGGGGTAATTAATGGATAGGTAGATAGTTAGTAAATTGTTAAAAGCGGTAGGCCATAGTCCCAAAAAAAAATTATTGCAATTTATGTGGGGCGGACGAAAATAGAATATGCTGCAAATTCAATTCATAGGACGGAGGGAGTATATACAATCACCCCTCACGCAAAAACTGAAGGCGGGAGAGCTTAAAACAATGTCTCCAGAAAACGAAAACCCTAGAAAATGGCGGTACACATGGGAAGCACAATCTCACCTTCCAATTCTCAAACTGTTCATCTTCTCCGCTGAAATTAATCCATTAACTTACTGCAATCATCTTGATGTCGAATTGAAGTTCGAACGATCACTTCTCATCATCACTTGGAACCATGAAAAACTCTCAAATCAAATCTCTCTTTTTGTTCCACTACCAAGGGTTTTGGTCGACCTTGATGCTCCACTTAATTTCGGAGCTTATGAAGACCACATTCAAGTAAAGGTTCCTCTTCTTCTTCCTGTAGATCATCCAATTGTTTCATCTTTTGTTTCTGAACTTAATTCTGGTGATGAATTTGGTTCCTGTGTTTCGTCTGACGGATTTCTTGAACCACTTTCTATGGATTCCGGTATGACATCATTGTGCTAGGAGTGTTTTCTTTGGTGGTTTATGATTTTTTTGTTTTTTTATTTGACTTTTGTGAATTATTGCTGTGTTTGAGTAGATTTTATAGCTTTGTCTTCCAAAGGAGATGTGGACTTCTACTGCAGGAATTGTGCTTTTAAGCTGACTAAACGCTCTGTTAGGTGCGTTTTTGGCTGGATTCATGGTTTCCATTTCTAAATGCCCTTGATCATTGCTGTAACTTTGAGGATCTCTTCGCTTACAAATAATTAGGTTTCTGAAAAATAAAGGCTGATTGTGCAACTAGATCTTTACTAGCTAACTGCTGATTGCTATTGTTGTGAGTTGAAAAATGGATGCTGTTCACAAGGATCAAATTAGAAATGTAAGATATGAAGTTGTGAATTGAATGTAAACTTTGGACCTGGGAGTTTTGTTTGCACTGGATTGCAGTGGGCATGTTTTCTAACATAGTCATGTCTATAATTCTAACAGTCTTTAGACGTCGTATCCTTACATTTTCAATGGTTGTCCAAATGAATTCTTCTTCTCCATCAACACTAATGTTAAAGCTTTTATCCCCGAAGGTTAGGGCCAGCTATATCAATCAATAGATCCTTTCCATTGGTCGTCGTCATGTATTCTTCTCTATTACTCCCTCCGTTCCTTAAAGAAGTTCTCATTTGCCATTTAGGTTGTTCTATTTGTTGTTTCCATAAAGAACCTTTCTATTTATATCACAAATTTTGGACAAAATTAACTTTATCTATCCTCTTTTAATATTTTATAATCCCTACATATCTCGTACCAACTTCATTTTAACACTTTGGTACCCACATGTTTCCCACTAACTTTACAAAACATTTGTTTATTAGTTGTGGTCTCCATATTTCTTCCACTGTGTTTTAATATTTGTTTAATGTTTATAATTCCCTTTTTTCTTTTATCAAATTTATTATTCAATTAAATAATAAAATAATATATACACAATCTATCTTCATTTTCTTCAAAACCCACCTAAATCTCTGATTTATTTATTCTTTTCCTATATTTTGTGTTTTCTTCCTTGGGAACGATGGTTATATCTCCAACAATATTTCCTTATATTCCATTAAATTTTTCATCAAAATACATACTAAGGTAAGTTTAGTGTTTGGTATATTTCAATGCTAACCCTTATAAGTTAGTTTATCTTAAGAGAACATGTCCCAAATGGTGGAAATGGTAATATGGTGTTGAGAGGTAGTGAAATTTATATAGGGAGGTTTGGGGATGGAATTCTATTATCATGGTTATTGTCGTGTGATATCACTTGCAAGTTGCAAGTTCACGTTAGATTCAAAACTATTACTATTATTGACTTCTAAACATCGTTGTATACAATAGCATATGAACTTTAGATTCACTAATGTAGGTTAAGTAGGACTTTAGTTGTGATTCTAGTATCTTTTCATAAATTCTCCCCTCAACTATAGGAACAATCCGAAGGTGCCTAAGCTTGGGAGCATGTAGGAATTATCTGACTCGTGGAAGGACTTCTTTACGGTCGCTTACAAGTACTATCATAGCCTTATTTCTTGTCCCCACAAGATCAATCTTGTTGTGTAAAGGCTATAATATAAGGCAATCACTTCTAAAGTGTCTATTGCCATGACACTTAAGCATACAATGTCCATCATGTTCCTCTATTTATCTTCCTTCCTTGGGTTGGGTTTAGGCTTCGTGCTTCAGTTTAGGCTCAATGGATTGTTGGAAAAAGAGGATGTATATTTATTTGGTGGTTTAGGCAATTTTGTGAAGGTGAATTGTCTTGCAGTAGGGACTAAAGGTTACTTCTTAGGTGGTTTTCGTAGTTTTATGTTGTACTACATGCCCCTTCAAAGGTTAAATTGGGCTTCACTTTCAGCTTCTCTCAAAGATCATCTTTCTAACCAACTATGAATCATCCAATCTTAATCTCCTAGAGCTCATCAATGTTACACAGCATACATCCGTTAATGATGCTTCATGAATTTTTACCTTGTTGATATTCTGTCCGTTCCTCTCTTTGTTGTTTTTGAACTCCCTTGAATTATTTGGCTGCCAACTTGGTAAGTTTGATCTTGGTTAAGCTGTATTTCTACTCTTTGGGGGTGTCTTTGTATTCAAAGAACCTTTCCTGGCTCTTCTCTCTCTCAAGGTAGTTTTCCAGGTCATGAGTAGAGCGGTAACGTCGGGAAATCAATCTTTACGCTTTTTGTTTGGTTATCCATGATTTGTCCCCATAGTCTCACAACCTTGCAAAACTCGATATTTCAACCGTGTTGCAGCTGTGGCTTGAGTAAGTTGTACAATTGCTGCCAAGCTGTCAATTTGATCTCACTGCTCCATTCTACTAAATATTCACAGTTAACTAACTCCTAAAGCAAAATAAAGGAGCGCAATTCAATACTTATGCTCAGGAACCTATTTGACTAAAACAAACTTCAAATTACCTGTGTCACTATCAAGATAACACATAAAAGTACGTCCTTAAAAAAATTCAGATCAGAAATATTCGATTTTGGTACTTTCATGATGGCTCTTGCAACCGATTTCTCAGATTGATTTTTTTTTTCGCACCAATCTTGAAACATCGATTCTGCACTGTTGATCATTCTACTCAAGTTCTGACGTGATTCTTTTCGAAGATGACTCTTAACACCTTGAAGTATCCTGGAAAATTCAGATAAAAAAAAAAGATTTCATCTTGATGCTTTCTTAAAGTTTTTTGCATTTGTTATCAAATTGGATTTTTTTTCGCGCGCACAATTCTTGATCAATCTACTTGAGCTTTTGATGCTATGCTTTTTGGAGATGACTCTTTAACACCTTGAAGTTTGATCAATTAACGATCAATCTATTAATTCACTTCATGGAATTTATGCTTGAGTAATGTACTACCTTTAGTTTCTTCTTAGTAGTGTTAGAGGGCTCTGTTCCGTGTATGTGATGTCTTCTTTCCTTTTTAGTTCAAAATCCAATTGAAAATAAGTTGCTTGAAATGTCCTCTTTAATTGTAAACTGTCTAGAAATATATGCCTATTACTGTTGATACTTTGACTCAACTACATAAGACAACCCATACATGTTTCATGTGAATATAGGTGTTTGGTGGATCTGCCTTCTGTTAACTGGACTGATGTAGCTGATAACTGGTTTGGTACTTGCTGTTGTTCTTTTGGAGGGATTAGTGAGAAGCTTGTGACCAGATATGTAAAATCCTATGGTTGCTCAGAGGGAACATGCTTGTTAACTACTGCATCTGTCATCCTTTGCAAGGCTGATCTTGCAGGGTTTAGGTTTTCAGAGGCAGATATGACTGAAAGTGGTGATGACAAGGGGTCCATTGACATTGCCTGTAATCATTGTAATATTGATGGGGCTACAATCTCTGCTGAAAGGCCTGTTTTGCATGATACGTCCCTGAAACTCGGCTCAGATAAGTTCCCAATAGAACCAGATGAAGACCATAGTGGGAAGCCATCATGTAATTCTCCAAGGATTGCTCCCATTACAGATGCTGATCCAGCACATTGCTGCTGTGCACATGATGCATCTGAGTCTTCTCCGAAGGCTCAACCTTTTAATGAACCTGTTTCTCTACAAGCCGACCAAAAGTCATTCCTGAACTGTTATCTTGGAAATTCATTTATATTCCGATCAGATGGCCTTTCAAAAGAAATTGAATGGATTGATTTCACATGTCCTCAGTGCTCGTGGACTCTTGGTTCATACCCGTGTTGTGAAGTTTCTAAACCATTAGATGGCGGCATTCGACTACTTAAATGTTATATCTCAATTACTCCTTCATCCGGGTCATTAGATAACTTGTTCAGGTAATATACTGCTGCTGTTCTTTCATGTTATCTGTTTGACTATTATTGTTTCCTCAGTAATGGCGTGGAAGTCTCTGTTTACTTGCACTTTTCATCTTTTTATTGCGGAAGCATGCTTAGTTTTTGTGTAAGTCCCTTGATTTGAACTTTAATTGTCGCCTGGTTCTTTTGGACAGAAAATACACATTGGAGAGAATGTTCACTTGTCAACTCCTGGAGAATGCTAAAGATGAGTTGTCCTTCCGCTCCGTGGTTAAGGATCTGAAAACAAGATCTTCAATGTTGCATATTGTTCTGCTAAATCCTAATTCTTGGTGCTGTACCGGTTATTGCTCTGAAGGTATTATTGAACCAATTGTCAAGATCAACCTGCATCCTGTTGTTAAGGTGCTTTTTTCCCATTGTTTTTCCAATCTTGACTCTAAGCCCAGGTTAGTTTATCTCTATTATGCAAGTTATTTACTGAAATTTTTTTTATTGATGATTTGCTTAAATGAGTCGCCCATATTTTGGCTAATACATCTAACGCTTCTACAAGTCAATTTGTTTCTAGGAAAATTTGATTCTAAAGATCCGACCTATAAGTGGTTATCTTTTAACACTATTTAATGGAGGGAAAGGAAGGGGAGGAATTTGAAAAGATGAAGGATCTATTGTTTGGATAACAAAAAGGAAGGGAAGGAATTTGGAAGGGAGGTTTTTGGAGGGAAAACAGGAACAAACTTTGTTTAAAATACAATCTATTCTAGAGCGGAAAGATTTGGAGGAAAAACAATTATTTTTCTTTGTTTCCCTTCCCTTTCCTTCTAAATAAACAAGAAGCACTCTCCCTTATCCCTCCCCTTCCTTTCCCTTCTTCCCTTTCGCTTTTCTTCCTTTTTTTCTCCCCTAATTTGCTTTCCAAACATAGTGTAAAAGTTTGGTCTATAGGTGGTTATCTTTTAAAGGTCCGACCTTTAAGTGGTTATCTTTTAAAGGTCTGGGCCGTCTGGCCTATAGGTGGTTATCTTTTAAAAGTCCGACCTTACATTTATCCTCCAAAAATCCGATCTTTGCATGACTTTTTCTTCTTAAGGTCTCATCAGTTTACTTCACATTATTCCAAAAAAAAGTATCATGTGTCGTCTAACTATAATTGGTTAAAATAAAATTTAAAACAAAACAAAAATAAAAAAGATTTTTCGATTATATTAAAAAAAATCCCCTTCTCTTCACACCACCTAACCCCCTCCCCCACCCAGTGCCACCCACCACTCTCCGCTTTCCTTGCAAATTTCGCCCCTTTCCTTCTGCTCTCCGTACCCCACCCTTCCCCTTCTCCTTCCCTTGCCACCCTTTCCCTACAAAGCCGAACAATGAAACAAATCCTAATTTCCATCTTCCTGCAAATTCAATCAATTGAACAAATCCTAGCCCTAATTGATCGAAATTTGCCCCAAACCAGATCGAATTTGATCCTATTTTACCAACATTTTGATCAAAGTATCAAACTTGATCGATATGTGTCTGAATTTGAATTAGGGTTTTCAAATGGGGAGGAGAAGGGTGGCACATGGAAAGGGTAGGGTGGTGGGGCTGGTGGTGGCAATACAATGGGAGGATGGGTGGTGGTGGACTGGTTGTAGCACAGGGAAAGGGAAGTGTAAATATTTTTCTATTTTTCCTTTTTATTGTTTTTTCAGTTTTATTTTTTTATTAGTTCGTTTTTAATGTACTTTTGTTTTTATAGTTTTTTTTAAAAATTTATTTTTTTGTTTTATTATTATTATTATTATTATTATTATTGTTGTTGTTGTTGCTGCTGCTGCTGCTTGGGTGGAGAGAGAAAATAAATGAAAAGTTTGAGCCTCTTGGGTGGAAGTAGGATGGTGGTGGTGTTGAGGTGGTGCTCTTGGGTAGGGAGAGAAAATAAACACAAGTTTGCGGTGGTTCTCTTGGGTGGAGAGAGAAAATAAAATAACAAGTTTGGGGTGGAGGAAGGACTGTGGTAGAGGTGTTGGGGTGGAGGGTGGTGAAATAGTGGAGATTGGGAAAGAGGTGATCAATTAGGGTTTGTGAGTGATTAATTTAGATTAATGAATTTAGTGAAAGTTAAAGTTAATTTGGTCATCCGGTAAATTGCCTGAATTAACAATGTTTTGTAAGTTGGAAAAAAATAAAAAAAATTGCGGTTGTAATTTGCAGCTTCCAAACTTCAAGGTTGTAGTTCGTAAATTATTATTATTATTATTATTATTATTAGTAGTAGTTAGTTATCTGTTTTATTTTAAATTTACTTTTTTTTATAAAGTTTTTAGTAAAGACATAATAATCGCTATTTGACGTGGTTGTTTTTAAAGTTAATCTGCTTAATAGGTAAAAAGGTCATTTGCACCTTTAAAAAAGTCATATGATTATGGAGTCTTTAATAAAAGGTCGGATCTTTATTTTAAACCCCTTAAAGATTGGAACTTTAGAATTAATGTTTCCTTTTTTTTTTATTGTGTATTGTGATCAAGCTATACCTGATTTATGTTTGCTCCAAACATACTTGAGATTTAACGAACTCCAAGATGATTTAAGGAGCTTCGTTCACAAAATTTTTTTTTAGCTTGTGCTTGCTTCTTTATACCCGTCCTTGGCTGAGCTATTAAGCTTTTCTTGATTATATTGCAACTATAGCAGTACAGCTCATAATTGTCTAAATAGTTATTTTCCAATCCGTATTTATTGTTACCAAAAGAATTTTTTTGGTTAAAAGGAAACTATCTCCCACATGTACTCCTGTAGTTTGATCGAGGTTTCAAACATGAGCCTCAATACAAGCTAGCTTATTAATAAACATGAATGAAACAAATTTGAGTTTTCTCAATGAATTCTTGTTTGAATGTAATTCTAGATGCTAGTTTGCAACACTATTAGGTGCTTGTTCATATTTACAAAAGCTTCTTTTACTATTTTCCTCAACACTTCATAATAGTGTGTTTGATCAGTTAAAATCTCTACTAAATCTTGCAGAATAGATAAAGAATGGGAAACGAAAAACCAAGCTGATGAGATCTATATGTCCGCTTATGTAATTAGGGAGCTTATGAAGTCCACTGAGGAAGCAATTGGCACATTTCCACCATCATTTAGCTCATCTCCCGTGTTTTTATTGGCCTCCATGCCAAGATGATATTTGCCTTTTCTTTTTAATTGTGGCTAATGAGCTATAGTTTCTTAGTTTTTTCCTTACTGGTTATGTTTTACGTGGGTTGCAATCCTGAAAATATTGATTCCGCCAGGGGCATATATCGTAGACAAATGTAGTGGTGGGGAGGCACGGGGCATTTGCTGATGGGACACTAGCAAATGTTTAGAGAATCTCAAGACAATGCAGTGATGGGCTGTACAAGTTCAAAAAAATTTTGAAGAATTTGAATTTTGTAGGCAGTGTATACCCTGTTTTTGGGTGCATACTTGAGGCAGTATATGTTTTGCGTCAAGTTTCAAGGTACTATAAATAGCATTTGTGTATTCTTGTCAGCAATATATATGTTCTTGGAATGCTGATTGATTTCAATTGATTCAACCGTAGTTACACGAGGTACATAATGTCTATTTTCTCAACTTCAATTTATTATAGAACCAAGACTTTCTTCAATTTATTATAGAACCAAGACTTTACTAGAAAAAGGTAGGAAAAACAAAGGTGTGCAGTAAATCTCTCAAACGATGAGTGCCTGGCAGCTTGTCTTTAATCTTGTCCATGATTCCCTTCTTCTCGTGTTCTTCATAGACATCATACCCAGGAGTCATGGTTGACCTATATTCTTCATTCTTGTGCTTGTCATTTTTATCAAGTTATATATCCTATAAACTTATGAAAAGTGATTTTTTAATTGCACATGCTGTTGTCCTCTTATATCATAGATTGCTATTGCATTTATCTTACCATTTAAGTGGTTTTAACCCTTCTTTACAGATTACGTCTCCAACTATGCAGCAAGATTACTCATTTTTAGCCGACCTTACAGACAAGTCATCACTCCATAGAGTCAAAGTCAGAGTTATTGAAAAATCGCAACCGTTCCAATCGCCCGGAAAAAAGAAATATCAACGACTCGTACTTCAAGATATGCAGGTATTTATACTTTTCGCCACACTACATTTCTAATTTCCATAAACTTTGAATACCCATATTGTAGAATTAAATTATCGTTTTTATAAACAGGGTTCTATAATGAAGGTCACCTTATTTGAAGACGATATTGCTGCATATGACACCATCATCAAACAGAACCAAGAGTATATCATTTCAAATGCTACCATAAAACCTGTTGATCCAAAATATCAAATAAGAGAAAATGAATATCAAATGACAATAAACAATCGCACTATAATTCAACCAACATGCACTGATTCACACGAGTCTGCACCTCAATACCATACAATCGCCTCCCTCCCTAGAATGGCGAACACCTACGATAGATTTGGTTTGTATAGTGTTTTCCATCTATCTAAATTTCTATTTTCTTTTCATCCATAATATAATTCACTTTTGTACAATGGCTTTCTTGTTAGATATACTTGGTATTGTCATCTATGTTAGTGAAGCTTGGCAAGTAAAAGGAGCATTTGCTCAACAAAACAACGTCTGTGATATATTCATTACAGATCACAGGTATCATTAAAAAGATTTATGGTAAACCATAGGCAAACTAAATTCACACTAATATTTCTTTTATGTTTCAAGGAATCACTGTTCTTAGTGACCCAGAAACAAAGCTTTTTCTGTTATAGGCTTCTAAACTTTCTTGGGCACTTTATTGACTTATCGTAGGTGTTTGCCATTCTAGGCAGGGAGGCGATTGTATGATATTGAGGTACCGACTCGTGTGAATCAGTGCATGTTGGTTGAATTATAGTGCGATTGTTTATTGTCATTTGATATTCATTTTCTCTTGTTTGATATTTTGGATCAACAGGTTTTATGGTAGCATTTGAAATGATATACTCTTGGTTCCGTTTGATGATGGTGTCATATGCAGCAATGTCGTCTTCAAATAAGGTGACCTTCATTATAGAACCCTGTTTATAAAAACGATAATTTAATTCTACAATATGGGTATTCAAAGTATATGGAAATTAGAAATGTTGTGTGGCGAAAAGTATAAATACCTGCATATCTTGAAGTACGAGTCGTTGATATTTCTTTTTTCCGGGCGATTAGAACGGTCGCGATTTTTCAATAACTCTGACTTTGACTCTATGGAGTGATGACATGTCTGTAAGGTCGGCTAAAAATGAGTAATCTTGCTGCATAGTTGGAGACGTAATCTATAAAGAAGGGTTAAAACCACTTAAATGGTAAGATAAATGCAATAGCAATCTATGATATAAGAGGACAACAGCATGTGCAATTAAAAAATCACTTTTCATAAGTTTATAGGATATATAACTTGATAAAAATGACAATACAATTCACTGTTATGATTGATTTTTAGCAGCTGCTCACCAACAGTCATATTAAATTAATTAATGGCTATCAAAGAATAAAGCAAACAAATGAGAAAATGAAAACATGTGAAATATGAATGAAGTAGCTGTAAAATTAACTTATTTTCGTTATCATTTAATACTATTTATATAATTCAATTGATCAACATAACAATAAATAACCATGAAAACATGAATGAGGTAGCTGTAATTTGTTAGTAGTGCACTAATGTTATTATTATAACAAATAAAGTAGTCTTTGGTTATACTAAAAAAAACCACGTACTAAATTTGAGTTGAGGATTTTGTTGTGTGTGCTTGTAGAAATGCACTACATGAACTTACTATTAAGATATGGTGTAAATGGTTAGTATATAAAGAAGTGGATGATGAAAGAGATAAGAATTTGTAGTATCTTTAATGGTGTTGCATGATGGACACCTAGGTAATTTTAGATAAGTATGTATGAAAATGGAACATTTGGTGACTACATGAAGTGAGTGTCGTTATGTGAACTGTGAACTGTAATTGGGTAAGGTTGAGCAAGAATTCAGCAACAATGTTGGTGTCAAGTGAGCTATGACATGTGGCATGGTAAAACATGTGTAGTGTAGTTATGAGCTCAAGTAAGGTATGTCACATGTCCAGTAATTGGGTGTTGTTTTTGTATAATTCAACACATTTAAATATAAGACAACAAGTATAAGTGTTGTTGAATGGCTAGTAGAGAACAAAAGATAAACATGAATTGCAAGAAATTGAGACTTAACTTATGCAAGAGAAAAGACAAAACAACAAAATTGTAATCAAAACTAAATTTTGAGCACCATGATCACAAGTTAATTCTAACACCATGACAATTGAAATATTATTCGTACCATAATATCATAAATAGAAGCATTTACTGTTTTTAGAATAGAACAAAACCAGTTAAGTTGTCAACTACCATAAAGGAATAACTTTAAAAAGTCATATGGTCAAAAAGTACTCCACTACTTTAAATATAAGAAAAATGTGCGATGCTGGCTCAAAGGGGAGGTGTTCGGGTTAGGACAAATGGGTATGGCAACAACGTAGCACAAGAAGGGTTGCGGGGGGAACTGTTGATGGTTGTTGGAGCTGTTGTGTGCTGCTGTGCAGCCTTATACTGGGCTGTTTAGACAACAACAGATGCTGTTTTTACAGCCCCGTGGAGTCTCGGGGGCCCAAAAAATGTTGTGGTTGTGCTTTAGGTGCAAAACAAAGAAGAAATAGACCACGCAAATGGAAAAAACGATAAGCCTCATTGATACAAATATATATTAGATATCCGAAGTCGCTTTTTAGAAACCGGAACAGAGCAAAGATTGATATATACCTTATAATCCGTTACAACAAATGCATTGCCAACGAAGATAGCAGTATATAGCAAAGCCAAGGTACGAAGGGACTTGTTGAAAACGGATCTTCGTAAGTTAGCACTAACTAAAGTCACCTGGAAAATAAAATCACAACAATATAAGTCACTATATGTAACATTGAGATAAACCAATGCAATATTGTGGAAACAACCCATTCATATTTCATAATTACAGTGAAGTTATCATACTGGCTAAAATGTATTGAAATGAGAATCAAATTTGATAAAATAGATTTACAGACATCAGTTTCCATTATCAAAGATTTTCGAGAATGTTGAAAGAATATTTCCCAATGCAAACTCAAATCAATCACATAACAAATAAGTAAATCTGCCCAGATGTGTCAATGTAATTAAGAATGTCATACAATCATTTGCAGAAGAGTGCTAACTTACTAAAATGTTAAACACAAATCTTTGACAAAATTCCAAAAGTATACATAGGCTAGAAGATACTCTGACATAAGTAGAAATATTTTTCCTGTTGTATGACAAATATATTGATTCTTAGCAGTCAAAAACACAATCTGTCAAGAGAAGAATGAAGATTGCCCTTTATCTTTGAGGGCATTTAGCTAGTAAGTAAGACTTGTAATAGAAATTAACTTTAAACTAAACAAAAGATCACTTAATTCAATTAATCAATTAATCAGCAATTCACCCAAATTGCATGGTAAACACACAAACTAATCAAAACCCACAAACAAAATATCATTCTTTCATCTAATTTCCCCATCAAACATACAAACCAACCAAAACCTAACTCAAATAATCATCAAATAATCCACAAAAAAAATAAAACAATAAGTAATACGAATTAGAACATACATTGAGGTGGGAATTGACTTTACTCAAACAAAGGCAACATAATATGCCATTCAAGAATACAATGTAGGTGATATTCATGTTTGCAGGTTGTCACTTGAAGAAGACACTGACAAAATACAGTGCTATTAGTAAATCCGATCCCAAACAGTTTAAGCAAATGAACAAATTAAGAAAATAACATCAACCAATATAATCAAACAACTGTTCATATCCGTGAGAATCACCTCATCAATCGATTAGTATAAATTATATAACACATATTGTTGGTGAACCAAGGATTTAGCATTGTGCTAGTTAACTACTATCCGTTGCAATGTTACCAATGTAGGAGTACCTTTTAAGAGTGTAATCACTTAATCATTAGCTTTCATTTCTGTGAAAGGACATGGAAAGAGATTCTGAATTTTCTGTTCTACAAGCATATTCACTAATTTGCAGGCATCAAAAAAAGTTTTGTTATTTACCATGAGCAGAAAACACATTCAGATACCATACATGAGGATATTGTGTTAGATTCCCAAGGTGAGTTTTATACTATCTTACTATTGTAATCTTAAATTACAACAATATACATCCAATTACATTCTCTCTCAAGTTCTTTACTACTTGATATTGTTCGTCTTTAAGTAATATTTTGGAATGATGAAGCATCCAGTCCATTACATTTTGTTATCTCCATTCTCCATGGATTTTTTTTAAGTGATTTTTTCCAAGATGATGGTCTGTCTTGAATACTGATGCTTTTGTAGGTCTCCTTTGTCTTTCTAGAGTTAAGTTTTAGTTCAGTTTCTATTCATTTGTTTGGAGAATAATCACCATTCCTAGATTTTTAGCCTATAAAATAAATAAATATTCCAAATTGAGATGTGCAACATTTTATCTGCATTCTTAAAGTTTTGAAGTTACAAATAGACATAGCAACTCAATCCTTCTTTGTTCCATATTTCACTAAGAGAGCGCTTGAAGACAAAAAAAAATGGAAGTTGCAAACCACTCACCTTGTAGATATTGGTACCATTTGCTGCAGGCAAAGATAAACCCGAGTTTGACATATTGATTTCCCAATCAGGAACATGTAAGCCATACAGAAGTCCAGTATATAAAGAGGACAAAAGCAAAGCCAGACACCTACATGACAAAACTGCATCAGCATAAACGGCACACTGAGAGTTATGCATTCAGTTTATCACTTAATTCTGATGAACCATAGCTGCTCAACTTAATTTCAAACAACAAATTTCCTCCAAATTATTAAATCACTTATATTTTAACTCTAAATTTTAACAAAGATGAATTCTAGAATAGATGTGCCAAAGTCCTCCCTATCGTAACAAATAAACAAGTACTGCATGCTTGGTGGCAAGATACTCATGATCACCAAATTCACACCTTACTTTTTTAATATAAAATATACTTTTGAAATTACAATGAAGAAAAAAAAAACCAAAAAATAACCATTCATAAGAGTGGCTCTAAATCAAGGACATCAGTTCCAAAGCAAACAAATGCAACAGAGATTTGAAGTAGAAGACAATGTGCAACATGCAACAAACAAAGCCTAAAGGAAAATGAAAAACAATCTAAGAATCTCAAAATGAACAGACAAACAAACCAGTTCAAAATTAGCTACATCCACAACAGCTATGTCATGTCAGCTTTTAATTTCTAGTGAAAGAAAACAGAAAAGCCTATCTTACCACTGCCAAAAGTAGCTTCATATAATGCCGAACTTCTTCCATTTTTGACATGGAAGCCAAATCTCACATAAAGCAGCAACCAAGTATGCAATGGATAGCCGCTGCACACATTACAAAAAGCACCATCAATGCAATCCTAGGAAGTTCACATTTGCAATACACAGAAAAATGATAAGACAAACTCAAAAGATGAAAATACTCAAAAAGCAAATTCACATATCCTGTCTAAAAAATCCAACAAGTTAGGCAAAAATGGTTTGACTAAATTACAAAAACGATGCCTACATCACCAAATTTAACAAATCTAGCAAGATTTGTCATCAAAGACCTTTCATCATCCTAGAAACATTACCATTGGCCTTGAATTAACATCGATACACACACAAAGGCAAGATTCTACCAAATCACTTCACTATTTTCCATTTAAGGATACTCCAATCTATCAATTTTATAAGAAGAAATACAACTTCTCAACCGAATATCATTTTAACATACATAAAATCGCTCTCATTGACAACATTTAAGCCTTCAAGATTGCTATTGCTAACAACATCTAAATTCTCTTACAAGTCAATACAGGCAAGAGTATGCAATGCTTGGATTTTCCTTTTGAACAAGGTATAAGTGTGGGACTTGATAGGATATAAGGCATTGTTTCTCTTTAACCTTATTTGTGAAGAGATGATTTAACCACATTCTATAAGGTGGGCATGTAGTTGTACTTATGTCTTCATCTCCCAACAATAAATAAGTTGCAACCCTACCCTTTTGGAATTACCAAGGTTAAAAATGTTTGGAGTGGGTAGAAATGAAAAGGAAAGAAGATGAACAAACTCCTAAATTCTTCCTTCTTTTTTGTTTCTTAAACACCCTAACAAAACAACCCTTTAGCCTTTATACTTTTTACAAAATACCCATTATTCTTCTTCTAAGA
Organism: Amaranthus cruentus; assembly: GCA_019425755.1. Taxonomy (NCBI): domain Eukaryota; kingdom Viridiplantae; phylum Streptophyta; class Magnoliopsida; order Caryophyllales; family Amaranthaceae; genus Amaranthus; species Amaranthus cruentus. The sequence goes on along the minus strand of CM033453.1, from coordinate 16,312,733 downwards.
AATATCATCGTCATCAACTCAGTATCCCAATCGAAAACAGAGTCTGGGTGAAAGAAGGTGACAAACAAATCATACCCATACCCCTTTTAAGGGGACAAATTAAAATATTCTTAGAATCTTATACCTTGATGTTATTGCAGAATTCATCCATAAATGGAAGAGATCAACAATGGAACATCATCATCGAAGAAGAATCGGGGTCGAGCTCGATTCTCAGTGGATGAAGGTGGGGATTCATCAGTAGAATGTTCAGGGAAACATTGTAGATCATGTGCTGCAACACTGCTAGCTGATTGTGTTGCTATGTGTTGCTGTCCTCTTTGCCTTGTTAGTCTCTTGGCTCTAGCATTTGTTAAAATACCTTATTTAGCTGCAACTAAATGTTTAAAGAAAAGGAAGAAAAACAAGAGAAAATGCAACAAAATTGATCAAGTTATAAATAATAGTAATCATAGACCCAAATTGAAGCCGAATAAAGCATAGGAACTAAATTAGTATTAGCAATTGAATTGAGCAAATGTAAAAATAGGAAAAAGCAATCCAGATCAAAGACAATGAAAGACAGTGAATGACAAGCTAAACAAGAACCAAGCCAAACAAAGAAAAATTGTATGAAGATCGTTACAGCAACAAACAAGAACAAAAATAAAAGTACCAATTGAATTGAGCAAATGTAAAAAGTGGCAAAATCAATCCAGATCGATAAATGACCAAACAGTAAATCAAATCTATAAAGTAAAAGAGAAAAGAATACCTGTGTTATTTCTGGATCATAGCCAAAAATGAGATTACACACTAATAATCTGTCATTGCGTGTGAACAGTAGAACATGAAACAACCTACAATTGAGCTTATTATTGAAAGACAACAAACAATCAATTTCACCCAATTTTCCCAGCCAATTCTTGAGTGGTGAATGGAGTGAAGTTAAATCAAAGTGAAGTGGAATAAAGCATAGGAACCAACTTACAATTAACAATTAAATTGAGCAAATGTAAAAAATACAAACATGATAACAACTAACAAACATACAAAAAAGGATGTGAAAGACAATGAAAAGATAAATCAATCCAGATCAATTACCTGTGTTATGTAAGTTTAGCGTCAATCAATGGCGATTAGCGTAGCTTCAATGGCGATAATGAGTACAGGTCGAAAATAGGTTGTGCAAGCTGATAGATTAAGGCAGAGAAAGAAAGCAAGCAGTAAGGAAGGTGATAGATGAAGGCGGAGAAAGAATAGCAGTAAGGAAAGGTAGGGAAAAAGGCAGAGGCAGATATAGAATAGCTTTGGCAGGTGGCAGGTTGGGAAGAGAGGCACTGTTATTTTGTGAGAGCAAAATGAACAGTAACCGGTGGGGAAGCTTAGGGGTTTTTTAAATGTTAATTATTAATTATAATAGGTAAGAGGGGCACTGTTAACAGTAACCGGGTGGGGAAGCTTAGGGTTTTTTTTAATGTTAATACTACCTCCGTTTATTTTTATGTGCAACTTTTGGACCTTGCACAGTTGTCAATGCAAAAGTTTGTAGGGGGAAATTAGAGAAAGTAGGTATAGGAAGAGGGAGAGAGAAAATGATGGAAGTAGAGATAGGTAAGTAAGAGAAAGAAGGAGAGAGGAAGTAGGGATAGGTAATTAAGGGAAAAGAAGGAAAGAGAAAATGATGTGATAGGTAATTAAAGGAGAGAGAAAATGATGGGATAGGTATTTAGATATGTTATTTTTTACTAAAAAAGGAAATAAAAGAGTGAGTTGCACATAATTTTTAGCAGACAAAAATGGCAAAAGTTGCACATAAAAATAAACAGAGGTAGTAGATTAATAGACTAAATTTTGTATAATACTCCGTTCAATTCATCACTAAAGTCTCATTTGCTTTTTGAATATTATTCATCATATCTTACTCTTAATTTGTATTTTATTATTAATCTACAAGTTAAAACATAGTCAAGTTGGATCTTGTTTGATTCGTCTCAATGCAAGGATTATTTATATTGATTTTCCATAATTTTAAATTATGGACAATTAGAGATATTAACGATGGAATAAGTGCATTGGATAGAGTGCATTGGATAGAGTGCATAAAGCAAATGAGACTTTAGTGGTGAATTGGAGGGAATACTTTTATATTGCATAAAGCTAATATAGGAATCTGTACAATTTATAGAGTTTGTTAGTATGAAATACATATAAACAATGTATAATATTAAGAAAAAATGTAATCATATATTATCATTATAAAATTATAAAATTTCTGATAAAATATAATAATTGGTATAAAATGTTCATAACAACATAATGATTGTATGTTTAAATAAAAAGTTATTTAATACTCTTAGAGGTGTTTATATAAATATTATTCCCTTTTATTTATAGTGAACTAGTATAAAATCCGTGCATCGCACGGAATTTTGTAGAATTGATTTTTTCATTTAAAATGTAACTTTTAAATTATTGTGCAATTACATATTTGAAATGTATCTTTTAAATTATATTGTATTTAGTATAAAAGGAAACTATTGTGATCCTGTGTTGTTTTATTATAGGAAATTAATTTTTTTTTAACTGTTTTTATTTGTGATGGATATTATTTTCTTACATGTATTGAATTTGCCTGCAAATGCAGTAATAAAGGAAAATAGTAATATTTTCTTACTAAAATATTTTTGGAAGGTTTATTATTTTTCCATTTCAGTATTTTAATGTGTGATGTTATTACTATTGTATTAATGTAAAATAATTTTTTAAAAGCTATGTATTTTTTAAAATTATTATATTTTTAGAAATAAATTGCTCTACTATTGAAGAATCAATAATCCTGCTGCATTTGGCAAATGGCCGTTAGACTGTCATTTGTCATTTAGCAGCAAAATTATAGAATTGTATGATGAGACATTTGGGTTTTGCACCAAACTAAGAAGAGATGGGAGACCACTTGAAAGTGAGTGGAAAACTCTCTTTTTCCATAGAGGATACTAATATTTATGTGTTGTAGTAAGGGTAAAAAGGAATGACAAAAATAGAAATTAAACATTTTTAATGAATTGGCCTAATAAGAAAATGTCTCATCCTCTATGCAGGGAGTCTTGGGAGAGACCGTCTTAGAATAAGACGGTCCAATATTCCAGCTCATCGTGCTTTCTCTTCTTTTTTTTCTGGGTATTTTTCAATTTTACTCTTAAAGGTATCAATTTTGACCTTAAAGATATCAATTTCAATTTAGGTAGAAATTGATCAGTTTAACGCCATAATTGATCACTTATAGGTTCAAATTGAAATTTACTCTAATTGATATGTTTAAGTACTACTTTACATTGAAATCAAAATTGATACTTTAAGGTCTAAATTGAAAAATATCCAGAAAATAAAAAAACAAAAAAATAAAATTCAAGAGGGTGCGTGTAGCACACACGCATGCAATGAGCCAGTCCAGTTGTGATCTTAAAATAAGACGATCATACGCAAGTTTTTGTGTTCTCTATAAATAGGAGTAAAGGCTTTTGATATCTAGAGTGAAAATGTAATAACGGGGTAATATAAAGTGTTTTTGAGCTGTTTAGTATAGAAAAATATATTGAATCAAAACGATAATGGAAACTTTTGATACATTGGAATAAAAACGGTTGAGAATTAAGATCATCCTTTTTGAGCCCGCTAATTTATAACAATGTCTGCCCCAACCCTTATATGCCGATTTGCAAATTTAAATTGTTGTTCTTAACTGTACATTTGATAATCCATATTAAATACTAAAAATGATTTGTAGTATAAATTTTCATAATATATGAATGATGGAATCTCCAATGTAATAAAAATTTAATTATAGTTGAAAAATCTTTTTCTTCACAATTTACATTATCATTTTATACGTGTTCCTTGTTCCTGATATATGTTCGTGTTCCTTGTTCCTGATATATGTTCAAATGGCGATGCATTAGTAAATTTTACCAAAAAAATAAAAGTGTTAAAAGTAAAAGTGTTAAAAGGCATATAGCTATGATCATTACCCATGTCAAGGAATATCTATACCAAAATCATAAAATTTGTCAAAAAAACAAAAAAACAAAAAAACCAAAATCCTAAACTTTTCATTATAATTTTTCACTTAAAATTATACTAAACTTTTCATTATAATTTCCCATTTAATATCAATTAATGGGCAGCAATTGTTCAACAACCCAAACTATTCAAATTGAAAAGAAAACTTGAACTTGTTACACTCACAAGTACTCAACAAGAGAATACACAAATTGATAGCAAATTGAAAGAAAATTGATATCTATATTGATCAAAGAAACAGAAAGTAACATTACACAAATCACTTCACCATCATGCATATAGTCTTATACATCAAAAACAAAAGACACTTTTGCACATCACACTCTTATTCTTCTAAGAAAGGAAGAAAGAAAATACGCAAGAAAATCTACTATTTGATATCATAATTTAAACTGATGCTCAACAGATCTTAATCAATCATCCTCGGCGATGCTGTTCATCAATATTTCTTTGCCTTGCTCCTCCAGTGTCATATCCACCTTGACCATGTCTCCCTGTATCGTACTTTCCTGCACCAACATCTCCGCTTAACAAGTCTCCCGCATCATAACCAACACCAGCCCCCATGTCATGTCCTCCTCTTTCTCCTCCATATCCATGTGCCCTATCACCCTGGCCCATGTCATGAACACCAGCATCTACAGCTGTCCCATATGTACCCGTTACGCCGCCAGTAGTGAGGGGTACATGGACACCAGAATGGTACCCACTACCTGTGCTGCCCATGCTGGCAGCTGTCCCATAAGTGTAAGTTGTTGGGTCAGTATCTGTATCAACACCAGTCTCTGGGCGGTGTAACTGGGCTTGTCCATACTCTGTTGGGTCGTACCCAGTTGCACCAGGCATGGTTCTGGATGCTCCAGTAGAGCCCGGTGCACCTAATGGGTCACGGGCTCCAGATGCTCCTGTGGTTCCTGGAGCGCCCAGGTTAGTGGTTCCTGTTTGTCGGCCTGTTTGACGATTTGACATTTTTGTTTCTTGGACAAAGTTTGAGTTTTGATTTGTAGTTTTTGTATATGTATGATGTATGATTTACTACCTATTGGTAATGCAAGGTAGATATATAGGTGATGGATCCTCCATTGAGTCGGCAGAAAAGATGATGATAAATTGATAATCGCTAATCAGTACGGATCTTGAAAACACGTAGCAGTAAGATTGCTACGTGGCAGATTTCTGGGGGAGGTTAGTATACACATTACCTTTACTGCTTAAGAGATTATAGCTAGAAAGATGACTCCTTTTTAAATTTCTTTATTATTTTTTTAGAAAGACGGCTATCACAACGGATATTGTTATATATTGTTACAACTCTAAATATAGATTTAGGCTGGATTTTTGAAAGTCATCTTTACAATAGACGGTCTCACAAGAGAGCACCTGAAGACTATCACAAATTCTTGCTTGAGACCGTCTTTAGTAAATACAGCTCTCAAAAGTCCAGTCCAATACTATATATATATATATATATATATATATATATATATATTGAAAATAATACTAAATATATATTGTTACAACTCTAAATATAGATTTGGGCTGGACTTTTGAGAGTCGTCTTTACAACAGACAGTTTATAAGAGAGCACCCGGAAGACTATATATATCCAAATTGGCTATCGGAACAATCATCCAAAAATTTATGAAGTCTTTTTTTTTATTTTTTTTTTACAACAAAATAGGAGGAGAACTTTAATACAGAATATTATTATTTTTCCCTTAAGATGACTATTAATTACTAGTATAAAAACCCGTGCAATGCACAAATTTTTAATTACGTTAATATTTAAATAAAATTTTAGACTAATACAAATATTATATGAAGGTGGGTAATAAGTATTTACACATATATTGTAATTAAAAGAATTAAATATAAAGAAACCCAATATATGTTGTTAATCAAAAGTTTATAGGTCACATCAACGTATATACTACATTCTCAGTACGATAGCATATTTCACCATCCTTGTCGCATATGAGAATTCTTCGTCTTTTCCTTCTAGTCACTCTAGAAATGACGTCGTAAAATTGTTCATGACTAAATACAGGCTAAGGTAGGAATAGACCAACATGAGATACTGTTTGTCCTTGACTTTTATTAATAGTCATTAATATTTCATGTTCCCATCTCACCATGAATTTCTTGAATGTAATTAAACTAATGATTATTCTATAAAATATTATTAAACAACACTAAAAATTCAGAGAATAGAAATAGTATGAGCAAACAATTGGGGTCATATGTGGCTATTTATATTGTAATTTCATCCACAAAAGTGTTTATACATTTTTATTTTCATAAAGGAATAATTGAATTACAAAAAAACAGACAATATTTTTAGTTGATTGATTTTTATTGCGCTATATTTGGTAGCTAAGATAGTCTGATTGCCTACACATTGACTGAAGTTGATTAATTTTTTTGCATTAATTTATTTGTTTCCATATTTATCATTTGGTTCAATATTTTATACATTTTTCCTAAAATTCAAAATTATTATTATGGTAGTCTGACAATGTAAATGACTGAATTTAATGATCAATTAATAGCTATTCCTGGAAAATAGAACAATTATATACTTTTAATAATTTAATGAATTGCAGTATAATTGTAATAAAAGTAATTTATTTTGCAATATAATTTTCTACCAGTGTATTTTCGTTTTTATCTTTTTTCTGTAAAAGTTTCTAAATTGTACATTTATATATAACAGTGTAATTGGAATAATTATGATTTATTGCATTCATTAATGTATAAATTTTTCCAAAAATGCAAACGTGTAAATATGGAAAGTCAAAAAAATGCAAATAAATCAATTCCATTAACACCATCCAATGAAAAAAAAGATAAATGGCATGCTCACATCCAACTTTCCCTTTTTCTAAACTACATAAAAATTAATAGATTGTATGGTTGTAGTATTGTTTTTTTTTTGCTTTAATTTTGCTAATTTTATACTGAATAATCGCTATTTGAATTAATTTTTTACAATATTTTCACATTCATAATCTCAATTTTATTTACAATACGTCATGGTAATCGGTAACTTATACAACTGATTATTTTGAAAAAAGGAAAATAAGATATTTAGCAACAAAGATATAAAAAAAAGTCTTTCTAATTTCTAATGGTGTCATCGTCTACGGTAATAAATTTGGGATTGTATATAAGAAGAGAATTGATTGATTGCACATAGTTTTAATAAGGTTTTATTCTGAAATCAATTGGTAATAGGAGTAGTCCATCAAACTTATATAGTATTAGTCAATCTCTTCGATGTGAGATGAGATCACTTCCGAGTAATTTTTCCAATACTCCCTCACACGTGTGAACCTATTTTTTAATTGGACATGAATGTTATTCTTTTTGAACTCGTATCTTTTAGGGAGTCATACTCTTAAAGGTATAGAAATTTTTTTTAGTTTTAATCAAATTATTTTTAACACAATGTTAAAAAATTTCTTTTCTGAAAATGATGAATTAAAAAATCAAATGCTTTGAATTGGTTATACCTTCACTTCACTTGATTAGTGGTGTTCCTTTATACTTTCCTTATATCCTAGTTTTAATCATATCGTCATTGCACCTAATTTTTGTGTTGATATTATTTTTTACATAAATATAAATTATTTTTAAAGTCGGATCGATTTGAATTCGATTACAATATCGGATAAATTTTAACTCATTTAAACTATTTTGAACATGTCTAACGTAGATTATGCTTTGCATATACTAGATATGAGTAAAGCTTATGATCGAGTGGAATGAGATTTTTTAGAGGGTGTTATGAAGAGAATGGGCTTCCCAGTGCATTGGATAAATTTAGTTATAAGGTGTGTAACAACTGTTAGCTTTAATGTTTGTGTAAATGGTAATTTAGTAGGTCCGATCGTTCCGAATAGGGGATTGAGACAAGGGGATTCATTGTCTCCTTATTTATTCATTATTTGTGTGGAAGGGTTAACTAGCTTATTAAGACGAAGTGAACGGATAGGCAATTTGAATGGCATTAAAGTTGCTGGAGGCGTAGTATCTCATGTTTACTCTTTACTGATGATAGCTTGATGTTCTGTAATGCTAGGGGGTCAGAGGCTCAAAAGCTTAAGGATGTTCTTGTATCCTACTCTAATGCTTCTGGGCAAGTAATAAATTTTGATGAATCATCGATCTCTTTCCGCCCTAGAGTGAGTGAGAACATTAGGCAAGAGGTGATGAATATTTTAGAAGTTCGGGAAAAGGAGTTGTGATAGCAAATACTTAGGCTTACCTTCTTTGGTGGGGAGGAAAAAAAAGGAAGTCTTTGCATATTTGAGAGAGCGGGTAAGGAATAAAATTAAGGGATGGAAGGCTAAATTGTTATCGAGGTCCGATAAGGAAATTTTATTAAAATCTGTGGTTCAATCAATGCAAACCTATGCGTTGAATGTCTTTTTACTGCCTAAAAGCCTATGTGAGGAGATTCAGAGGATGATGAATGCTTTTTGGTGGAATTCGTATAGGGATAGAGGATTAAAATGGATTTCATGGGAGAAACTTTGTATCCCCAAAAAGTTTGGTGGTATGAGATTTCGTTTGTTATATGAATTCAATCTTGCTCTTTTGGCTAAACAGGGTTGGCATATTCTTTCTTGTCCTAATTCTCTTCTGGCTAGAGTTTTTAAAGCTAAATATTTGGCAAATCTATCTTTTTGGGAGGTGGGTACTAGTAGAAATGCCAGTTTTGTTTGGAGACGTATATTAAGAGCTAGAAGTGTTTTAGAAAAAGGAATGCGATGGAGAATAAGGTCAGGAAGGGAGATTAGAGTTTGGAATGATAAATGGATTCCAAAGGGAAGAGATATGAAGGTTCATTCACCGATTATTGAGAAGTTTAGGGACCTTAGAGTTAGTGATTTAATTATAGAAGAGAGAGGAAGGAGAAAATGGAGCTTTGAGTTATTAGAGCATTTGTTCAATAAGGAAGATAGAGATTTAATCATAACAATTCCTTTATGTGGTGTTTGGGAACAAGTATTTCATTTCAAATTATTTTCATTTCAAATTATGGATTTCAATTATGAAATCATAAATGAAGAATTGAGAATGACAAGGTTTGTGTAGTCATTCTCAAATCCTCAATTTTAACTACTTTGAAAACAATGCTGGAATTTGATCCAAATGCAAATTTAAAAATTTTTGATTTGCCAAACAATAGATTTTAGTCAATTCCATATTTCCAAATTAAATCATGGTTCCCAAACATGACATTAGAGAATAATTTAGTTAATGATCAACTAATTTGGGGCTTCACTGTTGATGGATTATATTCGGTCAAATCGGGGTATTGGGTAGCTATAGAGTTAAGGGATGATGAATGGAGAAGTAATTTTATGATGATATTTGGAGAAGAATTTGGAACTTAGAAGTACCTGGGGTGGTTCGTGATTTTGCATGGAGGGGTAGTAGGAATGTGGTTCCTACAAAAAATGCTATTAAGAAAAGAATTAATGTGGGGATAGATTATTATGTGAACTTTGTTCCAATGAAACAGAGAATTTACTTCATATCATTAGAGATTGTGTGTTTGCTAAAGAGGCTTGGGCTTGTACAAATCTTGTTTTACCAATGGATTGCCTAAATGCTAATTCATTTCGGAACTGAATACGTGCTATATTACATGCTTGTGACAGTAAAAAAGCTGCGTTGCTTGTTTGTTTTGCATGACGTCTTTGGAATGCTAGAAATGATAGCGTGCAAAATGATAATTCTACGGATGCCCAGTTTCTTTTTTCCCAGGTACAAGCGTACGTTCAAGAATGGTGGTTCGTTAATGATAAATATAACACATCGAAAAAGTCATGTGGTGAAAAAAGCTACTTCTTGGAAAGCTCCCGATCCAAACAAGTGGAAGTTTAATGTTGATGTAGCAAGTTTTAAGAATACTAACATATTTGGTTGGGCGGTATTCTCAGGGATCACTTGGGTGAAGTGCATGTAGCAATATCAGATGTTCATTTTGGAGGCGGAGATTCAAGCATTTTAGAAGCAAAAGCGTTGGAATTTGCAATGAGATGGGCTATTGATAATGGAGTGAAGTGTGTTTGTTTTGAGCTGGACGCGCAAAGAGTTGTTCAAGCTACGAAAAATTTTAAAACTGATATTTCTGAATTTGGAGTTATTATTAATCATTGTAAATATCTTATTAATGATTTCATATTTTGTACATTTTCTTTTGTTTCTAGAGACTGTAACAAAGCAGCACATATGCTTGCTCGTAGGTCTATTGATTTTGGTTGTTGTATGATATGGATAGAAGATTATCCTTCTTTCATCTAATCAATTATTTTGAATGAAATGAAAAAGTAATCCCTTTTCATCTAAAAAAAATAAAATATTGTGCAACCCCATATTAAGTCCTGGGTCCCCCAGATGACCCGCCCTAACCTTTTCCTCGGGCTAACCCAGTTGACCTAATTAAGACCCGGTCCGTTTAGGGCGATAATCAGTCGAGTTTTCGTGAATTTCTTCAGAAATCCCAGACTCCAACTTCCATCCTGCAAATTAACATCTTCAGCTGCTCCTTTGGCATTCTTCTTTGATCCCTTCCAACTTTCAGGCAAATTTCTACACTTTTTATGATGGTTTTGTTTTAATTTCTATGATATTTCTCTTGATTTTTAGAAATATGAAGATTTTATATATTCTGGATTCTTATGCTTCTGCTAATGTAAATATTGAAAATTGACAAAATACAGCATTTTCTCAGCAGATGTTAAGCTCAAGTAACAATTATCGTTTATATATGCTGAGTATTTTAGGTATGTGATTCTCAATTTCAAAACATTCTTTTGTGTTTTTGTTTGATATTTATAAGGAATTATCTTATGTAGTGTTTGGGAACATATATTTCTTTTCAAATTATGGATTTCAATTTGGGTAGTCATTCTTAAATCATCAACTTAACCAGTGGATTTTGATCCAATTTCAAATTTGAGAATTTTGATTTGCCAAACAATAGATTTGAGCGATTTCCAAATTTCCAAATGAAATCAAAGTGCATATTTTTTTTACAATGTGCCGCTTTAGAAGTTCTTTGTTCTTTAAACATTGCTGTAATTTCTCAGCTTCATAGTTTTTCTATAAGATAATATTGCTATTGGTGGATCAGCTTTGCTCTCTTGGGTGGTCCGAGTTGTTTCCGTGGCAGTGCCCAAGTCCAATTGCTATGCTCTTGATAATTCCAGCCACATTGTAGATTTTGTATCCTTATTCTTTTAGATTACAAATCAGTCTTGCTATTTATAATGTGTATTTCAGATTTCAAATGATTTTGCTGGCTTATTGAAACTAAAATACTGGGAGTCTTATTCTGAATCGCCTGAAATTTGGTAGACTCCAAAATTGTGAAGATTTTCTCCAAGGGGTTGATAGTATTAACTTTTCACTCTAAAATCATGCGCAAAGTTGATGTGTTTTTGTTGTGAATATTGAAGACACGTACAAGCAAGAGAAATGAGAGGGAGAATTTTAAAGAACAAATGAAATGGAAATGGTCATGAGCGTATAACAAAATAGAGGAATAGGGGAGGAAGATAAGCAATTTTAGGTATCTTAGGATACCACTTCAAGTGTCAAATGTATTTCATTATTTAATACTTGCAATTACAGAAAGAATACGACACATACAAACACATACTATGTGTTTGATCATTCCACCTCAAACGTCAATTATGGTGCTTTATCAAATACATGGTGTACAAGCACTCTCAAACTCTATCTATCTCTCCTATGCTTGCACTCTCTCACATGTATTTGGGCATTCAAAGATAGCTTCAACAAGCTCACAATGTGAAATTTTTGCATCTAGAAACAATGGAGAAACTTCGACATTGAAAGTTGACTGCCTTATCACTCTAACTCTTAGAGTGTTTCTTGGAGGTTGATGAGTAGCTTCATTGAACATTGAATTCAGTCTTCTAATCCCTTATTAAAGACTTTAATGGCTCATAAGAATTATTCCTCGAGTTCTTCAAAAGCTTTTACGTATGTTAATGCTTAAACAGTTGTACTACCGTGAGCAAGTGAGCTGTTGTCTCTTTTGTTGCACTATGCTCGCCCGAGAAGCTACGAGCACTCTTGCATAACCCTTTTCATAAGCTTTGCCCTTTGGGCCTTGCAATAACAAATTTGCTCCCTCTATTTCTTGTATTTGCACGAATTTCTTTAATAAGCAATGTCATAAGTTTGTCCACTTTGGATGTGTACTATTTATGTTACAATATATTTTTTAGCCTGTTTCTATATGTTAAAAGAATTTATTACTCCCTTTACATTACTTAAAATTTAATTATAAGGAAATATTACTTAGAATAATCAGAAGTTTTCCTGATTTTCCTATGATAATCCTACCTATTGATTAACCATAATTAATCATAACTTTAAGGGGTGTATGTTCATTGTAAACTAAGGAAAACGATTAACTACTAGAGACTTTAAGTAGGTTATTTTGAAAATAAAGAGATAATATAAAAAAGAAAAAAAATAGCCTTCCATTTTCCTCCATTAGTATTTCCCACCATTAAAATTTAAAAGACTGTATTGCAGGTGGATTAGGATCACCTTGTCACTTATCTTCAAGTCAATCATTTCTATTTAAAGTCTTCTTTTTACTCTTCAAAAGACCATAAATATCATGGCATGGATAGTTCTCCTAATAACTACTTTTTCATCTTCAAAAGATTTCAATCTTTGTTAGCGTTCTGGTTGAGAATGGATTGTGTTGCTTTGTGTTTACTAGTGAGGAAGTGTCTCTTAACTTCAACCTATTTTACATGTTTAACCTTTAAGACATTTTGAAAAGGTTTTATTTATTTATTTATTTAATTTTTTATTATCATGGGTTTTGTTCCTTGGAATACTTCATATATGGATGAACGTCAATCAAGGATTCAAGGGTATACTAACTTTGAAATCTTACAGTTCTAATTCATCTTTTCAGTTGTTCTTGTTTGAATAGTAAGCAAACAATAAATATGAGTGGACGCTTGCAAAAGTATAATATGATCTTCAATTTTTTATTTTGTGAATTTGTTATTTTACCTCTTTATTTCTTTTTTATTCCTAGTTTTCAGAAATGAAGTCTAGCACAGTAGCACCTATTCCAATTTCCATAACTAAGATGGAGCTATTCCAAATAACGGGGTTTGGGATTCGAATTTGGCTTCTTTTTTTAAAAAATGATTTCGGTTAATTCATGTGATGTGCTGCCATTATTTTATAAAGGAAAAATTACAAAAAACTACCGAATCTATAGCACCTTTTGCAAAAAACAACCAAATCTAATTCTTTTTTTGCAAAAAACTACCTTAAATGACATAAACGTTTGCAAAAGACTACCTGATGACGGAATCAGTTAGTTGACCGTCCAGTTTATGTTTGACTTTACACGTGCATTGCACGTGACTTCATTTTAAAGCGCTGAAACATTTAATTTCCTTTATTTTTCCTTTCCCTCCACTCTCATTTGATGATTTCTCTCACTGTTCATGGTTTACATCCATCAACACTCAATCAAACTTGAATGCATCATTAAACCTCCAATCCAATCAACTAGTAAGTTCTTTAATTGCTATTTATTTCATTAATCTACCCCCAAATTTCGAATTTCTCTTATAAATGCTCTGAATCAGTGGCTTGTGCATTGGTCTACCCCCTAATCTCCATCCTCTGTTCTCTTCTCTTAATCTTCCTTTTTTTTTCGTTTGAGATTTCAAAGCATTCCTTTTTAATCTGTTGAATCAATTTATTGTTTATGGGAAAAAAGGAGATTATCAAAGGAAAAAAAAGGTTGATTTCAAGTGGGTAACTAAGCAAGGGTAAATTCCTCTTTTCAAAAACCTTCGATTGTTTGAATCAATTTATTGGGGATTGAAAGAGAAAGAGGAAAAATTAGGGTTCTTATGATTTAGGGAAAAGGGGAAAGAATTGGGGAAAATCGTGCTTTCAAACAAAAAAATCAATGACTTAAGTAAATCACACGAGACACGTGCTGGTCAACTAACAGTCAACTAATTGATTCCGTCATCAGGTAGTCTTTTGCAAACGTTTATGTCATTTAAGGTAGTTTTTTGCAAAAAAAATTAGCTTAGGTAATTTTTTTGCAAAAGGTGCTATAGATTAGGTAGTTTTTTTTGTAATTTTTCCTTTTATAAATGAAATCGTTTGTTGATTTGTTGATGTGATGATGGTGTTTTGGATGTTGAATTGTTTGTTAATGGGTATTGCTTGATTTGAAATGGGTACATCAGGGAAAGTATCGGTGGGTGGGCAGAGCAAAGACGATTGATGGTGCTCATGATTGAGGGTGAGGGCAGGGGCTAAGGTGCTGCGTAAGGGAGGGGTGGCTTGCTATTATCCCCACTTGTTTTACTTTTTTTTTTTTGATAATTTACCTACAATGGTATATGCCATTTAATTGACAAGGTAAGTTATGAGCAAACACCCTTAAAGCTCGTGAGTATTCATTGTTAATCAATAGGTGAGCTTTTTGTGGGAAGATTGGAAAAAGTTTGGATTAGTCCTGGTAATTTTTCTAATTATAAAACCCAGTTTCCTATTCCATATATTTGTTTCAATAAAATACTATCCCTTTTCTATTTGTCCAAAGAATTTAATACACCATTTAAATATTTATAATTTAACAATAACCCACTAACACACTAGACTCCTCTTTCATAGTTTGTAGGTCATATTCTAAAATGGACAAACCAAAAGAACTTGATATATTTTGTTTATTAAAAGAAATTTTTTCACAAAAGTACTTGCTTTTTTTAAAAACCACCTTATAATATTTTTTCGAAAAATCGCATTATATACCAGTTTGTTTGTTAGTACTACCATTTTGACGATATTTGTGAAAATTAATTTGAATCATGTGGTAATTGGAGGAAAGAAGCGAGGGACTTATTTAAGGAGGTCACGTGTCGATCAACTCGTGAATTAAGAGCCAAACTAAACAAATATCAATAAGTGGTACTATTAAAACGCTAATGGCTATATAAGATGATTCTTCAAAACCCAAAACTTTTAATGGTGGGTTTTAAACAAATTATGATAAAATGGTGATTGCTTTAGTATTTTCTGAATTTAACCTAATGCACTCTAGTTTACTCATGTTAAGTTAATACTTTGCCATAAAAAGATTATTATTATCCCAATACTATCAAGTGCTCCCACCTTAGAAGTATTATAATGGTTTGATGTAAGCAACATTGTCATGTAATAATGAGATGGTATTTTCAATTCACCCTTGATTATTAAACTATTACTAGCAGTTTAAGATGATAAGTTAATTTAGGGTCACAATTCACAAGGAGTAAACGTTCATCAAAGAACTTCTACACCGTTTATTATAATTATGCTTTCACTTGTGCTTCTATACAATACCTTAATTTTATTAGTTACATATTTAATGATTTCTCGACTTTAAGAATGGTTTGTTCTTTGATATCATCCATTTGTCGTACTTGGAGATTACTATAATGCACCTTCAATGTGATTGTGATGATGGATATTTTATACAATAATCACTAAGATTCATATACTTTTTAAACGATTTCTTCCTTAACTGTGTCTTATACAAGCTGGAAAGGGCATCTCTTTGAGTTTGAGGGACAGGTTAGTTTGTTTAAATGGACATATTTAATGTTAATTCTTCTCTAAGCCATAAATTATTATAAAAGGTTTGTACTTTGGTGCTTAATACCTTGCATTTGTTTTGTCTATATTCAGGATTCAGATTTGGTTGTTCGATTTTGCAAGGACGTGGAAAGCAGATCACAAACTGTAATTCACTGACTTATTATTATTATTATTATCATTATTTTATTTATTGTATTCTATTTCTTGGAACTTTAGGTGTCTGCCGCTTCTTGAGGGTTTTCGAATGGAGGTTTTCATTTGTCTTCGTTCCTTTCACTTTCTCTTACTATGTTGTCCCTTTCTCATGAACCAAGTGCCCCCTTTTTGGCTCTTGGTCAAGCAAAATTGTCTATTGAAATGAGTTGTGGTGGTTAGACACTGTACAAAGATTTGATCACCATTATGGTAATGGGGTTGGTCTTAAAAGAGACCTTACAATGGAGTACCACAAAATTTGAACGCAAACTATCCAACCTTTGACGATCATCAATGAGCAATGTTCACGGAAAAACGCTAGCTTGACAACAAACCTTGAAGAATTTATCACAAACTCATGAAGGTGAGAAGTATATTTAAAAGGATCTTGATGAAATCTTTGCTAGGCGTACAAGCACCGGAGTTGAAGAGTTAGTTACCCTAATATGCCTGGGTCATTGTTCTTTGAAATACCCTTAAGAGATACAATGCATACACGTAGAACTTGGCAATGGTTATGCGCTTGATAGAAAGTGTTTGTGAACAAATTCTCACTTGAAATTGTTAGAGTTGTCTAAGCTCTAAAAACTTCACTTATGTTTCAGAATATTTTGAAAACATTGAGAGAAGATTTAAACTTGAGAATGCATTACTCTTGAGGACTCCCTTTCCTTTTAAATCAATTGTACACTCAACCCACTTGCTTTATGGTCAATTAATCAACCTCAAAGTATGCTAATTGTTGTACAAAAAAAACCATTACGTGCGATTTATTGACACACATCCAAAACCAATGGATACTCAACCTCCCAGGGAGCAATCTTTTAAAACTGATGAATACCGCCCAACGTACTGTCGAGTTGTCACCTACGACTTGGTCGATATGTTGTTGACTATGTAGCTAAGTAATTAATTAAACTATTTGTCCTCAGAAGTCTCTTTGAATTTTTTTGCTAGAACATTGGTTGTAGAATGCAAACTAATCGAAAAATTTTGGGTGCAGGGATATGTTGATTTTGGTCGCTTTGATACATATAATCATTTTGTTGCCGGCTCTGGACATGTCAACTTTGTTCAAGTAATCCTTTATTTTTAAGGGTTTTAATTTTAATCATGTTTAGACGTAGTGTCAAAGCAAATCTCATTCATATTAGGGGCACTAATTAAGTAGAAAAGAAAAACTATTAAAGCAAGAGAATAAGAAAACAAGATGGAGCTAGAAATTTCTGGTGCTTTTACTAATTGTTGTGTTTGGTCAAATGAAGCTATGAGACTATGACTTACTATTTCTTATGGGCGGAAGAACTGGGTTGGACATTTTTGGGATTGATTACTTTGACTGGATTTTAAGACTAGAGGCTTCATTTGAATCTTTTGTCACATTTCTTAGTTTTTGTCCTTTGCGTTTCCACTTGTCCTAAGACATCTAAATTTTTTAGGTGAAGGACATTTACCTTTCTATTAATCCTTCCCGCAATTTCTCTGTTAACCATGATAATGAATATCTCTTCATTAGTTTTTGGCTCGCTTCCTCTATTTGGTCAAGATGTAAAAAACGTCATTTCATAGAATAATCTTGTTGTATTTTACATATGATTCTCTTACATTTTATCTAGGGATTTTATGAAGGCGATCTCATGAATTGTGAGCAAAGCTATGACAAATTAGGGCGCACAGCTCAGGTTAGGCATTTAGGCAAATTTTTCTCAGATGTTATTCATTTTATTTCTTTGTTTTTAATTTTGCAGTTGTCTCATAGCCGTCTTCTCATTTCTCACTAGGTAAATGTCATTTGCGGAACTTGTTTGAGCAGACAGTGCAAAGGTTGTCATATACATGCCCTCCTACTTTTAAGTTGTTATTTAATCTTTGATGTCTCACAAATGACTTTATATTCTACGTTGTCACATTTTAGGTGAGCTTGGATGCATATGCAGTGTGACCTATGAATCATCTTGTAGGTAGTGCTTATAAAGTTATTTAGTCTAAAATTGATTTCTGTCTTACTATTATATTATCATAATCTATTCCGTCTTCACACAATACTGTCTGTTATGAGGAAAATCTCTATTTTCACTGGCAATTGGGTCAATATTGTACTTTTGTTGTGTATTGCCTTGTGTTTCAGTTCTTGATCTATGAAGCTATCTTGTTTGTGTGCCGATTTATCATTCATGTCATGACATGCACAATGATTTATTGATTTAATATTTGTAGATTCTATAAACATAAAATTAATAAGAGTATGACTGGTCTTCTGTGTGATTTTTTTATTGGACTCTCCCTCTTGTTTAATGCTATTTGCCTCACATACTTCAATACTTATGATGTATACTTGTATCATGCGAACCAACTGAATAATGGGGAGAGAAATTAATATAATGTTGTTTGGTTGATGTTTCCTTATGCTTAACTTTTCTTTTTTTTTTAATCTCCATACGTTTCTTCTGATATGCTCTCGATTGTCAAAGTCTCCAGTAGTGACAACATATATGTAATGATTTCCATTTTGCTTTCTGGCTGTCCTAGTATCATTTTCTCTTCTCAAGTTTCAATACTAGCCGTGAGTTCTTTTTATTCTTCCATCATTTCATACAATGCAATTTATATTTAGTATAATTTTCTGACCTTTAACTCCCCTGAAATAATATCCTAGGTATATCAACTATAATACCAAAGCCTTGATTCTTAATTTAATTTGCACTTCATTTTTTTGATTGTTACGTTTATTTACACTGCTGAATTAAATTTTAGCTTTCTAATTACTTTGATTTTTTCTAGTGCACCATTTCTCCCAAGTATGCAAGAGCTTTTTGGGAGAAGTGATGCACTTAAAAAAACGACTGTGATTTTTATGTATTACTGATTGCAACTTGTTGAAGAGCGATTGTAGAACTTGCTATTCCATGCGAAAAACGTGGTCCCCGGGTATTTGAAGGATTTACTGTTGGATTTCATCCTCGTTCATGGGAAATTGTAAGTGACTAGGGATTTCATCTTCAAACCTACACTAGCCTGTAAACTAACTGATCCTGGTTTTGGTCGATTTTTAGGTCTATAATGGCCTGACTCAACTTGGGTTTGAGAAGTTTCACAAAGAGTTCAGGTAAGGGTTTTAATGAAAATATGTTATGCAGTCTGGACTTGCTAAGTATATTGTTTATATTAGGTAATAGATACTTGCTTTGGGCTTTTCTCTGAGGCTCTGATTTGTATTACACGCTAGGTTGTCGGAGACTGCTGCTGTTTTTTTTTTGGGTTGTTCTTAGCTTACTGGGACTTTTGATTTTTTCTGTGCAGCTTCAGCACTGAACAGACTCGTGTCACTCTTTATATGACGGCAATTGCTTCTCTTTCGAAATTGGTGCAAAAACCCACTGTGAAGGTAAGTTTGTCCCTCTTTGACTTTGCATCGGGTACTGGTTACTGTGATTTGTGCTACCAGGACTTTCCTCTTGAAAGATTGTTGATTTTACTAATTATTGCTTTTCTTCAGGTATTCCCTCAGAACGGCCTTGAAGTTCATCTATCTGGCTCTGCTGCTGCTGGGAATCCACCAACTACTTTGTCACCAGCTGATTTAATTTTAGACTGGACATGTATGGCTGCAGCTTATTAGCTTTTTTTATTTTTCTATTTTTTTTTTGAAGTGAGGTAGTGTCTAAAGTTTCGCATACAGGTCAAAAGGCGCAAAACACGCCGTATGAAGTGGAAATCAGCATTCCTGTGGAGAGTTACGAGCCAATTAATTTCACTCTCACGAAAATGTGCAGTAAGATTATCTTCTCCAGCAATTTTACTGCGAGGTAAGGAGCAAATTCCAGTTCCTTTGAAATGACAAACTTTTGGATTTAAAATTTCGCAGATCGCAGACAAACTGAAGGGAATGAGGTTACAAAAGGATGGGCCATATTTGGAATCATATCCTGCATGTATGTATTAACTTGATTTTAGTTTCTTCATGTTGATGGCTGTTGCTGTTTGATACTTCTAGTGTATAACAAAGTTTTTATCCAGTCTAGCTCCAAAATGTTTATTTATCTTATGAGCTGAGAACTTGCACATTCAAATAGTATCATTATATATTTCCATTATATATAGAAAAATCCATAAGTGCTGTTAATATTTAGCAAAAATTTACTTGTTAAAAACAACTGCCAGTCAATGTCCACGAATTGCCTCCTGATGTCCTGATTCTCTTCTATTTTCCTAATCATTAGCTGAAAATTCAGATTTCAAAACGCATAAGCACTGGTGGAAGTTGCACTTTCCATTCATAAGCAAGTGGCATGAAAGAGAGTTTAATTTTGCTGCTTTTTTCATCCAAGGAATTATATAACACTTTGAAAATTTTCCGTTGATCTCAAACTCAAAGTATCTATGCTGTTGCTATATACACTTAGTTTTTAGGTGTTTACAGTTTACTGCACTTCTTTACCCTTGTGCAGATTTTATTCTAATTTTTTTGTTATCATGGCTCTCTTGAGCAGATTCTTCGTTTCGGTTACTCTGTTCTGTTGTGGTGGATTTGTTTATAAATCACGGGTGCAATATCAGGTATGATCATGCCTTTCCTGTATCCTATAAACCTAATTTTCTGCAGTCTTCAACTTTCTATGTGGTGTTAATGGATAAAAAATTGCGGAACTCGTAGCAATTATGGTAACAGTTGTGATGTCATAGATGCAGCACCTAGCGCCTAGCGGTGTTATGACTAGTTTTGCGGACATCGCAATGTGAATTGGAAAAACGAAGTAAAAAAATCATTTTTATCATAATACTTTAATTATTCTAGAACATGTATGTAAATAAAACCTTATAGTAGACCATTTAAAACCGAATAGATTTAAAAAAAGATTATAATGGCCAATATGTTAGAATAACTATTTATAATGGTTACCACTCCATGATATTAAATCATACGTTACATAATGGGATTTTGCTGTTGGGTAATATGTAACATAATGGTCTCATTTTTATTCCGTGGGTATAAGTTCTTCATCTTGATCGTAAAATTTTCTTTGCAGCGTGGGATTGATGCCTTGCCTGGGATGACCTATTTTTCAGCCTTCTTGCAAACTGTAAGTTCTGGGTATTCATATCCATATTACCTTGTATATGACGCAATTAATTACATTTGGATTGCTGTCATCTGGAACCGTTGATATCTGTTGCAGTATTTAAGTATGGATGCATGTCAAGCTATCTCTTGTTATATTTTTTTCTGTTTTGTAGTGTCCAGGTTTATACTTTTGATGGTGGTTAGTAATATAAACGCATCTATATTATTTTCATGTCTCGAATTTGCACATTCTACTGTTTACTAATCATTATAACATAGCTTTGAGGCCTTTTTATCATTTCATTTTCAAATTGCTCATTTAAAGTCGTGTTGAGGGTAATCACAGGTTACTGGAGGAGTTCAGGGTTACCATAGAGCAGAAGAAAGTAACAATCCATTTATGCCAGCTGCTCAAGGAACTGAAAGACGGACTGAAGTCAGATACGGTTCCATTTAAGCGTACATGCTCATGGATCTAAAAATGAAGGAAGCAATCTGACAGTTATCTGTTCAGTCCAGGTACAAGCTACACTTACTTCCCTCTTTCTCCAACCCAACCCATTTTAATTAAAGAAAGTGAGGACAGAAAGCAATAGTATAAAACAACTAAAAATTAATTAGATAGGAAATGTTAATCTGCATGTTTCTCTCTTGGTCAGTGTCAGATTGTCTTTAAAGAATTAAATTTTAAGTCACCAGTCCTTGGTTAATCATTATTATATTGCATGTGATTGCTGCTTGAGTTCTGAAAATTGACTGGCTAATGCATTTTCAACGGTTTGCTCTGAGCTCTGAGCTAGCCTCTGTTTAGTTTTTGCTTTTGGGTGCTACTGTTGATGGCGGATCCGAGCGTATCCATATGTTTGGACAGATTTGAGCCATGACCGTAGGAACTAAGATGCATCGCTGCTTAAATAACCTACTTTTGTTTGAGACTATGGATTGGAGCATATCGATATGTTTGAAAAGATTTGAGCCATGGCCTTAGGAATTATGATGCATCGCTGCTTAATAAAGCATACTACTTGTGTTTGAGACTATGGATTGGAGCATATCCATATGTTTGGAAATATTTGAGCCATGACCATAGGACTTAGGATGCATCACTGCTTAAAAAAGCATACTACTTGAGTTTGAGACTATGACTACTGCTGTTTAGATTAGGATACAAGTCTATTTCTGCTAGGTTCCAAGAGGCTCAGACAAGTAATACTCATATTTATCTTTTTACTTGCCCCATAAAAGTACATTAACAGTAAGTTTCCCATAAATGCAGATAAATGAAAGTCTAGTGGACATTCCTGCTAAACCGCACTACCGTAACATTAGGAATTATGACGCCTTAATTTTGAAATCCATTGTCAAAATTCAGAAACCAACTTGAAAATTCGAGTCGGTCTTTGATATTTATTTCTCATTTTTTTGAGGGTTTGGGGATATAAATTTGATTATGCTGTATAAATTAATTTGTTGATGAAGATCCATGCGGTGTTATGATATATATCAATCTCACGTCTACTACCAATTGTATCAAATTCAATTCTATTTGAAAGCTACGCCAGATTCCTTGTAGAAGGTTATCAAATAGCAATGTGGAAGATGGCACGCAAAATAGCTCAGATTTCATCTACATTAGTCATGGTTTAAGCAATTTAAGGTGATATTTGATCACAACTATTATTTGTTTGCTAATTATATGTATGATGCAAATGTTTTTAGATTCTTTTATCAAAATTTTTAAAAACATTTAGTCTTTTTTTATGATATGGTTTATTATAGTTACCCAATCGTTCCCCATTCTTCATGTTCAAGAAGGATATATAGGTAGAACATGCTTTTTTTGAGATTTATGCTCTGCGATAAAGTTTCCTATTAGAATGTGTTTAATATGAGGGATGTTATGGTTGTTGAATCTCAAGCAACCGTATGAATAGGAAAGAGAAGGAGAAGGAAAGAAATTTAGAAGAGGAGAAGAAGATTGTTTTATTTCATTTTGTTTTGTAAACTCTAATACACCCTTATGTCCCTTTTATACTACTAAGAG
Source organism: Amaranthus cruentus (assembly GCA_019425755.1). Taxonomy (NCBI): domain Eukaryota; kingdom Viridiplantae; phylum Streptophyta; class Magnoliopsida; order Caryophyllales; family Amaranthaceae; genus Amaranthus; species Amaranthus cruentus. The sequence continues at coordinate 16,289,694 of CM033453.1, read as the reverse complement.
TCTAAGACTAATATAAACATCCACTTATAACTAATTACAATCTTACTACCAAATGTACCTATAACATACTTTCCCCATTCAAAAGACTTGTCCTCAAGTCTATGTTAAGGAATCTAACCAAAAATACAAGACAACTTTTAACTAAACTAAACACTACAATAAATGCCCAAATTAGTGAGAAATGAAGTAAGATCAATATCTTGCATCTCTTTATCATAAGACCTTGTCAACATAAAACCCACATATATCGGTAATTTATGATTCCATGCCAAATGAGTTCGAGCACCAAAGTTGAAACTCATTATATGTTGAATCTTCTTTGCCAATAAATGAACAAGCAACATCATTTGCGTTGAAAATTGTGCTACAATACTTCCATTTTCCTCAACACTTGCTTGATTTTTAAGAGTAACATTTGATTTCAAGACTCAGATTGTTGATAATGATCAAGTAACAAGGCATCTTTATTGTACTTATTCATCACTTCATGAATAAAACCAAAAACATGCATAGAAATCTTCCCTTTCTTGATTTTTAACAACCAAGGTGGGTCAAGCACTACTTTAGTATATTTTGCCCAAACTTTTCTCTTTTTCTTGTACATCTCATATCTTCTTTTAACCTTTTTGGAGCTTGATTGCACTCTTGACAAAGTACCCCATTGATGAGTTTCTCTTAGCAGATTCTCAGTTTGGAGAATAGAACTTTCAATTGAATGAACTTTAAGAATTTCCCCATATGTTGAAAATAAATTTTTAGGTTCAATTGCAACAAAACATTCTTGATTTTTATCTAAATCATGTTTACTCATTTCATCAATCACACAATTAACCAAATCACCATCCATAAGAACAAAGCCTTTAGAACCCAACTTACTTTTTACACATGAATTCATATGATCAACATCTAAAGATTCTTGAGTATTAATTTTTAAATCACACGTTGCTAATTCTTGAATGATATTTACTTTAATCATGCTATCAAACATCTCTAATGCACTCACATTCGTCATATACTACAATAAATCCCCAATTATCACTATTATGTTGGCAATTATGATCAAGAATTGGTTCATTACTCCATTCACACAATCCTTTATCCCAACTATCATTACATTCATCTTTCAAAAGTTTTTTAAAAGATTTGATTACCTTCTTTTGTTTGGCTTCTTCAAGTTGTGGGATAATTGGTTCTTCAAATTGTATGGTTTTGCAAAACTCATCACTCCTTATCTTTGCAACCACTAAACGAAATCTCTAATTTGGGGGAAAACTCCAAGAACTCAAATGACCATGGCAATGCCTTTTCACAAATAGGTTGTGTGCAATTTGATTGTAGTATTTAATGTGCAATTTGATTGTAGTATTTAATGTGCAATTTGGTGAGCAAAGGGTGTTGCTGATGTTGTGGTGTGTTGTCGTTTGTGTGCTTACTGTTATTGGGTGCTCGATTCCAAACTGGAAGGTTGTTCGAGTGTTGCTGACTGTTGCTGTTGTGTTGTCGGTTTGGTGGATGAGCTGCTTAGGGGTTGGTTGGGGTGGCTGAGCTTGATCACCCCCGAATATGTGTCAATCAAACACAGAGCATTGAGTCAAGCATATGATCTTATAAAAGTTTATTTCCTAACTGTATTGTAGAAAAGCAAAGGGTCGAACCACAAGGACGGTAGTAAGCACATGAATAAAAGCAAGCCTAAGTTGTAGCTTGGATTGAATAAGGAAGGGTGACGACTTACTAGATATTAAAATTATGGGTCATGCAATTAATCAAAGGTCCAGCAAGGGGGACGGTTAGACAAGCATGACTAGGGTGGACAAAGCAAACCATCATGGGGTTGTCGACATGCAGAGTTAAACAAAGGTACATCTGTTGAAATTTAGATGTTTGAAATGGAATTGCAAGAAACATTTTCTTTACCTCTAAACATGATCTCATGCATATAGAAATACATATTAAGTATATAAGAGAATCGGACGATCGTAGTGTGATATCCTCAAGGAAGGGTATGGATGATAATGGTGGATGATCAGAACGTCAAGTGTTGTTTCTCTATTATTGGTCCACAAACACCAATTGGATCATCACATATGCGAGTTCGACATAAGAAAAACTACTGACTTTATTACTTTTTAGGTGGAGAGTTTTTAGCACATTAGCTTATGAAAAATGATGAGCACAAGCATCTATTTATAGTTATACACTCATGCATCAACCTTTCATATCCTCTTTTTTAGATTACATGTAACATTTACATGTACTTAAGACCCAATTATAGTAGTAGTACACTAATCTAAATAACATATATATAGAGCAAAGTTGATATCTATCAAAATACTATGATTACTTAATATAATCAAATATATTAATCTCTATGTGTCCTATTTGTATTTTAGCAGTTATACTTAATTATTAGGACACTTATTTCTTTCAGCTTCCACCACCTAACCGCCATTATGCTTAGGGAGATATGATTGTTGGGTTAGAAGGAAGTGTAATTTTCTTGGTCTTTTGCCTCTTCTTAAAATAACAACTTTTAAGAACATTTCACATTCAACCTCTCTAAACTAGGCACATGATGTCAAGAGATATCTAGTTGTGATTTGTTTTTAAGCTACTATACCATTGGAGTTTAAGGTGAAATCAAGTGATTTGTACATGTCTTAAGTAGAAATATTCATGGGTCATATGACTAAAGTTTGGTTAAGATTCAACTTCTAGGGTTTTCATCTCAATCCTTCACTCAATTTGGCTTTTCATAGGGAGGAGTGAACTTTAGCATGGACTATCACTCATTATACAACCAACATGATATTCATCAAAATTAAATCCAAATTCTGCAAGTCACCTTATAATTCCCCTTACTAAGAAGAACTACTTATTATGCAAACACAGAAACAACACATACAATGACAACATTCAACATGCTTGCTTTAAAAGTTTGATCGTTCAAGCATATGTTTTGCTCCCTTGAGTGCATGGTGGCTAGAGTAATTGCCTCATTCGGACTTAATTCCGGTACGATGTTTGCTCGTCCAAATTGAATAGAGCGTAACTTTATCTTGCACACAAGTAAACACTTGTTTGATCTTCATAATAAGACTTTATTATTTTATCTTATGATCTGTGAAGTCTAAAGTCTTGTTATGATTATTTTTAAAACTTATATATATTACATTTAAAGCTTATGTGATTACTTTTAAAGCATATGTGATTACTTTTAAAGCATATGTGACACTTTTAAAGCATGTGTAATTACTCTTAGGTCTATATGATCACTTTTAAGATTTATGTAATTACTTTTAGGAAAAATTGACATTAATAATTCAACCTTTTACTCATCCGCTATGAATAATCCCACCTTTTGATTATGTTCTAATAATCTAACCTTTGTGATAAATTTGCCCACAACATACCGTATCACTTTTAAGGTATGTTGCTAGCAAACTAAAATAAAGGTTGGATTATTCACAGCGAACTAAAAGCAAACGTTGAATTATTAGAAAATAATCAAAAGGTTGGATTATTCACAGCGGATGAACAAAAGGTCGGATTATTAATATCAATTTTTCCTTACTTTTAACGTCTATATGATCACTTTTAATGCATGTGTTATTTTTATTTTTCAAGTCCATCATCATAATCACCACCACTACAAAATACAATCTCCATAAGTTTTAAAATTGATCACATAAGCCTTAAAAGTGATCACACATGCTTTAAAAGTGATCACATAAGCTTTAAAAGTGATCACATACTAAAATAAAAATGATCACATAAGTTTTTCAAAGTAATCACATTGGCCTTAAAAGTGATCACATAAGCTTTAAAAGTGATTGAAATGACGGAGTTATTAGAGAACACAACCTAATTTTAGGAGGATCTTAATAAAAATTAGTAAAAATTTACTAATTTCTTATGGAGGTTGTCTCATCATGAGACGACTTTATTCGGATTAGCCCATACTATAAAAAAAACTGCTTTTTATATAAGTGTAAATTCAATTTTTTTTTTAATTAATGGCCCTTTTAAATGGACTCCTCTCACGATAAAATGGTTTCATACAAGACTAGATATGGTAATAATGCTATTACAAAAATCACCCAATAAAGTAATTTAAGGGGAAAAACGATTATAACTTTTATATCATCATTCTTTAACGTTGTTTAACCTACTTCCAATTTTTTAACAAAACCATTCTTTTAAGTTAAAATGTTTTATAAATATGAAAAATATAAAGAAAGAAAATTATCTAGAATAATCTAATTTTTTGTTTGTTTTCTACAATAATCTCAACTTTTAATTAAAAATGCATAATTCCAACTATTGGGGGTGTTTGTTAAGAATGCAACAAGGAAGCCTCTTATCTATACAACAAGTCATTTTGCATAAAAATAAAAAGTAAATAAAAAATAAAATTATAAAAAATTGAATAAAAAATTAAAAAAAATCAAGTAAGTATAGTTTATTGATTTAAAATTTTAATTTGTAATAATTTTGATTTTTTATTTCTTTTTTTCTTTCCCTTTATAGCAGTTAACCTGTAAAAATCTATCACCATTTGAGCAATAATTTTCAAATAAATCATGAGATGGCCCATCCTCGTTGATAATGTGTTGAAAATTTGAAATGAATAAGATTATTTATCAAAAAGAAAAGCATACAATAAGATCATAATCAAATTTATTCCAAAACTAAGCGTGTAATTCCCAAACCTGAGGTTTGGGCTGTTCGCACGTACTAAGTGCGAACAATTTCTTATCTTAAAATCAACATGTAGACCCTGTTTGACCTGTTCGCAGTTACTAAGTGCGAACAAACACTTGATTTTTTTTACCAGCTTACTTCTGTTCGCACTTAATAACTGCGAACTGACCCAAACCTATGCTCTGAGGTATTAGGCGCTTATAATTGGAATAAGTTTGATTATGATCTTATTGTATGCTTTTTTTTAAAAAAATAATCTTATTGATTTCAAATTTTCATAATGTGTAAGGCCTTATCGACTAGGGGCGTTCAAAATCGGATACCGGATCAACCCAAATTCGGAAATCCGATTTTTCAGATACCCAAAAACATGATCCGGTTCGACTCGGATTAAACTGGGTATCGGATTTCGGATACCCGATTTAAATCGGGTTGCATCCGGATATCCGGTTTTATTAGAATGTTTATTTATTTATTTATTGTCTTTTTTCGTTTAACCATGCATTTTTATCTCTATTTTAATTTAAAATTTTTTTATATAAAATTAAAATACTAACTTTTTAAAATGTTTTAGCTTAATTAGTCATAAAAGACAAGAAAAATTAAAGATTATTATTATTACACATTGGTTTAAGTAAGAACAATTATAAAAAAAAATTTTGCAGGAGAAAAATTATATTAAAATTCAACCTAAGGTTAGCTTAATAGATACCATCATTATTTTATTTATGAAAAAGTAATTAAAAAAACAAATATCGGGTACCCGGTTTCCAAAAATATGTGACTCGGATTCGGTACCCGGTTTAAAAATCGAATACACGATGCGGATTACCCAGTTTGCAAAAAACAGGTAAATTATCCGATTTTGAGAACCGGATACCGGGCAATCTGGATCGGATGTGCCGGATCGAGTTTTTTTTGCACACCCCTATTAGCGACCATGCATCCATTATTATTGTTATTATTCCAACCTATTCATGATTTTCCTACAATAATCTCAACTGTTGATCAACCATGAATAATCCCAACTTTAAGGATTATTTTCCTAAGGTTAACCCGATAATCGGATCACTTGTTATAGCAATTGTTTAAAAAAAAATAATAAAAGAAATAAAATGTCGAAAAAAATGTAAAAAAATGTTAAAACTTTTTATGATTTTTTATTGTTCGGAATTTTTTTTGTTGATTTTCCAAATATTTCTCTAATAATAAATTAATTTTTAGTTTACTATTTTGGTGAATTACCTATTTTAGCAGGTTATCGGGTTATCCAAGTTTACTCTAGGAAAATACCCCTAAAATTGGGATTATTAATGGTTAATCAATAAGTGAGATTATGGTAGTAAAATCATGAAAATGTTGGATTATTCTAGGTAATTTTACCTTATTATTATTATTATTATTATTATTATTATTTTAGTCGATTAAAAATTACTTTAATGTTTACTCTTTTATTTCACTAAAATCGCTACAATTTGTTTTTTCATTCGAATTATTGATTTTACTACATTTTCAACTTTAAGCGTGACACCACAACTTTTAATCAAAAGTCATCCGCACATTTAAATTCTCGTTGAATGCAATTTAATTTGTACATTTCTCAGTATTTAGTCTTAGTTTATACCAAATAACTAACTATAGAAACGAGATTACTACCTCAGTTATATAATAAAGTTCCCACAAAAAAGTTCAAGAAAATTAACAAAAAAAAAAAAAAAAAATATATTTTTTTAGATATTGGGTACATTTTTTTTCCTGACTAATAAATTTAGTGGAGAAAAGTTGAAGATCAAAAAAATTAAAAATCTATAAAAAGAAAGTTAGTGGAAAAAATATAAGGACCATGACTAATAAAAAAATGATTTTATAAAGTTAAAAGGAATCATGTGGAGACTATAAGAAATATAAAAATATTTAAATGAAATTAAGTGGAAGATAGGTGGGTACCAAAAATTTTACTAAAATATTAAAATGAATATGCATGAATAAATTTTTTTGTCCAAAATTTGTGATTTAAATCAAAAAGATTCTTTAAATAACAATTAAAACATCTCAAACTGACAAATAGAAACTTTTTCGAGGGAGGGAGGGAGGGAGTATACATTAAGAACAAAGTAGGTGGGACAAAGGGAACATATAATATAGCGATAAATAGTTAAGTATCGTTAGAATCAAGTGGCATATTCATACAAAACAAATGGTCTAAAGACAAGTTCTGTTGAAGTCATCTCTAATCTAGCACATGAAGTAGATACAAGTGTTAATCATAGTGTTTAATACATGAAAACCACAAACATAAAAGGTGACAAGTATTTGAACAATGTATTTTTACCAAATACAAGAAAACATGATTCTAATATCCAACTCATTCATTACTTTCAATTATTATTTGCTTCAACCATTTTTGTTAATCAACCAACTCTTATTTCTTGTTCAGACTGAATGTGTTCACCCACTCTGTTATTTGCAAAAATAAGTAATTGCATTCCTATAGTAGGATTACACTTGTGAACGGTGCAAACTTTTTATTTTCTAGTAAAAAAAAACTATTGATTTTTTTCGGAATTTTTATGGTCAAGAAGTAATACTTTTTATGTAAACGTAACACTAAACTAAGTAACACTTTCGAAAAGTATTACCTTTTGGTAAAAACGTGTTACTTTTTAACCATAAAATTCAAGACAAAATAGTAACTCTTTTTTATCATAAAGTAGCAGGTTCGCATATATATATATATATATATATATATATATATATATATATATATATATATATATATATATATATATATATATATATATATTATATGGATTGGGACTGAGGTAAGAAAATTCTCTATAAGATCATGTTTGTATTCGGAGTATATATTTAATTATTTATATGAAAGATAAAAGTCAAACTAAAAAACAAAGTTATTTGAGTAGAAAACTAAGACAATACTAATGTCAAAGGTAAGAATATAATTATAAAAAAGCATTAGTCTACCCATTTTGGTGGTAAATATTTACCCTATTGGGATGAAAGGGAAATATTTTAATCATTTTCCCCAAAAATAAGGTTGTTCTTCTTCTCTCTATATGTTCATATATTCTTTATCCTTCATCCCTGTTAAGTTCACTTTTATATGTACCTTTAATTGTATAGTTTGAGTGTAATTTCCCTTTAAGTATTACCCTCGATACAAGCATGCTTTAAGAAAGGAGAATTAATAAGAATTGAATTCTTATCCTAAAGTTAAAAATCAAGATTTTAACTATTAGTTCAATTCATGATTCTTGTTGTTTGTCGAATATTAATATGGTATATTTGGTCAATTACCATATCCACTATCTTAGTTTTTTTTATTTCACTATAACATATCTTTTGGTAATATTATTGTCTACTAGTTATAACTTATAAGAGAGTTAAATAGGAAATACTCCCTTCAATTCACTCCAATTATTCCATTAGTTTTTTCTATACAATGCATTTTTGTTCTAAATATCTCTAATGTGTATAATAAATTTAAAAATTGATGATAAAATATATACATTAATACGAATCTAATATATCCCATCTGACTGAATATTTCACAAAAATTAAAGATAAAATTAAATAAAAAACAATACAAAAAATGCAAATGATACAATTGTTCTAAACCATAGGGAATATATCATTATTATACAACCAAGGTGAAAAGTTATCGACAATATGAGATGGTATTGTTTTAAGCAAGGCGTGCTTTCGCTTAATTTTGCTTCAAATAATAATATGCTCAACAACAAATATTTTTGGGACGGTCGCATACGTGACCCTTCATAGGCCAAGTTGCCGGCCTAATAAATTATTTTTTTCGTAAATATATTTTATTTTTTATAAAAATATTTTTTCAAATTTAAACATTATTTATAATAGACAAAAATTTTTATACCCTCACAAAAATTTCAAATTTAAACATCATATCATATCATCATACAATACTATAAAAGTCTTGAAAAATTTCATGCGTCATCATTTAAAGAGGCATGAAAATATTTATCAAATTTAGAATCTAATATTTTCGTTTAAGTTTGAAACTAAATTAGGTAAAGTATTGTATGATATACTATAGCAATTGTATTTTGTTAACTTATAGTTTAATAAGTTCAATTGAATGAAAAAAAAGTTATGTATCAGGTAAATAATTAAAATAAACATCAGTAATTATGTTTTGATTTAAAAAATTACGAATTTGGTAAATTTAAGAACGATAATATACAATACTTACATTATTATTTAAAATTGTTTTTATATATATTTCGTACTAACAAATTCGTACATTGCACGAGTATCTATACTAGTTAGTTATAATGTTATTCACTAAACTAAAATTTTGAACTAATCATCATATATATTTTAACATTTTGAACTACTTCAACCAATACCAAGAAATCAAAATGTATGGATACCAATACTTACGAGTATAAATAATGTGTAGGGATTAAGTTCGTAACAAATACAATAGGAGTTGTTAAAGCCATCTTGTAAGAACACAAAGTCAAGATCTTACTTTCCCCCAATTATTTATGTTAAGCTAGTAATGTGTAATAATTTCACGGAGTAACTTACTATTTTTCTGTTTTATTTTAATTTTCTCATTTGCTTTTTACAAGCTTGTTAATATACTAATTTAACAGTTAAATGCTTTAATTATTCATATAATTAAAAATTATAAAAATATATATTAATAAATCTTATGTTGAGACTAATTAAACATATTTCATTTGACTATGAATATTTAACATATATGAATTAAAAATAAACTACAAATTAGAATTGATTGATGAATATGCCCAAAAAGCAAATAAATTATTTGAAAAGGAGCAAAGTGAGTAGTATTTCATTACACTTTCTTCTTTCTAAGACATCTATCTCTGTCCCTCTCTCATGTAGTATCATTTTTCATTTTGGACTGTCCCTATTATTTTGCATTATTGTTATTTTTAAAAAATGACCCATCACTTATTTAAATTTTATAAATATATTTTAACTCGCTTTTAATTTTATCAATATAATTCATTGTCTCTTATCAGTTATTACCAAATAAGCACCTTTTTGTTATTTTATCATTGCTACTATCTTAGAGAGATGTACTCCTAATAATTTGAGCAGCTGGATGGAGAAGAATATTTTGTTGACCAACTCCATCTCTTGTTCATGTTAACCTATTATCTTTTTGTTAGACCTCTCCTATAAATACCCTTTAAACACATTTCAGCAAACCACAACTCAAAACCACTACAACATAGAAATAAGCTACATTAAACCACAATCATGGCTAAGTTAATCATAAGCTACTTAATTGTTCTTTCAGTCTTAGTGATTGCTCCTCAATGCTTTTCTCACAAAGCACAAGGTGGGTATCTTTACCCTCAGTTCTACGACCACTCTTGCCCACAACTACACAACATAGTCAAGTCAGTTGTTGCTCAAGCCGTTGCCAGGGATCGTAGAATGGCTGCTTCTTTGCTTCGACTTCATTTTCATGATTGCTTTGTTAAGGTATCCCTTAACATTATATGGAAAATGACTCATTATGTTGTTTTAAATTATGTAACATATATGGACATCAACCATTAGTTTAAGCTTTATGGTATCAGAGCTAACGTGATAAGAAGTCACGAGTTCGAGTCTAACCATCCCTCGTTTAAAGTGAAATATTCAGTGCTATTAATGAGGATGTTTTGTACTGCATCCACACATCTAGCCTTTTAGGCTTTCGTGTTAGATTATATAATACATTATGGGGCGTCAACCATTAGTTTAAGCTTTTGATTATATAATTCATTTAAAATTAAGACCTTCATATCTAATCAGCATTACTTTAAAAATATATTGCAGGGATGTGATGCATCGTTATTGCTAGACAGTAGCGGAAGCATAGTTTCAGAGAAGGGATCTAAGCCTAACAAGAACTCAGTTCGAGGGTTCGAGGTCATTGATGAGATCAAGGCGGCAGTGGAGCAAGCATGCCCTCACACTGTCTCTTGTGCTGATATCCTTGCCATAACTGCTCGGGACTCTGTAGTCATTGTAAGCCTTAGCTTAATTCCACTACACATTATGTTGAATTAGTCTAAAACTATTGTCAATGCCAACATAAAATCGGGTAAATAAGGTGCACACACTTCCCAAGCCAAAGATTTATCATCTCAAAATCATATGACAATGGAAGGAAAGGCTCCAATGACTGATAAAGTGTGCACACCATCTTTAATTCGTCGATATAGGATAAACCATCCCAACACTAACATTATGCTATTTAATTTTGAAAATTAACAATGATGTATAGAAGACTTAATTAATTACCAACTATGTGATTACACTTCAGGCTGGTGGACCTTACTGGGAAGTTCCCCTAGGAAGAAGGGATTCAAGAGGAGCAAGTTTAAGTGGATCAAACAATGACATTCCAGCTCCTAATCAGACTTTTAACACTATTCTTACTAAATTTAAACGCCAAGGCCTCGATCTTGTTGACCTTGTCGCCCTCTCAGGTAAATCATTCAATTTCAATCATTCATCTATATACTGTCAAGAAACCAACTCAACCAAAAGCTTAAGCTTATATCGCCTGTGTTATTATATTTTAGCAATTGACAATACAATATGTAATTGTGTAGGTGCTCACACAATAGGCAATGCAAGGTGTGTAAGTTTCAGGCAAAGACTGTACAACCAGAACGGAAATGGGCAACCTGACATGACACTTGACAGCTTATACGCCTCGCAGTTGCGTAGCCAGTGCCCGCGATCTGGTGGTGATCAGAACCTGTTCTTCCTGGACTATGTATCCCCATTTCAATTCGATAACAGCTACTACAGAAACATATTGGTTAACAAGGGATTATTGAACTCTGACCAGATTTTGTGGACAAAGAATCCTGCAGCAATGCAATTAGTTAAGCAATATGCTGATAATATGGGGCTTTTCTTTGATCATTTTGCTAAGTCTGTGGTTAAGATGGGTAATATTTCTCCATTAACAGGGAACAGAGGTGAGATTAGGCAGAACTGCAGAAGGATTAATTATTACTAAGATTGCTTATTCTCTGTTTTGTTGCTTTAATTTGTTCAAAATTGATGTAATTTATTGTGTTTTTTTTGGGTTGAAAGAGTGTGTGTTTGTGTGTTTTTTGCTTGTTTAAAAAAATTTGTATATCAGTATTTCTGGATGAAATAATAAACTATTCTTATTCTGTATTGATTTTTTTTAAGAAGTAATTTACTAGAATAGAATAATTCAAACTATTCATGATTTTCCCACAATAATCCCACCTATTGATTAACCATGAATAATCCCAACTTTGAGGGGTATTTTCCTAGAGTAAACTTGAGTAACTCGATAACCTTTAGTAGGTAATTCACCAAAAAAAAAAATTAAATATTAATTTAAAATTAGAAAATATTTTTGAAAATTTACATAAAAAATTCTAAATAATAAAAAAATCATAAATTTTTTATGAATATTTTTTTAACATTTTTTTCGACATTTTATTTTAATTTATCTTTTTTTTAAAACAAATAAAAATTGCTATAGCAAGTTATCCGGTCACCGGGTTTACTCTAGGAAAATGCCCCTCAAAGTTGGGATTATTCATGGTTAATCCATAGATGAGATTATTGTAAAAAAATCATGAATAGTTAAAATTATTCTAGATAACTTTTCCTTTATTTAAAATTATAGATTTTTATTATAAAAATTATAAATAAAAAATTTGAGGATGACATGCTTTGAAAAGTCATTCTCTTCAACTTTAATCACTTCTAACAATATTGGTTGAAATCTAAATTAACATTTTTTGATTCACCAAACACTTAAAGTTGAGCTTGAGCGAATAAATTTCCAAATGAAATCATGGTTGTCAAACACATTTAATCTTTCATATTACTCTCTACGTTCTCTTTTGACCTTGTTTCGGATATGAAACGAGAAAAGTATGTAGGGCACGGGAGGTACCTGAGGTGGACGTCGTGCGGTGGTCAAACGTCGGTCAAGTTGTGAAGCGACACCTCCTGAAAGCGGCACGTTTGTCCTACACAACAAGTTAGCCTTGCCCGGGGGGTTTTCCCGGAAACCCTCTCCGACGCTCAAGTCAGATAACGGAATAGGGGGAAATTTAGTGAATAATGACTAGAAATGAATAGATAAGGGTGTTTAGTGTGGTTGTTTATCACCTGAGAAGTGTGGCTACGGGAAATAACAGTGGGTGATGGTAATGAGTATCGATTTTGGCAGAGTTTCGGTATGAATGTGAAAGCTTAGCTCCCTGAAACCCTTCAACTCCATCCTTTTATATCCATGGGATAGCGGTTACCCGATGGAAGTTATTGCTGTGTAAGATGTGGGAGGAGTGGAGGTTGAGCCTTGCTAAATCTGGATAGTAGCGGTTACCTGGAGGTTAAGGGCAGTTGTAGAATAACTGCTTGACAATTACCCTTGCTGGAAGTGAGGGAGTCTGATTAGGATTTGGTCAAACATTGACTAGACTTGACTTTAATTAAATGTTATAGACCTGATCCATAACATTTAGCCCCACGCATGAAGGATGATGTGAAGATGAGAATCAGGTGTTGCATCTTGCTTTATGCGGAACAATTCGTCAGATCATGAAAAATTTCCGTGACTCCGCGGGACCGCTGGACCGTATGAGAATTGTAGCCCTTGTCAAAAACGGGGTCCGAATGAAAATCCTTCTTGTACGACGGTGGGCCGGTGAAATCTCTTCCATGGTGGCGGTTCACCGGAGCGAGGGGTTATGCCAGATGTTCTAGCCCCAAGATAACCCTTGGGCTCAAAACTAAGTCTGCATGAGATCCCTTCCATTCCCACGGTGCCGCGGGAATATGTTGTTTTACTGGGAATGTTTAAGCCCCAAGATTTCCTTGTGCTCAAAACAGGGTCCGAATGAAATTTCTTCATGAGCCACGGACAAGAATTCTGTACTTAGAATTTTTCAGCCCCAAGACCATCCTTGGGCTAAAAACAGGGTCCGAATGAAATTTCTTCATGAGCCACGGACAAGAATTCTATACTTAGAATTTTTCAGCCCCAAGACCATCCTTGGGCTAAAAACAGGGTCCGAATGAAATTTCTTCATGAGCCACGGACCTGACTTAAGGCGTCCTTTTATCCGCCTTTCCGGGGTAAATCTCTGACATGAATAGTAACATAGTGGTTGAGCATTTATTGACCCAATAAATAGGAGAAGATGAGTTGAACTTGGGTTACTTGTTTGACTTGAGTTCTCATAAATATTGACTTAGAGAGAGAAAGCTAGAGAGAGACGCTCTGACATTCAACAATTTCTTCGATCTTCTGACAGATTTCAAGAACATAAACAAGGTATTCCTCAAATTTCTTCACAATTTTCGATTAAATGTTGATTTTTGATTGATTTTTGTTTGAAGATCTTCATTTTTCCCTTAAATCTTCAACCTGTTCTTGACATTCCTGAATAAATCCATGAATATCTTCAATGTGTTGATCAGACTTTAAACCCCATCAATCATCAATCCTTATATGCATATACATATCTCTTCAAATAAATTTTGCACAAGTTATTTATTTTTCCCGGAGTATGGATGATAAAGAAATAGATCCCAGTGTGACCGTGACTCCGGAATACCGCGAGACCCCTTTAGAACAAAACGTAGAGGAAGAAGAGTCAGATTGGGACTCTGTTGTCATCACTGCGGTTTATACACCGGTGAGAAGTGATAGTGAATCATCTATACATCCTTTTTACCCGCCGGAAATAAAGTATCCTGCTCCATGGGAAGTAGATGTAGCCTTCCCTCCCCATTATCTTACAAAAATAAACCCTGAACTGGACGGATTCTTAATTGTAGATACTAACATGGAGCAAGACAAGGATTCGTCTGGGCGGGAAAGCGGTGCTTCGAAGCCACCTCCATTTTACATCAAGCATGGAGGTCCCTTGAATTATTTTATCGATGCAAGGACCCGGAACAAGTTGGATAGTTCCCGGGAAGAGCTGGCGGATGAATGGGGCCTTCCGGACACAATAAACATCCTAAGGCCAGCTAACTTAGACACTGTTAGGTTTCCCCCGCCTAATTGCATAGCTGTATATATGCCTTCATTTGAGTTAGGTTTAAGATTCCCTCTCCATCCTTTTATTAGAGAGTTACTTAAGTTTTTAAACGTGACCGTGGCCGAGGTATATCCAAATGCCTGGGGTTGTATAACGGCATTTTTGATAGTTTGTAAGGTTTTAAAAGTAAAACCTACATTGACGGCGTTTAGGTATATATTCCGGGCTAGACTATGTTCATCTGAGGATCACGGCGCGGGCTGGATCACTCTTGCCCACCGGAAGGGCTATAAATTAGTTGGGAAATTCCCGGACAACCAGAAGGGTTACCGGACTAAGTTCACGTTTTTGTATAGTTCTGAACCTTGGAACTTCAAAACTTCTTTTGACATAAAACCCAAAATAAATAAGTTCAACAACGATGTCCCGGATGCATTTTGGAAGAAGCTGCTCATCTTGAGTACTGAAGACAACCGTGGTGCTTGGCACCCCGGCCTATAAACAGAGATAATTGATTCCTCGGAGGAAGCATTTGAACAATGAGTGCTTCTATCGCCTTCAAATAAGCCTTTAAAATTCATAAGCGTAAGTGTTGCTTTCCACTTGCATCCTTTATAACATTTTCCGCCCACCGCCATTCTGGCTATGCACGCCGGAAGAGTACAAAGAAACACAAAACCTGATGGGGAAGTTCAACTTGCGTGGCGCACGCCTGCTAAGAGGGCGGCCACCTCTCCTCCTCCCTCCGCCTAAGGTAATTTTATTGTCGCTTGACTTGGCAAATTAACAATGTTTTGACAACTTTTCTAGGGAAAGGCAGACAAAATGACCGTGTAGAGGAGGTGCCGACGAGTGAGGGCCGATCCCTCTCGAAAAGAGGAAACAAGCCCCGATTCCTTCTCATGTGGGAACGGGGTGAACCTCGCCTCCCAAGAGGAAGAAGACAACAGCCAAGAGAAAGTGCTAAGTCTTCCAACGCCGAGCAGCGGAAGAAGAGAAAGGAAGAGTCGGAAGCCGCCGCCCCAAGAGCCGTGGAGGTTGAAGATGATAGTTCACCCAAGGGTCGAACATCGCTTATAGTGCCGCCCTGCTAAAAGCGGTCCGTCCCAAATAAGGTGAGGGCGGTCGCCGCCCAAGGCTAAGTTCACCCCTCAAGAGAAGGGTAAGAATGTTGTGAAGGGTCCCGGTCACCCTACTACGAGAACGCTTAATTAACGCTCGATTCGGCCCACACCGGACGATGTGACTTTCACTTCGTTAGATCGACCGATCGGCTGCCTCAACCGAGCTACCGTGAATCGGTCACGAAGGATATACAACATCTCACCCTTCCTTCGGCCGAATGGCCGAAGCAAGCCCGTGCTTCCGCCGCTGAAGTAAGTTGCTATACTTTATACTTTAATGCTTTAATATGACAGTTCTTTAACCCGTTCGACCTTTACAGGCTCTGCTCCGGATGGAAGTGGAGCTAGTTGTACAGAGGACTTTAGCAGCGGAAAACGAACGCTTATCCGGCCAAAAGTCAGCTCAACATGCCGAAATCGAGCAACTATATCGGATCCGCCGCCTCCCGGCTACCGAAAGAGAAGCTGGCCAAGTGCGATGAACTAAAGGAGCGCTTGGCCAAAGCTGAACAATGGAGGAAGCGCATCAAGGAAAATCTCGACGCTTCACCAATCGCCGAAAGGCATCCGGGCTATCCACTCAAATCCACCAAAAGGTGGCCCGGATGTTGGAAGAACATGACAAACTTGTCTCAGAAAATGAGCAAGTTATCAAAACTGTTATGGGCGATATGGACCGCTTCGAGAAGGTCCTTGATGCTGCTAAGGTACACAAGCTACGGTCCGAGAGAACGGCCTACATAGCTCAAGAATGGCCGGACTCGGGGAGGTGGTTCCCAGATTCAAGGCGCATTCTATCGAGATGATGACAACCGGCAACAGTGGAGGCAGAAAAATTTAAGCTCGGGCTCAAAAGATGGACTTGATGTCCGCAGTTTGTGAGTCGCCTGAAGAATTTCACGACGAGGCCACCGCTAACCCTCAAGAAGTCATAAATAAAGACCTCGAGGCTTTTAAGCTTTGTGGCGCACGGGAGGGGAGCAGGGGGGGCAAAGGTGGACCCGAACGGAAAGGAGAGCTCTATCGCAAATCTTGGAGAAGATCTCCTCGCCGCATCCTCCTTCCCCAGGTCCCTGAGAAGTCTTCCTTAACCGCTTCTTCAAGATAATCTTCTAACTTAACCTAAGATTCTATCCAACAAAAAGGAGACTCTTCGAGGGTGGCTCAGTGAGTTGGCTGGGAAAGAGCCGTTGTCTCCGAATTGAAGATTTATTTTACTCTTCACCTCTTTTGCCATTTTGTAAAACATTTGGGAATTTTAAACATTTGGGCAACTCTTGAATATAACAAGTCTTGTATATTTTAATTCTTTTGCCTTTTATCGTATCTTTTTGATTTTGCTTTGCACTTTTAATTGTTCTGAATATCGAAACGATACCGCCTCACCGCTTAACTGGGTGGAAATTTGAGCAATCATGCAATTTACAGAATATAACAATAGATTGAAAATTGACAAAGTACAATCAAACCGGATAGTACCGTATGTAATAATAAATTGAAAATTGACAAAGTACCATCAAACCAGATAGTACCGTATGACCGTTTGACATATCGCGGTAACGATAGTGTTGATTACATAAACTGAATTGAATACTGGACTAAAAATGACTGAATGGCTGAATTTAGTATGATGTATGCCCCTCAAGACTTGTTAGATGAAAAATTGCTTCAAGTGATCTGCATGCCAGGGCCGCTTCAACTTCTTTCCTGCGGGATCTTCTAATTCAAAGGTGTTTGATTTGATAGCAGCCGTAATTTTGAATGGACCATCCCAGTTGGCCCCAAGTTTCCCTTTTTCTGTGGATTTGCCCGTTGCTTCGACCTTACGGAGGACCCAGTCTCCCGGCTTGAGTACTCTTGTTTTGACATGTCTGTTGAATTGTCGAGTTATCTTTTGTTTCTGGGCAATGGACCTGAGGAGTGCGTTGCCACGGTTCTCCGGAAGTAGATCGAGATTAACCCTTTTCCCCTCGTCATTTTCAGAATATGAATAGTAGGTTACCCTTGTGGAGGGTATTCCTATTTCCACTGGTAAGACGGCTTCTGATCCAAAGACGAGTGAAAAGGGGGTGTGTCCGGTGGATTCTTTCACGGTAGTCCGGCTGGCCCAGAGAATTCCCGGCAGTTCTTCATCCCAAGATCCCTTTGCTCCTTCTATTTTCTTTTTAATACCGTTGAGTATTTCCTTGTTTGCAGACTCAACTTGCCCATTAGTTTGAGGCCTTGATACTGAACTGAAACGGAGTTGGATGTTGAACTTTTCACAGTATTCTACGGTTCCACGGCCAACAAATTGTCTGCCATTATCAGTGATTATCACCCTTGGGATGCCATATCTGGTGATGATGTTTCTCCAAAGGAACTGGCTGACTTGTTTTTCGGTGATAGTGCTGAGCGGTTCCGCTTCGACGTACTTGGAGAAGTAGTCGATAGCCACAATGATGAATTTTCTTTGCCCCTTGGCAGGGGGAAATGGACCAAGTAAATCCATGCCCCATTTGTCAAAGGGTAAGACTGATTGTATGGTAGTTAGGAAACTTGAGGGCTTTCTTGATATCTTTGAGAAGAACTGGCACTTTGAGCATTTGCGTATCAGGCTTTCAGCGTCCTGTCTGACAGTCGGCCAATAATACCCGCTTCTGAGCACCTTGCTTACCACGGTTCGAACACCTTGATGAATTCCACATCCTCCTTCGTGGATTTCCCTTAGAATATAGTTTCCTTCTTCCGGGGTAACGCATTTTAGGAGGGGATGAGTGTATGATTTTTTGTACAACGTTCCATCTACATACTCGAACCATTTACTTTTCTGCTGGAGTTGTTTAGCCTCATGTTCATCGGCAGGGAGAGAACTATCTTTAAAGTAATTGATCAAGGGCTCCATCCAGGTCTCGGATCTATCCAACACATGTACCATGATATTAATGCTGGGATTATGAAGGACTTCCCACACAATGTCCCGAGGTAGGGAAGAATCTGCTGAACTTGCTAGCCTGGCCAGCGAGTCTGCTTGGGCGTTTTCAGAGCGAGGTATGTGAGATAGCGAAAATTTGTCAAATTTTTCTACTAATCCCTTTACCTTTGCCAAGTACATTTTCATGGCTTCGTCCTTTGCCTCGAACTCACCTTTCACTTGTTCGACAATCAACTGGGAGTCTGAGAACACTGACAGACTTTTCGCCCCGGATTCGTAGCAAATGGTTAGCCCCAAGATCAGAGCTTCGTACTCTGCTTCATTGTTGGAAGCGGCAAATTCGAATCTTATTGCCCGCTCCAGCCTGGCACCGGCTGAAGAAATGATAAGTATACCCGCGCCACTGGCAGCCTTGGTGGATGAGCCATCAACGTATAACTTCCACTCTTGGTTAGGGTCTGATGAAGTGGGTCCGGTGCTTTCAGCAATGAAGTCTGCTAAAGCTTGTGCTTTGATGGATGTACGGGGCTCATACTCAATCCCAAAATCAGCTAGTTGGTTAGCCCAGTCGGAGATGCGACTTGATTGGTTTTTTCCTTCCAGGATCTTTTTGAGGGGTTGATTGGTTCTGACACGGATCTGGTGAGATTGGAAGTATGGTTTCAGCTTCCTGCTTGCCATAACGACGGCCAGCAACACTTTCTCCACCTCACTATAGTTTCCTTCAGAGCCCCGGAAGGCATGACTGATGTAGTACACCGGCAGCTGGGACTTTTCTCTTTCCGCTGTCAGGACCCCTGAAACAGAGTACTCTGATATGGAAACATATAAGATAAAGGTTTCTCCCTCCATGGGGGAGACCAACTTTGGGAGAGAAGCAAGATAGGCCTTCAGGCTGTTAAATGCCGCTTCTGCCTCTTCGGTCCACTCAAATTTGGTTTGTTTGAGGGTCCTGAAGAAGGGCGAACACTTGTCCGCCGATTTTGACATGAATCTTCCCAAAGCAGCAACACATCCTGTCAACTTTTGAACTTCTTTGACAGTCTTTGGGGATCTCATTGTTAGGATAGCTTGTATTTTGTCAGGATTAGCTTCGATCCCCCTTTCATCCACCAGAAAACCTAGACACTTTCCCCCGGTTACCCCAAATATGCACTTGTCAGGATTAAGGCGCATCTGATGGCTACGGAGGGTTAGGAAGGTTTCTCTGAGGTCAGCAGCATGATCTTGGGCTTCTTTGCTTTTGGTGATCATGTCGTCTACGTAAACTTCCAAGTTCCGACCGATCTGTGAATTAAAGACTTTGTTCACCATTCTTTGATATGTTGCCCCGACGTTTTTCAGTCCGAAAGGCATGACCTTGTAGCAATATACTCCGGCATTTGTTATGAAGGCGGTATGGGGTTGATCTTCTTTTGCCAAGGGAATTTGGTGGTACCCAGCGTTGGCATCCATGAAGCTAAGAAGCGCATGACCCGCCGTTGAATCCACAAGACGATCAATCTTTGGAAGAGGGTAGTCGTCTTTTGGGCAGGCCTTGTTGAGATCTGTGAAATCGACACACATTCTCCACTTGCCATTGGGTTTTTTGACAAGAACCACGTTGGAAAGCCATTCAGAATATTGGCACTCTTTTATGAAGCCTGCCTTTAGTAGCTTGACCACTTCGTCTTTGGCCGCTTCAATTCTTTCTTTGCCTTGGTGCCGTAGTTTTTGCTTAACAGGCTTGTGGCCCGGTTTGATGTTGAGCTTGTGGCACATTATTTCAGGCGGTATCCCGGGCATTTCTTCTACCGTGAAGGCAAAGATATCTCGGAATTCGACGATGACCGCCAAAATGTCAG
Organism: Amaranthus cruentus; assembly: GCA_019425755.1. Lineage (NCBI taxonomy): Eukaryota > Viridiplantae > Streptophyta > Magnoliopsida > Caryophyllales > Amaranthaceae > Amaranthus > Amaranthus cruentus. Next base: position 16,269,032 of record CM033453.1, on the reverse strand, counting down.
CTCTCACGGATTCAGGTAGGGCCTTTCCTACTTTGATTTTCTTTCCATCAAACATTGGAACCTCTTCAAACTGTTCCAAGGGTTGAGGTTTTTCCCGGACGTGGAGATTGTCCAGGTAAACACCTACGACCTCATTGTGCTTCTTCTTCTTTTTTCTGGGGGCCCAGGCACCGCCTACGCTTCAAGCAGCAACGAGGCATTGACGTACACCTTCCTCGACCCCAGAAAATTCCTACTCCTTTCCCATCATCTCGCTCAAACGCAACAAGAGTTGATAGGGCTATATAGATTGCTTTGATTTTGTTGATGAGAGGTAGCCCCATGATGGCATTGTAGGGGAAGTTAAGATCTACCACGTGGAAGCTCTATAGTAATGTTCTCAGATCCTTCTTTTTCTCCCACACGCACTCGGAGTGTTATGGTGCCTCAAGGGAACGACTTGGTTGCCTCCAAAACCAACAAGAGGCTTATCGAAGGGGTGCAAGTGTTTCTCCTCGAACTCATTCGTTTTCAGCACACATATGATAAGGTCCGCAGCATCGCCCGGATCAACCAGTGACTCGCCAATTCACCATTCGGCCGATTTTAAGTGCGCACTCACCGAGGGTCGTGATGAGGGAATTGAAGGGGTCGAAAGGTGGAGTCAACTTCATTATCGGGCCTTTGAAGGCGCTTTTGGAGGCCCTTTCATCAAGGTATGTACGCCTATTATGCCCTGAGGAGGGGTATTCCTCGTGAATCCGGCCGCATCATGTTAATGACTCCCCGAAAGTGTCATTTGATGCTTCCTTTCTCGTTCTCCTCCTTCCCGTCTTAGACTGGACGTATGATTTCATTATCGCTGAAGGGTAGTCCTTTTTCAAGAACCTACTTAATTCCCTCTTCTCCATCTCGGTATAATACCGAAGTTCTCCTCGTGATTGTTCCAAGGTATGGCCGCATCACGTGGTAGTCGCAGATAAGTCATAGTTAGCGCGGTAGATGGTGTAGTGGTAGGCGTGGGCCGGAGATTCTCGACAAATAAGAAGATATCCCTACGCTTGTGTAAAGGATCCTTCTCCGCCCCGATGTTCTTTCCTCCGCTTCTTCAAGAAGGTATATTTGTCTTTGCCTCGGAGGTCCCATATCGTATGGGTGATTGTGGGTGACGGGGATATCCTTTATCCCTTCCGATGAACGGCCATCCCTGGAGCTTTGTGGAAGATTGTTGTCCCTTTGTCATTTTTCCGGCTTGGACTCATGGGCATGGCATATATCGTAGCAAGATATAGCTTTGACATCGCCCTCAGGCCTCACGAGGCTCTTCACCGATGTTCTACCAGCTTGAATTTTAGCTTTGAGTTCTCATGCCGCTGGATTAGTGCATTAGGGCTACTGAATCCTCTAAACGTGAATCCTAAGACCGCTTGAATTTTTTCGTAAGAGGCCACGGATTCTCCTTCTTGCCGCACTCATACCAACAAGTGGAAGTTGGATTTTTCTTGCCTTTTGGAAGCTACAAAGTGGTCGACAACTTTGTTTCCAACCGCAAAAGTGTGAATCGCCCCCAAGGTAAAGATGTTACCTAACCGGAGCTATCCCACTTAGCGTGAAGTCGAAGAACTTACAGCAGGCTTTGGTTTGTGGTGTAAAGCAAAGATCGATTTTTATACGCCTACAATATGTTCTTCTGGGGCAAGTAAATTGGCCAAAAGGAGTGATAGAGGGTACCTTTGATTTTATCGATTGGGGTTGCTAAAATTCTATGATAGGGAATTTAGCATTATGGGGGCGTCTTGAGGTCCCCCTAAGCTAATTTCCGCCTGCACCGGAATCGGAGGCCTAACCGTGCTTTCGGAATGACTAGATCCAGAAAGCCGTTGCGCCTTCCTCTCCTCGCGCTTCCTGTCTATCATAGCTTGGGTGCTTTCGGAGTGTTGGGATCGTTTGCGATTTAGATATTCCCTTGCATCCTGAAGTTTGTCCTAGATTCATCCCGAAGGATGAACTCTTCCGGGCGCTACTTCTCCCTTTCTTCCGCTGGGGTTTCGACCGGAGCCATAGTCCTCGGCTCTGGCTTGTTTCGAGTCCCGCTGGGAGGACTCCCGTTGTCTCTGTGAGGGGGAAGGATCAATGGGATCTATCCGCTTCCTCGTTTCAACTCGTGCGCCATGTCGCCCAATGTCCCGCCGGTTCTCGAGAGCTGGTGCCGAGGACAAAGACGGTTGTTCAAAGAAATGCCGGGTAAGATTCTGCCAAAGATGTCCGTGATCACCGGTGCGTCACCGATTGTTGCTCGCCCCGCGACGAATTCCAGACGTGGCTGCACGGGGCGCCTATGCTGGTATTCTTTTCGGGCAGACTTTTATGTATCTCTCCACGACCGCCAAACCGCTTCGATATGAAACGAGAAAAGTATGTAGGCACGGAGGTACCTCGAGTGGACGCCGCGGGGTCAACGCCTGGCAAGTTGTAGTTACACCTCCTGAAGCCGGCACGTTTGTCCTACACAACAACAAGTTAGCCTTGCCCGGTTTTTCCGAAACCCTTCCACGCCAAGTCGATAACTAATAGGGAAAATTTAGTGAATAATGACTAGAAATGAATAGATAAGGGTGTTTAGTGTGGTTGTTTATCACCTGAGAAGTGTGACTACGGGAAATAACAGTGGGTGATGATAGTGAGTATCGATTTTGGCAGAGTTTCGGTATGAATGTGAAAGCTTAGCTCCCTGAAACCCTTCAACTCCATCCTTTTATATCCATGGGATAGCGGTTACCCGATGGAAGTTATTGCTGTGTAAGATGTGGGAGGAGTGGAGGTTGAGCCTTGCTAAATCTGGATAGTAGCGGTTACCTGGAGGTTAAGGGCAGTTGTAGAATAACTGCTTGACAATTACCCTTGCTGGAAGTGAGGGAGTCTGATTAGGATTTGGTCAAACATTGACTAGACTTGACTTTAATTAAATGTTATAGACCTGATCCATAACAGACCTTCCTATATATCATCCATATGGAAAATTTACAATGTATTTCTTATTTGATATCAATTTATTTAGTAGCTTGTAGAATTCATGAACATTAATTATACCACTTACACTCTAATCAAACTTGTCAAAACGGTTGGTCTGGACAATTTCAATCATGTGAGTTTCAAGTTGTGTCGTTTTTGGATCGGTTCAGTTTCGAGTCGAATTGTGTCAGGCTTTGATTGACTCAACAGGTTAAGGGCTTTTATAAATTTTTCCTTATCATTAATTTTTATAAAAAATATATATAAATAAAATGTTTTTATTATCTTAGAAACTACTCATATTAACAAGACCAATCGACCAATTCACCTATTTTAGGGCTACAATTAAAAAATATTGTATCAAAATTTTAAAATTTTAACCTAAAATGCAGCATATAAATTGTTTTCCCCCAGTAAAATTTTAAAATTTCATGGTATTCACTACAACTTCTGATTCCATCAACATATTGTTGAGTTTTGAAATTGCAATTAAGGACTTATTAGACACTTAACTTATTTTTTGGGTATTAGTAGTATCCCCCTTGAAATACACCTAAATTATTTATTACTACCTTCTATTTAGCATAAATGTCACATTTAGGTTTTTTGGCACTATTCACTCATTATTCTTAATTTGTATTTTACTCTTAATCTATAAGTTAAAACATAGTCATGTGGGATCTTGTTTGATTCGTCTCAATACAAGGATTATTAATATTAAATTTTTATAATTTTTAATTAAAAATAATTGAGATATTAAGAGTTAAAATATTATCTCGACAAGTGTGAAAAACAAAATGGCACATTTAGGGTGAATAGAAGAAAGTAAAAACACATTTCAATACATTAAAGATACTAAATATTCATAATGGTGTTCATCTCTACCTTTCCAACATTACCACACTTGTCTTATTCACCGATTCTCATTGGGTTGGTTATCATGATACATACACAACCATTATATTGTGTTATACTTATTGAGATGACTCCGTGTCAATTATTTTGGGTGTACTTTTGTCTTATTCTAAGGGTGAAATATGTTTAATGATTCAAATTCAAATGGATATCAGCCTAAATGGGACATTTATTTTTTGGCACTATTCACTCATCACTCTAAATTTGTATTTAACTCTTAATCTATAAGTTAAAACATAGTCATGTGGGATCTTATTTGATTCGTCTCAATACAAGGATTATTAATATCAAATTTTTATAATTTTTAATTAAGAACAATTTGAGATATTAAGGGTTAAAATGTTGCCTCGGCAAGTGTGAAAAATTAAATGGGACATTTAGGCCGAATAGGAGGGAGTATTATTTATTAAGTTTGTATAGTGCTACTGCTAGCTATCAATTTCAATTCCATACATGGAAAATTGGCATAAATGAATAAAATGAGATTTTTGAATTAGATTTTGTGTTAAGAGAATTATCCTAAAAGTCTCTAAAAAGGGAGATTATTAGAATATTAGAGTATGTTATGAAATTTCATAATACTACGAAATAGTAGAACATTAGATAAATGGTCTTAGTGCTAAAACCATGTAAAGTAATCCTTCCTATTCAATTTATTTGTCATGTCCTTAATGGGTAAATTCACACTATTTGTCTCATTTTCTTTTTTGTCACTGATTTTTTTACTTAAATACCTTTTTTTCACACAAGTAATGACTAAAATACCCTCACTTATACTACTTAAAGTACCCAAAATACCACTTTAACAATTAATATAATCACTTTAAATACCCAACTATACATTTTTAGGTAGTCCCCCCACTATCCTTACTTTGCGTGCCCAACCGAAATAAATTAAATTGGAGGGAGTATTAAACAAAAGCAAAAGGGGTAAAGAGCAAGAATGGTCATTCGAACGGCCAAGGAGCTCGTTCAAACACAAGGTCACTTGTTTGAATTTTCCTCGGTTCTAATCGAGCATTTTGAGTTTTTGCAAAGAAGAAAGAATTTGAGCTTTGTTCGGGCGTTTGCTCATTCAAGCACATCAGCACATGTAAGTTGTTTGAGCACCACCTTATCATTGCTCCTGTTCGCAATGTAATGTTTTGTTTCATTCATAAATCATATGGTAGTCTTGTGCTTTCATATTCAACAACAATCTTGCATATAGTGCATTACAATGCAACATACAAAAATTACTCTCTAAGTTCTATTTGACACATGAGTTAAAACTTGCAATTTCCTATATTTTGTTTTGTTTTTCATTAATTTCTTTGTCCATTAAAAATATATGTATTATATGTTCATTAAAACTACGTACTAAAATTTCTTTATCCATTCAAAAACATATGTACGTTCATTAAAACTACATACGAAGTAGTAAGTACTAAAAGTATAGTGATATATTAATTATTTGTATCTCTTAATATATTTCATTCATTTCCTAAAATCATAGTGAGAAAAATAACGCAAAAAAAAATACAAACATCTAATTAAATGACATAAAAAGATCTTCAATCACATTCAAGTTTTAAGTTTTATGTCCATTTCGATCAAAATCAAAAAGTTCATTTGCTATATTCTATGGTAGCTACTATTACTGCCTCTTATCCATAGAGGATGAGATATTTGTTTTTTGACACTATTACGTATTACTCTTAATTTGTAATTTATTCTTAATTTATAAATTAGAACATAATCAAGTGAGTTCTTATTTGATTCGTATTAATGCAAAGATTATTAATATTCACTTTTTATAATATTTCGTTATGTATAATAAAAGATATTAAACATTGAGTAAGTCCATTGAATACTGTGAAAAAAATAAATGTCTCATTCTCTATAAATAAAAGGGAGTATTACTTTATAATTTGTATCATCAGCCGACCTTTGTTCTGTCACGAATTACAAACACTACGCGTAATTGAAGTTACGAAGTTTCTTAGCGAAACATCAAAAGGAAAAAAAAAATTATTTTACCGTACCTTTCTTCTATTACAATAACATTATCATTGAATGGTCGAGCCAAAAATTGTCTGGAGATGTTAATTATTTCAACAAACTATTTGTCTTTACTACTTTTTATTTATTACCATAATATAATGTCTCTTGCATTTAGATGAAGTTAGTAGGAATTTTACTTCTACGCTACATAGTTGTCTTGAAACATTTAGAGTCCTGTTTATTTTGCGTCTTATTTATAGTAAATTTATATATTTTATTAATAAATTAAACATTATTTCTTATTTTATCAACTTTTTCATATACGGTAGAATGAGGGGAACATTTAGAGTCCTGTTTATTTTGCGTCTTATTTATAGTAAATTTATATATTTTATTAATAAATTAAACATTATTTCTTATTTTATCAACTTTTTCATATACGGTAGAATGAGGGGCGCAAGTACGGTCGATCACTTCGCACATCTTCAAAGACCCCTGTTAGGTTGATGAAGTAGGAGTATCTTTTGACTGTCCTGTTCGAACAATATGCTTATACTCTTAAATAATACTAATACAACTAATGGAATAAAAATAATATCTTACAATTAGATAACATTATTGTTAAGGAATCAACTTAAGCAAAAGCTTAAGCTGATGGTTGAGGCTCCAGAATATGTTATATACTCTAACACGCTCCCTCACACGAGAGTTCTTTGGGCTAAAAGTGTGGATGCAACACAGACTCTCCTCATACCTGGTGCTAAATATTCCACTTAAATGAGGGGTGGTTGAGATTCAAATCTGTGACCTCTTGTCACGTTGGCTCTGATACCATGTTAAAGAACCAACTCAACCAAAAAATTAAGCTGATGATTGAGACTCCAGAATATGTTATATACTCTAATAATTATAACTACATCTCTACGTTGATATTATTATATTCTATTAAAAATCGTGAAGAATTAGTCCAACATGGAAGATGAAATTTCATAAAAACACGTTAACTGGACATTTACTCGTGCAACAAGCTGTTACATTATATTTCAATTTATATTGAATTAATTATATTGATTTTATCTTTCAGTTAAATTATATTTCAATTTATCAGAGAATACAACCTTTATAAAAATGGCGTTTTATATACACAAGTTTCATATTACTAAATTTGGGTGAAATTAGTTGTTACAATTGCATAGTAACTTCTATTCATCAACCAAATTTATTTGTTTTTTGTAATGTATAAGAAAGGAGACGATCAAGCAATATAATTTAATTCATCTTAATAAATTATATTTTCATAATATATCATTTTATAATTTCAACTGCCGTGTAGTTACATATACTAAGAGTTAAAATAGTAAATTAGACAGATTGACTAATTTTTCCAACTAGAGAAAGTACTTTTAAATATTTAAGGGAGTAACAAACGTCAAAGTAAGAAAATAAAGTTGATAAATGATAAATTAATGAAATTTAATTGTTGTAGAGGTAGAAGAAATGGTTGCAGTAATGAAAAATGAAGGGAGCTCTCAATTTTGTGGGGTAAATATTTATCTTAGGGGAGGGTGGGAAAATGTATTACCTCCATAATAGGGGAAATCATCTTCTTTTCCTTTATTATTTTTATTTCATGCTCATTTTACCTTATTCACAACTATCTCAACTACTTAAAATACATCTTTATTTGCTTTCATTTCATTAGTTTGACTTTATTTTTCTCCTTAAATATTTACACCCAATACAAACATTCCCTTAATAATAATAATAATGTACGTAAGGCTTAATTCATGGTCAAACACTAAATAAAAATCGCTTGAAATTGCATACTCAAATCCCTTGTGCCCATTTTTTCACGTTTCTGATTTGAAAAGTAGACAACATTAATACTTTTACGCGAATCTTTTTGAGTTCATACTAAATTGATGATTATATTTGCCTGTTTCCAACCATAATTATATACAAACCATAAAAGTAATAATTGTTAATAAACCTCTAGGGATTATATAGTATATAACAGGAACAGGAACAGCAATCCTACTTACCCTGAACTAATTAAGAGTAAACAAATATATCCTGACTGTCGAGGCTCAGGCTGGAGTAGCCAAGTCAAAATCTTGTTTTCTTCCTTTTCTAGGCATTATATTATATACGACTTGGTACTTGTTTTTATTACAAGACCCTTTCATATGTCTTTTATGTTCGATGGGGCCTGAATACTAACGATCAGTTTGGTAGTAGATATTAATAAATAATGAGACTGTTAATAAAAAATTAGTGTAATTTTTGTAGAAAATATCTTGACTAGTTAAATGACCATACTTGTTAATCTTTAATCATCTCATTCTCTTCACAAAATTCATTTCAATTCATTTTAGGAACTAACTGAACCAAAAACTTAAATTGATAGTTGAGGCCCCATGATATGTTATATACTATAACACGCCCCCTCACACGAGAGCCCATTTGGCTAGATGTGTAGATGCGACACAGACCCCCTCCTCATATCCGGTGCTAAATTTTCCATTTTAAATGAGGGACGGTAATAAGGAACCAATTTAACCAAAAATTTAAGCTGATGGTTGATGCCCATGATATGTTATATACTCTAACACAGTCCTATAAGAAAATGTGGTATAGGTAATAATTAAAATTGTGAACAAAAAAATCTTTTTATGATCAAAGTTACAATGGGAACAATAATATAGTACATTTCATGAAAACTACAGATTATTCTCATTACTAGTAACAACAATCAAACAGTTTTTTGATTTCGAATTGTAATGCACTATAGTAAAATGACTCGTTAATGTGTATTTCATATTTATTTGACTGCACATATTGTTATTTAGCAAACTAAGAGTGAATAAATAGTATACAGTATCTTTGTTTGTTTTATTACTAATTAAACAAGGTAAGATTACGAACATTCAACACCCTCAACCCCACCCAAAGTGAAAGCGGGTTAATGAAATCTATTAACTATTACTAAAACAAAACACGCTTACATCATTACCTTTCAAAATTGCTTACGTGTTGCTTCCACATTAAAAAATTTACCTCTTAAATTAAATGATAATGTCATTGTTATTATGATCTTTGACTTTCTACTTTTTTATTTTGAATATATTAATTTTCTTATTAATTGTTTTTTTTTTTACTTTTTGGGTCAAATCGTATTTGATGTATTAGCAAACTATATACTATATTTTATTTATTTTAATTATTTATAATAAAAATTTCAATTTTTTTTGTTAAATGAATATTATTTAGTGTATTGGATATTTTGAAATAGTTAAAACATAATATACTTTTACTAGGATTTGTTTTTGTTATTTATACTCATAAAATTTGATAAAACCGTGCATGGCACGGACGCTATCTAGTTGAGATAATAAAATATTACTCCATATGACAAGACCATTTCATGGATATAATAAGTATATTTAGCAGTTGGAAGCTTAAGAAGTCAAGCTTGTTGACCTACTCCATCTTCCTTGTTTGGTTAATTTTACTTCTCTGACTTCGTAAAAATAATACACCTATAAATACCCTAGATGACCCATATATCTCCAAATCATTCAATTAAATCACAAAAGAATATATTTACATGGCTAAGTCAATCATGAGCTGCTTAATTGTTGTTACTCTTTTAGCACTTACTACACCATTGTGCTTGTCTCATTATAGTAGGGGACACCGTAAATATGATCTGTCCCCCCAGTTCTACGACTACTCGTGTCCAAAAGTGCAGCAGATAGTCAGGTCGGTTGTTGCCAAAGCGGTTGCCAGGGAGACCAGAATGGCTGCTTCTTTGCTTAGGCTCCATTTCCATGACTGCTTTGTTCATGTACTATTATAATTGCTCATTCTATCACTTTGAATCCAAATATTGCTTTAATTAGTTTTTAACGAGCAAGTGTTAAGGAATCAACTCAACTAAAATTTAAGATGGTGGTCTAGGCTCTAAGATATGTTCATGTCCCCTCACAAGAAAGTCATTTGGGCTAGAAGTGTGGATGCATCACATGTCCGCTTTATACCTGATGCAAAATATCCCGCTTAAATATGAGGGGTAGTTGTGATTTGAAATTTGAACCAGTGATTTTTTTGTCATGTTGGCTTCTGATACCATGTGAAGAAACTAACTCAACCAAAAGCTTAAGCTTATGGTCAAGGCGCTATATATATTAATTATATATAGTCTAACACGCCCCCTCACACGAGAGCCTTTGGGGTAAAAGTGTAGATGTAGTACAGATCCTCCCTAATGCAGAATATCTCTGAAACCTAAGGTCGTTCCTGAGGATAGTTTTGAGTTGCTACCGCCTGGGGTCCAACTCATGAAGGGGCCAAACTTGAGTTAATCCTTATAATTTAATTAGTATAATTTTCAGAAGTAGGATCGTCTAGCATGAATGAAACTTGTAGTATTAGGATTCTCAGTTAAGAGCATGGCAAAGAGTCTTTATTTATTTTTCACCTAAGGCCCAAAAACTGTCAGAAACGACACCGCTTAAACCCGTAAACTTTTTGTAACGTCAACTTCTGATACAATATAAAAGAACCGAGTCAATCAAAAGTATAAGGCTTTTAGCTAATAGTCTAGACCCCAGAATATGCTAAAGAGATTCTAACATGAAGAATTGTATAATAAAAAAATGTGCAGGGATGTGATGCCTCGTTGCTACTTGATAGCAGTGGAGACATAGTATCAGAGAAAGGATCGATCCCAAACTTTAAATCAGCAAGAGGGTATGAAGTGATTGATGAGATAAAGGCTGCTGTGGAGAAAGCATGCCCACATACAGTTTCTTGTTCTGATATCCTGGCTTTAGCTGCTAGAGATTCAACTGTCATTGTAAGTATTCTTAACTCAGATACATGTTGTTCTATGCATTATAAATAGGAATACAGCCAATAATGATTGCTGAATGGTGCAGGCTGGTGGACCTGACTGGGAAGTACCCTTGGGTAGAAGGGATTCTAAAGGAGCAAGTATAAGTGCATCTAACAATGACATTCCTGCTCCTAACAACACATTTCAGACCATTCTTTCTAGGTTTAATAGTAAAGGACTTGACCTTCTTGACCTTGTTGCGCTCTCAGGTTCGTTCCATATACCATTCTTTTGTCATAATATTTTTCCTAATTATAACAGTCTATTTGCATGTTCAAAGCAGTCTACAACACAATTCAATTTTCAGAGGGATGGGCTTAGATATTCAATTTTCTCGTAGTAGGTTGTATTAGAGAACTAGCATTTAATTTTAGATATTTAGATTTCAAATTTAGAATCGCGTGTTTAAAAAATGCCAAGATTAGAGTGAATTTCACAATTTCTTATTTTATCTTTCATGAAATGAAATTGGAAGAGCCAATTTCGAATTCAAAGCTTTAATTAATATGCAAACAAAGAATTGCATGAAATATGAATTTAGAAATGAAATGTTAGTTTTCAAACATACCATTATATACTAACGAATAATACGTGTGGGTTCATAGAAAAAAATAGAAATGCATAAGACGGGCTAAAAAAAATCTGATGTCAGTTACTCCCTCTGTTCCTTTTTGTTTGTCCATATTATCATTTGAACACATTTTTTTAGCAAATGTTAAACTTTAATGTCTCTAAGCATGCATCATAAAAAATTATATAAATTATATATTTAAATACTTTACATCAAAACAAATCTAACAAGATCTCACATGAATATATTTTATCTTCAATTTATACTTCAAAAATCTAATCTTCAATTATCAGTTGACATTAGTTTTGTTAGAAATGTACTTTAATTTATAAATCAACAATAAATTAAAATACAAGTTTGTGATAGAAAAACCAAATTACATATGACGTTCAAGCGTTGCTTATATTCACCCTTGAGATCTCCGATACACCAATCTTCTAAACGATCAAAGTAACAAAGAAGATTTTGTTGGAACTTGATATAAATTCTAGGCGAGATGCTCTTTCCTAAAACGTTATTTCCTCCCTACCACGGTGCTTGGGAATAAGCCGGAAATACGTTATGAGATACAAAGAATTACACTAATTTCCTAGCACAAGGAAATTAGAATGACACAAGAATAACTTAAATGGAAGGCAATATGGAAATACACAAACAAGGATTGCAAGTTCTTGATTGAAATGCTTAAGAAGAGAAGAAATCAGAAATTATGGATGTGTTAAATGACACAAGAGCATCCTATATTTATAGAATAGCTCACACCACTTCATGAAGCAAGATGTTGCTCTATGAAACACTAGGTTGATCCGTGAAACACGAGATCGATTCACGAACCAATATCGCTTTTCACTCAACCCATATAACCCAAGGAACACGGCTAATATTAACCATATTAACCGTGGAAGTTATAATATAACCACCAAAACGAACCAGAACAAAGCACGAAACGAACCCGGAAAACAGCACAGGTCGCGAGCCGCGACCTAGCTCACGTGCCGCGACAAGCAGGCCCAAAATTTCCAGAAACTTTTTAGCCAATTTCGCGAGCCGCGATCCAGGATACGTGCCGAGACTTATATGTTTTGACTAAAGCATATATTTTACAACCTTGGGATTATATATATTAATTTAATTAATTAAATCATTTCCGATATCCATTATACACACTAAATTCCAACAAGTTTACATTGTTATGCTTTAGTGTACGCCTCAAATCTTTTAAAAATATAAAACAAACACGATCTCAAAGTTTATGGTGTATTTATTCTCGGGTTGGTGCAGGTGCTCACACAATAGGTGATGCAAGATGTGTAAGCTTCAGGCAGAGACTATACAACGAGAATGGAAACGGGCAACCTGATTCTACACTTGACCAAACATATGCTACCCGGTTGCGGCAGCATTGCCCTCAGACGGGTGGTGATGATAACTTATTCTTCTTAGACTACGCAAACCCCATAACATTTGATAACCTTTACTATAAAAACATATTGTCTTACAAGGCATTGTTGAGTTCTGATCAAGTTTTGCTAACCAAGAATCAAGCATCAATGACACTTGTTAAGAAATATGCTGAGAATATGCAGCTTTTCTTTGATCATTTTGCGAATTCTATGGTTAAGATGGGTAATATTTCTCCATTGACTGGGACTCAGGGTGAGATTAGGCAGAACTGCAGAAGGATCAACTCCTATTATTAAGTTTGAAAATTAAGTATCATTCTTTTTCCCTCTTTTCACTAAATTTCAACATTTCTAATTTTTATTTGTTGTGTTAAATTCTTTGTTTTAGTTATAATTTTAATTGAAGTGTTTGTTAGTATTTACATTAAATTTGTATCTACTTCTTATATTTGTGAACTTTTATTAGTGTTTTTTTTATTCTTAGTAGAAAGGAAAGATAGCGTTTTACCTTTAATGTAAAAGTGTGTAAAATTTCAATACAGTTTAAGTTTCTAATTAATTTGTTTTCAAAAAAAAAATTAAGGTTATGGTGACACCCATTTTTCCCTCCACTCAAAATCCAGTTTCCAGTTAGGATACAAAAACGCTGTTCTTGACAGTGTTATCCCTTGAAGTTTGTTTTTCCAAATAGTTTTGGGTGACATTTATTTGTCCAAATACTTTGAAATTGAAGCTTAAATAAAAAAGGTGTATATCTCACATTTAGCATTATTTAATTTTTTTTTGCATCTCACCATGAGACGGGTCCATATAATAGATCATAAGTAATCGTTTTAAGGTTATAAATAATCACTCTAAGATTATAAAAACTAATTATATTAAAATTATTTTAAGTGATCACTTTAACATTATAAGTGATCACTTTAAAACAAAAAATATATATGAAGTATTGGGCAAGCCCAATATAGATGATCTCACCGTGAGACCGTCTAATTCAAAAATTAGTGATTTTTTTATTATATTTTTATTTTGCTTTATTTTTATTTTTAGGCAATGACGCATAATGTTCTAATCTCGTCCATTCATTTTAATTGCATTTTAATTTATCTATGTAATTTATTTTCATTCTAAATTTATTACAAAATATCCATATTTAAAAAGTCAAATTTCTCTTTACAATTGGGACAAAAGACCAGTATAAATTATGTATCCTACAACCTACCTAGATATAGGGTCTTCTATTTTTCCCAATTTTTATTTGTCGCCACCCTTTTACTAAAATCGCCACCCCTAATTTTTTTAAATTTTTTTTTGTTTTTTTTTTTTTGATTTTTTTTTTTTGATTTTATTTATTATAAATGTTATTATTATTTGTAATTGTTACTTAAATTTTATTATAAATTTTGTTTTATTTATTTATTTAATATAAATGTTATTATTATTTGTTATTGTTATTATTTGTTTATAAATATTTTTATTTTTATTTGTTATTATTGTTATTTGTTTTGAAATATGTTATTGTTTATTTGTGTATAATTTAATAATGTTATAATAATTTTTTTGTTTATAATAATTTTAATTAATTTAATATAATATTGTTATAATTTTTATTATTTTAATTAACAATAAAATTTTAAAATACATTTTAATAAATTAAATAATTAATAATTAATTACTAAAATGCCCTTAAATTCAATTTTAATTATAAAATCAACCATTATTATTTCTAAACTAAATTTCTCAATAATAAATAAATTAAAATATAAATATAAGTTTTAGTAAAGAAAATAATTTTTATAATCGAAAAATAAATTTGATCACACGTCTTGTATTGAAATTTGATACATAATCTCCGAAACTTTTGATACGAAAATCACATTACAACAAATTTGTGATTATATTCCGACCAGATTTTCCAATATTCAATGCAGACCAGCGAATGATCTATTGTTAAGTTATTGTCCGAATTGACATGTTCTATCATAATTTTAAAATCGTAGCGTAGCGCATAGAAACTGTTTCGCTTCATTCAAGCATATGCCATTGACACGGTCGAGTTTATTGCTGAATTTTTATATGTCATTTTTGATCTTTTTATAGAAATGTATTGAAGCTTTTCGGGAATCCAATCGCACAAAATGTGCGATTGGACCATGGTGGAATCGCACATTTTGTGCGATTGTACCATGGTGGAATCGCACATTTTGTGCGATTGGATCGTTAGAAATTACTGCAAACTTTGAACGGTCGTCATTTCTCGCTCGATTGTCAAAATTGGGCATATAATATGTCGTTGGAAAGCTCTTGAAGTCTAGTTTCTAATGCCGCAAACCTTGCACTAATACGATTTTTCTATAAAAAGTTATGATCAAAAGAATGAACATGTATCAAATTTCAGCACAAATAAACTTCAAACAATCGTCATTTCTCGCTCGATTGTCAAAATTGGGCATATAATATGTCGTTGGAAAGCTCTTGAAGTCTAGTTTCTAATGCCGCAAACCTTGCACTAATACGATTTTTCTTTAAAAAGTTATGATCAAAAGAATGAACATGTATCAAATTTCAGCACAAATAAACTTTAAACAATCGTCATTTCTCGCTCGGTTATCGACATTGGACATATAATATATCATTGGAAAGATCTTGAAGTCTAGGTTATAATGCCTCAAATATTATAATTATACAATTGTTTTGTGATTAATTAATTATTATAACAATAATAAAAATTATAACAATATTATATTAAATTAATTAAAATTATTATAAACAAAAAAATTATTATAACATTATTAAATTATAAACAATAATATATTTCAAAACAAATAACAATAATAACAAATAAAAATAAAAATATTTATAAATAAAATAAAAAAAGGAAAATCGTAAAAAAAAAAAAAAAATTAGGGGTGGCGATTTTAGTAAAAGGGTGGCGACAAATAATAATGCCCCTATTTTTCTCCAACATAGATAGATGTGTACATACCTGCATTTATTTTGTGGATTATAAAATGAGCAATACCTCTAAGTTTCTAACATTCTGCTTTCTCTTTAAGTTTTCAATATTCCAAGTCCTAATATTGAGGTTCAAAAATCTTCAATCAAAATTCTTCTTTTAGTTTTTTGTGTTGAAAAAATAACCAATATATGATGAGAAAATGGAAAAATATAAGGAAGTTGATTAAAATATAAACTTAACCGGCAACTTTATTTATTACCAATTGGTTTTTGTGTGTAAACAATTCTCCTTTTCTGTGGTTTCTATTCTGTACAAGCTCAATGACAAATTTATCTTGATATCACAGCTGATGGTTTTCGATCAACTAATTTCATTCCTCCATAAAACTACCTTATGGGTTCAAAACAAGGGAAAAGTGTTAAAAATTACCTAATAAAAAAACTTTGTTCCAAAAAGCACCTGATAAAAAAATTTTGCCAAAAAATACCTAACAAAATTTTTTATTTTCCAATAAGTACCAAGTAACGTATTCTAGTTGACCGTTAAATATACCGCTTGACTAGTCAATATCGAAAATTGTTCTTCCTCATCTTCATTTTCTTTTTCAATTTAACTTCGGTGTTGAGTAAAAAGTAGACGAAGAAGAGAGTGAGGAAATTGAATTCGTAAAGAAATTGAAGATGAGGAAAAAGATTTTTGATTTTGACCAGTCAATTGTTATATTTGACGGTCAACTGAAGGAAAACGTTAATTGGTACTTTTTAAAAAAGAAAAAAAATTTGTTACGATGACAAAACTTTTTTTATTAGGTATTTTTTGAAAAATAAAATTTATTAGGTACTTTTTAACATTTTTCCCTCAAAACAAATGGTATTCCTGCCCAATTAAAAAAAGACTTACATGTAAAGGAAAGTGACGAAAAAATAACCTACGTATAATCTTATATCAAATAATAGAGAGAAGCCAACTAACATATATAAAAGCAAAAATACGATGGATCTGGCATTATCACTAACATACTTATACACTAATTAGAGGTGTTCATTTGGGTGATCGGGTCGGTTTCGGACGAGTGTCTTTCGGTTCGGTTGTATCCCGGATCGGCTATTTTTCGGTTGCGTGTTACGACGGGTCGCACTCGGGTCGGTTTGGTTGAAGATCGGTTATTCGAGCTATCGGGTTAGCATCGGTTCGGTGTCTGTTGAAGTTCGTGTCGAGTGTTAATCGATGTCGGGTTGTCATCGGTTAATAATTGGTTCGGTTTTGTCGAGTACAGATCGGGTTCGGGTTTTAATTACTATCGGCTACGTACTACTAATTACTATCGATCGAGTCAATATTAAATTAAGTTGTTAGTCATTTTTTAATTGATGACAAGATTTTCTTTACTTAAAGCAAAAATAGTTAAAATGTAAATCAACTAGTGATCCTTATTACTTTGTTACTTTTACTTGTTTAACCGGAAATTAGAATTATAAAGTTCTATCAATTTTCATCTAATACGGTTATATACATTGACCATTGATTATTAACTCTAAATATATGAAAACATGTATTTATAAAATTTAATTTTTTAAAATATCTATCACTTTATTAGATTAAATAATAAGATGATTGAATATGAGTCTATCATACTTCTATGTTAAAAGTTGGTTCAGCTTTAAAGCAATTCGATCTAAAATTTATTCGGATTTAGTCGGTTTTTGCCGGATCGAGTTCGGTTTCGAGCATGATTCGGGCCGGATAAGACTCGGGTCGGTCATTTTTGGTTCGTGTAATCTCGGTTAACGGTTATGTGTCGGTTACAAAAATCAGTTACAGTTCGGGTTCAGCTTTCTCATTTTCGGTTGTCAATCGGTTCGGGTACAACTTCGATTCGGGTATTGTCGGTTCGATAAACCTTAAAAAGGAACACATTTTCGGGTCGGTTTACTTTCGATTTCAGGTCGGATTTTCGGGTCGGGTCACTTTTGAACGGCTCTAACACTAATAATAATAATCATCCAATGGCATATAGTAACGACTAATTAATTAAAGTGTATCGTCTAAGATTAATAATTATCATTACATTAATTAAATTAAAGACTAATAAAGTAGAACCTTCATTTAAAAAAAATAGAACCTAAAATTGTGCCTTGCTTAAATAGAGTAGTGTATTGACTATTCTTTCTCCTTTATAGAAGTACTATTATAAGAACCAAGAAAGATGACCTAAAACGACGAATCACAAACATGGAACATTCGAAAGCAATGACAATAAATCCCTTCCCATTTATATACCAGAAGGTCTTCTGAGGGACCGTCTATGGCATAGACGCACTTTCAGCAGTCCAACTCAATGGAAATTTCGGTTGTTTTTTTTTGGAAAGTGTAAAAATGAACTGGACCATTACACCCGTCTATGCTATATACCGTCTATAGCAAGAATTTGTGTTTATATATTTGTTTGGGGCATAAAACAAGTGGCACTAATTACTATCCTTAATTTATAAGAATATGATCAATAAAAGTTGCTAAAACACAATTTTATCAAATTCTTAACAAAAAAGAGTGTTTGGTAATTATTAATTAAGTGTTATTCATGGAATTTTGAAGTCATCCAATGAGGCATATACTTTGCCACTCATTAGGCCATTCTTAAAAAAGTAAGTTGTATCCTACCTAGCTAGATTAGTTGTATCCAGATGGGAAGTCATCTATTATTATACTACAATTTTTATCAATTTCTTTATAACCTTGCTAGAGCATTTGTTATTTTTTTAAGTACATTTTATGCGGGGAGAGGTGGTCTAGAAAAGAAAGGCAATGAGAATTAAATTTAATATCTTAGTTGAGAAAAGTAATCAATGCTACTATTCAGACAAGTACACGATTCGTAAAATATTTGTTAATTATATATTTGATACAATTATCATTTTATTTTTGTTATCTTAATTAATTTTCTATCTCAATCTTCATTAACTCGTTTTGTCTCACTTATTTAGCATATTCTGCTATTTTGATATGTTTTACTTATTTTGCGTCTATTTTATTTTTGAAATGACTTACTACTTTCTTTCAATTTCATTTATACATTTTAAATTCTTTTAATTTCATCCATACAATTTACTCTCTTTATAGTCTTAATCATTCCTTTTTTCTCAAATCACATATTTTAATAGTTGGTTGCAAGTTTGTTTTTATCTCATATATTGTCCATCTTATAGATTGTCGAATTAACAATACTAAGAGAGAAACAATTTTGCTTCATGCCAGGTAGGTCAATCACTAAGGCTATTCATGTTTTGAGGAGACTGTTAGAGTATATAACATATCTTGGGGCCTCAACCATCAGCCTAAGTTTTTGGTTGAATTGGTTCCTTGACATGGTATCAGAAGCCAGTGTGTTAAGAGGACACGGATTCGAACCTCAACCACCCCTCAAGTGCACCAGGTATGAGGAGGGCCTGTGTTGCATCCACGCTTTTAGCCCAAAGGGCTCTCGTGTGAGGGGGCATGTTAGAGTATATAACATATCTTGGGGCCTCAACCATCAGCTTAAGCTTATGGTTGAGTTGGTTGCATAACAAAGACTAATGAAATTAAAAAATATAAGCAGATAAAGAAGAATCTACATATGGTTTTCATCGACTTAGAAAAAGCGTAGGATAGCACACCACAAGGCATCATCTAGTATAGCCTCAAGGATAGAGGTATTTCACGAGCTATATTAAGGCAATACGAGACATGTATATCAAAGTATCTATTAACATTCAAACACCGGTGGGGATAACAAAGTCTTTTCCAGTTAAAGTAGCCCTACATCAGGGATCGACACTAAGCCCTTTCATTTTTATGGTCATTATGGTAGAGAATCTAGATCTATCTAGGAGACTGTACTATGGTGAAGGTTATTTGTTGAATCGTGTTGGTAGCAGAAACTAAAAAGAACGTTAATAATAAATTAGAAGAGTGGAGGGGCAATCTTAGAGAGTAAAGGGTTGTGCATAAGTCATATGAAAACAAAATATTTGCGATGCGCATTTAGTAGGAGAAAGTCGATTGGGGACCCGGAGATGACCAATGGTGAAAAAGCTGCTATATGTACGACCATGTTCAAATATTTGGGATTGATTATTCAGAGTGATGGGGAGATTGATGGAGATGTTATCATCATATACAAGCGGGTTGACCCAAGTGGCGAGCAGCTTTGGGGGTGCTATATATGTGATAAGAAATTTTTAAGTAGGTTAAAAATAAATTATACCGAGATGCAATCAGGCTTGTCCTTTTGTATGAGACAGAGTTTTGCCCGAACAGAAGACTTTCGTACATAAAATGAAAGTTACAGAAATGAGTATGCTAATGTGGATATGCGGCCAAATAATGATAGATGGAATTAGGAACCAGGAATTTAGAGTGAAGCTAGGTGTTTCCCGTATTCTGTGAAAATAGATTGAGGTGATTTGGATATGTGTAGAGAAAGTCTTTTGGCGCCCTCGTACGAGGATCGAAAGCATCATGGTGGAGGGCAAGAGAATGCGAGTAAGATCTAAGATCTAGAAGAACTTGGGAGGAACAAATATTAAAAATGACTTGCATGAGTTACACCTCTCTGAAGACCTGACTAGGGATTTTTCATGTCTTTGATTACTTATACTCTCTTTATTATCTGTGGGTGTTCTAGTTGAGACAATAATAATTGGTGTTACAATTATACTCCTTCCATTGCTTAAAAAAGTTCCCAACTAGCATTTTGAGTGTTCCATTTGTTTTTCTCATAAAGAATATTTCTATTTATATCATATGTTTTGGACAAAAATAACCTTAGTTTTCCCATTTTAATATTTTTATAATGTTTAAGGTCCCTATATATCTTTCATTAACTTCATTTTGACATTTTTTTTATATTTATGGTCTCTACATGTTTTCCACTAACTTTATAAAAGTATTGTTTATTAGTTGTGGTCTCCATAACTTTCTTTTAATATTTTTTTATTGTTTAATGGTCTTACTTTTTTTCCATCAAATTAATTATTCAATAAAATAATATATCCAGAAAACTGAAAAAGCAATTATTACTGACATATTTAAATAATATATGATATATTGACATCTAAAAGTAAGATGATTGTAAATTAAATTTTTAGATCAACTTTGTGTATGATCTTAACATATAGGGGTTGAGGTATGACTGATAGTTGAATGTAAATGTAGAAGAAAAGTATATGCTTAATACCACTAGAAAATAGTTGTTTTTCTAGTTTATATAGCTGATTCTAATCTTCTTTGGATAAGACATTATCATTTATATATGAGTCTAGAATGACAATTCCAGTAATAATATCTAGAGTTGTTCATTGGTGGATTTGAGCGGTTAACAGACCAAGCTTGCTCCTAAATACCCGCTCATTGGCCCATAATGTCAAAAGTCTCCCTGCTTTAGCAATTAGCGGGTTTACTTTATTTGTCGCTACCCTTTCTCTTTCTTAGCAGGCGAGACCTACAGGCTAACACATCCCTACAACATTCTACCTAATATGCATATATTTAATAATAGTATTAATTATAAGCCCTTGACTATTAATTAATGGATAAATGAGACAATATATATTTATTTAGTTTACTAAAAGGTGATTAAAATAATATATGTTGTAATGAAACTACTAGTGTCGTTTTTCCCAAGTTGATATAACCTCAAATGTTTCCAAACAAATTGATCCAACTTAATTATGTAATATGGAATTAGGAATGAGATTAAATAGGACTATTTTAAATGGGAATATATAAGATATGATATCATAGTCAATATGGAGCAGTTGAAGATTATTAATTATCGGAATACATTAATTAATCTGTAATTTAATATTAATATAACTAATAACGGTCATCATCAAAGGTTAACGACTACTTTCAAATTTCAATTCACCACGATTTAATCGATCTTTAACGTTACACTTGTTGGGAATGCTCAATTATTTAAGTCTTTATTCATTTAATTCCAGAATGGAACTGCTTATGAATCAACATCACATCTAATTGTTTTTTTATCGGGTGTAATTGCTCAAAATAAATTATCTTATATTGTTTACTTCCTTCGTTATGAAATACTCGCTATTTGCTGTTATTGATACTAATTATTGTTTAAGTTTATTTTATATACTGCGGTTAATGTGTAAGAAAAAATATAGTCAAGTGAGTTTTTGTTTGAATCATTTTCATAATATTAAATTTTTATAATTTTTAGATGTGTATTGTTCAATATATAAACGATAAAATTAATGGAAAATTACATTAAAAACTCCTAATTATGCGCGATTTAAAGGTAAAACTCCTGACAATTGATTAATATTTAAAACTCTCAACTTTAGGCCCATTTTAAATTTAAAATCCAAGATGACTTATAAACGGGTAAATTGGTTTTATTAGAGAAGTAGTGGGATCCAATTGCATTTATTAATCACATCACCCCTTTGACCTTACACGACAAGTCAACACTTTACGTACCCTCCAAATTTAACAAAATGGTAACTGATTAAACAGGTTATAAAATTGTATCAGTGCTTTAAAATTAAAATGAGCCTGAAGTTGAGAGTTTTGAATAATAATCAATAGTTGGGAGTTTTATTTTTAAATCGCGAATAGCTGAGAGTTTTAAAAGTAATTTTCCCTAAAAATAATGTATTGAATTGTATAAAAAGTCAAATATAATAAGTATAATAAAGCGTAGAAAGTATAATATTTTTCAAATCTTCTTTGGAAGTCAACAAATTATGTTAATGGTATCAATGCTTAATTATATGGATAGGGGTTGTCTTTCCAACCCTACTCGGTGAGTCAAGCAGTTAAACATAAAGAATGGGTAAATTTATTTTTAACAATTATACTAATTAAGTGAATTTTTTAAAAATAAAAAATAATTGAATTTATTGTTGACAATTTTGAGATATAATACTTATTAAGATCTAAGCTAATTACAAACCTCGCAGTAATCAAATGTTTATTGATCTATTTTTTGTTCTCATTACTCAATTTAGTTTAATTACCGATTCTTTGAGTTTGTTCCTTACTTTTGTATCTAGGGGGAGAATTGAGCATCTACTAAGCTTTTTCGCATGTTCACTCAGTTTCTGATGGAATTTAGAAAATAGGTTGGGCAACCCAAACAAAGAGGAGAAGAAGTAGTCCACTCATAAACCCAAAGAAGGTTCACTACTAAAATCAATTGGTAATAGTAGGAGTTACTCCTTGAGTATATGAAATGATGCATACTTTTCTCTTTCTCCGATGTGGGACAACTCACATATGGGTAACACATGAGCACTTCAACACTCCCCCTCACATGTGAGTGTCCTTAGAATTTTAGCCCACCAGAAGGGTTACAAACCTATTGGGAATGAATATTCAATTAAAGGCCCCCTTAACCAGTGGTAAGATTAAATGCCCAGTTTAATGGCCCAACAACAAATCGGGCTTTGATACATGATAGAATTTAGAAAATGAGGCTGGGAAACCCAAACAAGGAGGAGAAGAAGTAGTCCACTCATAAACCCAAAGAAGGTTCACTACTAAAACCAATTGGTAATAGTAGGAGTTACTCCTTGAGTATATAAAGTGATGCATACTTTTCTCTTTCTCCGATGTGAGACAACTCACATGTGGGTAACACATAGGCATTTCAACATTTTCTTTTTCATTATGTTCATATAGCAAATTAGAAAAGAAAAAAAATAAAAGGGATAAAAAGGAAAAGAATAGGGAAGGAAGCGGAAGGAAAGAGATGGAAAATACTTTTGTTTTTGTTTAAGAAGAAAGGGGAGGAGAAAGAAAAAAAAAATCATTTTTCTTCTAAATATTTTTTCTTTCAAATTGTTGTTCTTATGGAGAGATTTTAATTTAACAAATAATATTTTTAGAGAAGCAAATATTGGGGCATCAATTTTGTTGAATTTCATTTTGACTTTCTTTAATGTTATTTTCAAGTTATATACACAAAAATCAAATATTCAACAAAAAATCCTCTTTCTTTATACAAAGGTAAAAGAAAAAACGCACATCTGCTTGTATCACAGGGTACAATTCTCGAACTATAGCATGATTAAAGCAAGAATTTAAGTATTATATAAATATATCTATTTACCAAATTTCCAATCAAATTACTGAATTAACCTGCATAATAAGCACTCAATTAATGAAAATCTTCTTAGTGATATGCTTTTTGTATATTTTATTTATGTTAATACACTGGAAAGCAATGCCAATCCCCACCGACAATTGTTCTTTTAATTAGGTAATATATTAATTTGTTGATAGCTAATTATTTATTTATTGCACTCGTACAACTTGAGAATTCAATTGGTCAAGTAAAAGGAGGATTCAAATTAAAAGTGTAGCATAAAGCGTAGTATTAAGGCTCCTTTAGATGCACCATTTTTTCCATTTTATATTATTTTTTTGGTAATTTTAGAAAAAATTAAGAAAATGAATTGTAAATTTTTGGTTATTGATTTTCGATGAATTAATAATTGCATATAATATTTAATATTTAATTTATTTTTATATCCTACTTCTACATTATTTTACTTTGCAGTGTAAAAAAGATGATATTTATTAATATTAAATGTATAGATTTATTATTGTTATGATAATATTTATTATTATAAAATGTATAGATTTATTATTATGTCCTACATTATTTTATTTTGCAATTCAAATAGTCATTGTAATTCCAATTCACTTTGTCAAAATTCAAATGTATCGATTTAGGCATATTGAAAAAATTAACCAAATTCAATGTATTGATTATTATGCTAATGTTTTCATATGGATTAATCAATATATATTAATATGACATCATCATCTGATATTGGAGGGAAAACTTTACTCCACAAAGGGGTCAGACGATATCAGTGTCTTTTGTTTTAGTTATAGGTATAGATTCATTTTAATTTATTGGTTATTTATTTTTTCTATAGTTTTTAATTTGTTGAAGAACTTATCAACTCACATCGAAGAAAAGAGAAGAACAATCATCATCATCATCATTTCCAATGTCCAGCTCGGTAAAAGGATTTGGGTGAGGGAAGATGATGAACAATCCATAACCTACTCCTTTCACATGAAGAACTAGAGGAATGCAGTTGACTTTACCCCAGCCATGTAGGAACCCTGCATAAAGAGGATATGAATGACAACGTTTTCACAAGAGAACAACTACTTGCAAAAACAAAAAGAACAACACAAGCAGTAACAAGGTTTTAAAAAATAATGTATATAAATAAATAAAACGGAGGGGTAAGAAGCAACTAGACACTAGGGCAAGAAGACAACTAAAGAAACAATTAGAATTTAAAATATGGATTCAACGTCTCCAATTATTCATTTCCCTAGTCGGGTCACTACAACAAATTTAGTTTTTTGCGACATTGGATGTAGTGACATTAAAAAAATGCCACTGATTCATATTTTAGTGTAATAATTATTGGTTTTTATTTTAAGTTCCACCATAAAGTGATTTAACGACACTTAATTTGGTTTTTAGTGGCATATGTAATTGTCACTATAGTCTATATAGTGACATTTATGCGAAATTTTACTAGATCCAATAACGCTAAAAGCTTTAGTGTAACTTTTTAGTATACTGCTAAAGGGTTTAATAAATGTCATTAAATCCTCTATATACACTATAAGAAATTTGAAATTGCGACATTTAAATTGAATGTCGCTAAATATATCCCACTAAAAGCAAATTATGTTGTAGTGGGTTCACAGAGTGGCGCAGATCACTCAGGTCATTCTTTATTTGATGAGTAATTTCTACTACTACCAATTAATTTGGAAAAACTACCGTGAATAATATGAACTTTCATTGATTTCCCTATAATAATACGAACTTTCGATTAAACCAGAATAGTACCAACTTTGATGTGGATTTTGCTCTAGCATCCTTAACTTATTGGTAACCTACAATTATAGGTCAACTTGCCAAAAAAAGAAAATTAAAAAATTAAAAATGCAATAAAAAAATTAAGAAAATTAATCACCCCCCTATTTTTATTAGTGCATTTTTATTTTTCTTACTTTTTTTTATTGCATTTTAATTTATTTTTTTTATATTTTCCTTTTTTTGCCAAGTTGACCTACAATTGTAGGTTACCAACAAGTTAAGGTGCTATAGGGAAATCCACATCAAAGTTGGTATTATTAATGATTAATTGAAAGTTCGTATTATTGTAGGGAAATCAGTGAAATTTCGTATTATTCACGGTAATTTTTCCAATTAATTTTAGTGGTGAAACTTGGGCTTATAAGTTTGTTACCTATTCTCATCCTAGTTTAGGTTGTCCTTACCCATTTTTAATAGTCAAACATGGTATCAGTGCTCGGTTGGTGTTGGCTCTTTATAAGTGGGTATTCAATCTTATAAGTTTTTAAGAGGCTTTTAATTGAATGTTCATTCCCAATAGGTTTGAATTTATTCTGGTGGTTTTAAATTCTACTGATATTTGCATGTGAACCTTCTTTAGATTTGTAAATGAGTTTACTCTTTTCATCCTTATTTCAATTGTCCAGACCCATTTTTAAAAATCTAATAATATCTATGAAAAACTATCTATAAATATCTCAAGGAAATCATTATGTTCCGTCAAAATAGAACTGATAAGAAGTATAATAAGGTTTAATTTTCTAAATGACATTTCCATCATGATTAGGGCACTTTAATTTGGTTATTTAATATAATACAACAAATTGCTCGGAGAATGTAGCAAATCTTTTTAGGTTGGTCCCATGTTTTGCGTTCAAATCAGACGGCTTAATATAAATCATGAAAGCTAATAAAGCAAAATCATCAAAAGAACAAGTTGATTAATTTAAACACATTATATTGGAATGTAAAGTCATTAATAATTTTGAGTTTAGAAGAACTTTCCAACTGGAGGTTTTTTTAAAGTGCAAAGTTTTAAACTATTGCATCACTCTATATAATCCATCTAGCTAGGTAAATTACATAGTTACCAACATTTTATAGGTAAAGAATAAAAAAAATCATAATATTGTATTATTTTTTAGTTCTATCTATCGATTTATCAAATTAGCTAGAGGTCTAATAAATGTCACTAAATCTTCTGTATAAACTACAAGAAATTTGAAATAGCGACATTTAAATTAAATATCGCTAAATATATCCCACTAAAAGCAAATTATGTTGTAGTGTCACTCAATATGTGTAGTTCTCTCTAGGCTTAATGAGTTTAATAATTGAAGAAAATGTCAAGTTCTTAAAAAACTTTAATGGATGTTAATAATGAAGTAAATATGAGAGATAGGCCTAAAGATGAGGATCGGATTATAATTGACGATGTATATTTAGAATGAATAAAATAAGTTGTTATTTTAATGTAATTTAAATTTGTAACATATAATCATGGTCATCTACATAAAAACGAGACAAATAGAAAAATATAACATTGTGCGTCAGTCAACCAGAAAAGCCGAGTCGACTTTCACGGGCGATTTTAAAAAGTCGGCTTTTTTATTATGTATTTGAAGTCGAACTTTTTTTCTTTCCTTAACCACGATCACTCCACTTTAGGGTTCCTTCACCAGAAAGTTGACTTCACTTTTCCATCGCTTAGCTTCCCGAGCTATGCTCACTTATTCTTTACTTGTTAGGAGTTTTAGATCATTTCTCCAAGTTTTCCACCTCTTAAAATTTTATACTGCTAATAATTGTCATAATTCCTCCCTTTTCAACTCAAAATACAATAAAATATTATAATTATGAATATTAGGTGAAATTATACAATACATCATAAAATCTAGCAAAACAGGCATAACACTACACCAAAATGGAGTATAAACGACACCAATAAATACAAGGAAAAATTATAAGAAATTACCTTATCTATAGGTTTATTTGCAAAAAATTATCTTATGTACTTTTTTTTTTTTTGCAAAAAACTATCTAATGTAATATATTTCTCTGCAAATGACTACCACTTAACAGAAAAAGTGACATGACTGTTAAGTTTAAGCGTTTGACCAATTTGAAAGGTTAAGTAGCTTATGTGACATTATCTCATTGGTCCTCGTATTTTTTAATAATTAAAAATTAAAACACATAAATTAACAAAAAAGATATTTGACGTCATTTATACTCATCATAATGATATTTTTTCAAAAAATGGACGTCGCGATTATCTTTAAAGTCGAAACAATCACTTATTTGCCTATTTCCCAACACGTAAACCGAAAAAGATATTTAACGTCATTTTTACCCATAATAACGATGGTTTTTTTTCAAAAAATGGACGTCGCAATAAACCTTATGGAATAACTCTTTTAAAAATCTGGTCGAAACAAGTACTTATTTGCCTATTTTCCGACATGTTAACCGAAAAAGTTTTTTGAAGTCATTTTTACCCATCATAATAATATCTTTTCAAAAAAATGGACATTGTGATTATCTATATGGGGTAACTCTTTCGAAAATAAGTACTTGTTCAAACCGGATTTTCGAAAGAGTTACCCTATAAGGATAAGCGACGTCTGTTTTTTGAAAAAATATCATTATGATGACTAAAAATAATGTCAAATATCAATTAGTTTTTTGTTAATTTAAGTGTTTTAATTTTTAATTATTACTGCCACACAGACAACTTAACCTCTCGAATTGATCAAACTCTCAAACTTAACGGTCAATTAATGTGTTCATCAAGTGGTAATCATTTGTTGAGAAATATATTACATTAGGTACTTTTTTGCAAAAAAAATACATAAGGTGTGTTTTTGCAAAAAAAATACATAAAGTACATTTTTGCAAATAAACTATAGATAAGGTAGTTTGCAAAAAAAAAAATACATAGCACTCTCAATGGTGAGGGAAAAAAAATTCCTCACCATTCTCTCTCAACATTTTCTTTCTCATCCACATCATATTTTTGAGTGGAAATTTTTAGCATAGAAAAGTTATCACATCAACGAGAAAACAAAAAAAAAAAAATTATCTCACAACTTCCTAAACACTAATTTATATAGAATTTTTTTTTAAATTATTTTCTTAAGTATGCTAAAATATAGCAAAATGGATGTCTAATTATAAAGCATAAAATTTCATGACCATTGACATATTTGCATATATTTTTTTGATAAATGCATAAAATATAAAAATTTATTTACAAGAATAAAAAATATTATAGGACAAATGTCAAGTTTATATTCATTTTGGATTGTGGAAAATTTCCTCTCATTATTGAGATTTTTTTTAGAAACATTTGCAATTTTTTTACTTGAAATGCTAGTGGGATACAAAACCCACAAAAAAATTTCCACTCATTGAAAATTTCCTCATCATTGGAAGTGGTCTAAGGTAGTTTTTTTGCAAAAAAAAATACATAAAGTACCTTTTTGCAAATAAACTTATAAATAAATATATAGTTTCTTATAATTTTTCCTAAACATAAATAAATAGTGTATTTAATAAAGACCACTTATCGAAACTTATTTAATAGATAAATATTTTAGAAAGAAATTCATTTTACATATCTCCTGAGTTGCGGTGTTACTATTTTCACATCACACCCCTCCAAAAATCGCACCGTTAAAACAAATATATATCAAAAGCACCTAACTTGCATGTCGTATTTGGCCTACCAAAGACTATTGTTTCAAGTCTAGCTCCTTACTTCCTCGTTCGATATTAGTTGCACTATTTGTTTTTTTGCACTCTCCAATGTACAAATTGAATATTTAATATCTCTAATTATATATATCGAAAAATTATAAAAACTCAAAATTAATAAACTTTGAATAGAGACGATTCAAACAAAATCTCATATGAGTATGTTTTAACTTTTAGATTACCGACAATATAAAAGTCAATTTGCTTAATGAATAGTACCGGAGTCAACAATATTGCAAGTAAAAAAAACGGAGGAAATACATTGCATGAGACATAACACACATTATTTTATTTCATGATAACTAATTAATAATATGATGACTTAGCTAGTTTAGGTACCAACTCCACTCTTTTTACCTCCTCCTATACAAGCTAGCTCTTGTACTCATTCCCCCCAAAAACATCTACAAGTCTACAAGTCTCTTACTTAAGTCTATAAATAACATCACATCCAAACCCATATAGTCTTAACATAAACACAAAACCACTATTCTCTCATCTCATCATAACAATGGCCAATTATGTCATTCTCCTATGCCTCTTATTAGCCATGGCTCCTCTTTGCTTCTCCAACAAATCTGAAGGAGGCCCTCTATACCCACAATTCTATGATCATTCTTGTCCTAAATTAGAACAAATTGTCAAATCTGTGGTAGCTAAAGCCGTCGCTAAAGAACCTAGAATGGCTGCCTCTTTGCTTAGGCTCCATTTCCATGACTGTTTTGTCAAGGTATTTATCTTAGTTTACACAAAAATTAAACTGGTTTGTAAATTTTTTGTTAAAGTTAAGGGAGATTGTGTGCATGTTCAATATATTTGACCACGCAGCCCCTAAATCATTGAGGTCTAGATATAAAATTACGTAGTATAATATGAAAATGTTCGAAAAATATCATAATTTTTAGGATCATTTACCGACTACAGCCCTTTAAGTTTACTCAATTTTAAATAAACAGCCGTGAACTTTGTTTATTACCAACTGCAGCTTCCAACTTACCAAACATGACATCGAGACAACCAAAATAACAAAAAAAATAAAAGATGGGGTTAAAATGGGGTGTTTTAGCAGTCTCGATATCAGGTTTGTTCAGTTGGTGGCTGTAGTTGGTAATAAACGAAGTTCGCAGCTGTTTATTTGAAATTGAGTAAACTTAGAGGCTGTAGTTGGTAAATAATTCTAATTTTTAAAATTGCACGGGATCTTTAAAGAATTTATCGATTTTTGGTGCGCCTCAGGTTAAAGTATATATATTGAAATGTGATGTGAATTTGTGATGACGATTGCAGGGTTGTGATGGTGGAGTGCTGCTAGACAGTAGCGGAAGCATAATAAGCGAGAAGAGATCAAACCCAAATAGGAATTCAGCTCGAGGGTTTGAGGTTATTGATGAAATTAAGGCTGCGGTTGAAAAAGAATGCCCTGAAACTGTTTCCTGTGCTGATATATTGGCTATTACCGCTAGAGATTCTACTGTTCTCGTAAGTATTACAGTTTTATATAGTTTGTTTGGTAAAAATAATAGTTTGGTTGTAGCAGTTGGCTGGTTTGGGCAGCTAAAATTATTAGTTGATTTATTCATTATTGGTTATCAAATATTTTCTTATATTTTGATTAAATTATATGTCTCATTAATAATACACTAATTTAAAGGAAAATTGAGGACCACATGAAAGGGTGAGTTGGGCCGAGGCGGTTTTGGGCGTATTTAAGATGTCCGATTGCCTATTGCCTATAAGACCTGAGACATTATATATTTAAAAAACATCTTATATATAGTTCATCAGTTAAGCGTAGGTTAGTTGGTAGCATACCTTCAATGTTAAATTTTGGTCCATATATTTTACCATCAAGTTTTTGTTCTACTTATTTGATAATAACTAATAAGTATGTTTTAATTACCTTTTAGTTATATTTGACGGTTGAGCTTTAAGACTTTCTCCAATTATTGTCTCAATGTTTATTTTTTGTAAAGTACAACCACGCACTAAAGTATGAAATCCTATCGCATTTAAGCAAAATTACATAATTTCTAATTTATGATAAATAAACACTAAGGCTGAAGTTTTAAACATTATAATTATAATTCGTAAATAAAGATATGAATGACTTATATGATATACAGATGGGAGGACCATACTGGGAAGTACCAGTTGGGAGAAGGGACTCCCTTGATGCAAGTTTGAGCGGCTCTAACTACAATATTCCTGCTCCTAACAACACTTTTCAAACCATTCTTACCAAGTTTAAGCTTAAGGGTCTTGATCTTGTTGACTTGGTTGCACTTTCAGGTATGCCAATTATTCAAATTACCACTTATCATTAACTGTCTTTATGCTACAAAAGTTCATATTTTATATAAATATTAAATGAAATCCAATACCAATACCAATTTTTTTTTTCTATAGAAAATAAATTCTTTTGCTTTTAGAAAAGTAATTTTACTATAAACTCTAGTGATAAGGACTTGTTTGTCTTTTTCAAAGCTTAAGATGCTCATGCTATGCGTACCCGTTAAGCTAATTTGGTTTCTTAAATCACAAATTTTTGTAAGAGATATTGAGAGACATTTCTTATTGGGTCGGCTCATAAAGTAAAATGTCGAATAAGAGTAGACATTAAGCTTTAATGGACTGGGCTTGAGAGATGTTTCTCAGAGAGACGGTCTCTCAGGAGACTTGCTGTTCTTAAATAAGTTAAAGCCTATAACTAGGAGTCCTGCATTTTTCTTTGGGCCGGGTTATATTTGAAATTTTCTCGCCATTATACTGGGTTTTATATTTAATTTATTTTTTTAATTGTTCATTTGAATATCGAAAATAATTATTTTAAAGGTTATAAGATCAATTTAAGAGTTAAAAACCATAAAAAAATTATCACTTTGAAATTGTAAATGAGTACCTTTAAAGTAAATTAATGACTTTAAGATTATGAGTATCATTTTTTTGAGAGGAGATTATGAGTATCATTTAAGACTAGAAAATTTGACAAAATTAGTGCAAGTAATCACTTTATGGTTATATATTTATTGATCACTTTAAAATTATAACTATTATTTTAAAGTTATAATTAATCACTTTAAAATTATAACTATTATTTTAAAGTTATAAGTGATCACTTTAAAACAACTATACATTAGGTCAGTTCAAATGAGGTAATCTTACACTGAGACCGACTCATTTTAAAAAAAAATTCTTGGTTTTTCTTCATACTTAGAGGTGTTCGTTCGGGTCATTGGGTAATTGATTTCTCCAATTCTACTAACTTTTGAATTATCGGATCTACTTTAAATACCTATATCCATACTTATATGACCTCACCATTTTCCACTTCCCTTTAAACGGACAAGGTGAGCATTGAGTAAACAATTTTATGTCCAACATATGGCAACATGTAATTATTATTATTAAAGTGATAAAAAAGCTTCAAAGAAAAAATTGATCAAAATGCTGGTTTTTGAGTTAACCAGAAGTTGAGGTGGGTCAGATACAAAGAAAAATAGGTTATAACTTATCAAATCATATCATCTCTGAAATAAGATGTGCCCTAAGGTATAAAGTCTCTAACTTTATCCCTAATAAACACCCAAGACCTTTGGTAAGGGTGTTCTATGCAAACTAACAAACAAACACTTCAAATAAGCAATGAGAACAATAAGAGAAAGCAATAAACAAAGACACAAAGATTTACGAGGTTCACCCAATGTGGGCTACGTCCTCCTTGTGGTGGTTAGCTTGCTTGTATTATGTGAAGAAACAATGGAGTTCAAAGAACTCTTACAATGGAGTATTACACTAGAGAAGAAGAGAGAAAGAAAGGGTTTGTGTTTGGCTTAGGGTTAGAATACATAGCTTCTCATGCACTACATTCACTATATATATAGGGGAGTATGTATGGATGCATGGGAGAGGGCCCCTACCCTAATAAATAACCCGTAGGATTTATCGCAAAACAGAACAGTGAGCAGCTGACCCTCGCTCGACCAGGTCGAGCGAATTTTGGCCTGGGTCGAGCGGAATACTATTTGGGTCGAGCGGAGATCCAGGAGGCTTCTGGATTGGTCGTGCAAGCTGGCTCGACTCGAGCAGCCTTTATATGGGTCGAGCGCTTCTACAAAATGGCGTGAGGCTGCTTCATTTGGGCCTCTAAGCTTTGGGCCCACTTAAACCCACTCAAAACCATTCCTCACCATCTCACACACTTACATACACATCTCCATGCCATCAACCATGATCATACACCATCAAAGCATCATCAACACTCCATTTGGTGCACTCAAAGTCACACCAAACTCCAACAATCTCCACCTTGACTTGAGTACACCAAGTCCACAACTTCCTCCAAAACACTCCATATATCACAAACCACAAACAACCAAACAAAACTAACACACCACATAAATGCCCCTTAAGGGCCTTACCACAAGCAAGCTTCTAAACCAACCAAGTTCACACATAAATTGAACTTGGTTGTTGGTAACGGCTTCGTCATCATGTCGGCCGGATTATCATGAGTGCTAATTGGTGCTAACCGCACTCTATCATGCTCAACTTCATCTCGGATGAAATTATACTTGACGTCGATGTGCTTGGTTCTCCTATGGAAGGTATTTTGATTCCTTGCCAAATGGATAGCACTCTCACTATCACAATGAACACACACCAAGCTCATCTCTGGACACAACTCACCAACTAATCCCTTCAACCACTTAGCCTCCTTGAACGACTCGGCGATAGATATGTACTCCGCTTCGGTGGTGGACATGGCAATAACATCTTGGAGTGACGATTGCCAACTCACCGCCGTTCCACCCAATGTAAACACATTCCCCGAAGTAGACTTCCTTGCATCTAAATCACCCGCATAGTCGGAATCACAATACCCAATCAAGCCACTTGAATTTCTACCAAACTTGAGACAAACATTTGAAGTACCCTTCAAGTACCTCAACAACCACTTTAGCGCTTCCCAATGGCCCTTACCCGGATTCGACATATAACGGCTCACCATGCTAACCGCATGAGCAATATCGGGTCTAGAGCATACCATAGCGTACATCACACTACCAACCGCGCAAGTGTATGGGATGTCATCCATTTCTTTTTCTTCTTGTTTTGTTTGAGGTGATAGCTTCTTGGATAACTTGAAATGAGAAGCTAGAGGTGTAGAAACACTTTTTGCATCACTCATGGAGAATCTCCTCAATACTTTCTCAATATACCTCCTTTGACTAAGGTATAAGATGTCTTTTGCCCTATCCCTCAAAATCTCCATCCCAAGTATCTTCTTGGCTTCACCAAGATCTTTCATATCAAATTCACTTGAAAGTAGCACCTTCAAGTTCTCCACCTCAACCAAACTACTACATGCCACAAGCATGTCATCCACATATAAGATCAAATAAATGATGGTTCCACCATCAAGCTTCTTAAGGTAGACACAACTATCATAAGAGCTTCTTGTGAAGTAATGAGAGAGCATAAATGAATCAAATTTCTTGTACCATTGTCTAGGCGATTGTTTTAGCCCATACAACGATTTCTTCAAGCGGCACACATGACTCTCTTTACCCTTCACTTCAAAACCTTCCGGTTGTCTCATGTAGATCTCTTCCTCCAACTCTCCATGCAAGAAAGCGGTCTTTACATCCAATTGATGTAACTCAAGATCCCTCATAGCAACAATAGCCAACAATGCCCTAATAGACGAATGCTTCACAACCGGAGAGAAAACCTCATGAAAATCAATTCCCTCAACTTGAGTGAACCCCTTTGCAACAACCCTTGCTTTATACACCGGAGCACTAGTGCTTGTCGATCCTTCCTTTTTCTTGAATACCCATTTACACCCCACAACCTTCTTGGTTCTAGGTGCTTCAACGATGACCCAAGTCTTGTTCTTTGCAAGAGACTCCATCTCTTGCTTCATAGCAACTTGCCACTTCTTGGAATCACTTGAGGCCATAGCCTCCTTGTAGGTACTAGGATCATGAACACTCTCCACCTCACTAGCAATTGTGAGAGCGTAAGCCACATAGTCACACTCCTCTATGTATCTCTTTTTAGGAATGATCCTCCTCTTTTCACGTTGAGTTGCCAAAGTTCCCTTTTCATGTGGAGTATCTTCATCGGTTTCTTCAATATTGGAAGGCTCCACCTCCTCTTGTGTATCACCGGATGTACCTACATTATTGTTAGAAAGAGTGTTCTCCACAATTGGAGTAACCAAT
The DNA here is from genome assembly GCA_019425755.1 of Amaranthus cruentus. Lineage (NCBI taxonomy): Eukaryota > Viridiplantae > Streptophyta > Magnoliopsida > Caryophyllales > Amaranthaceae > Amaranthus > Amaranthus cruentus. The sequence continues at coordinate 16,233,426 of CM033453.1, read as the reverse complement.
GCATTTTCATCAAACACAACATCCCTAGAAGTAATGATTTTTCTAGACTTCTCACACCACACCCGATAACCCTTTACACCCAAACCATAGCCCATGAAAATACATTTTCTAGCTCTAGGTTCAAGCTTTCCCTCACTAACATGGATATACGCCGGACAACCAAAGACTCTAAGGTTAGAATAATCAACCGGTGAATTATACCATACCTCTTGTGGGGACTTGAAGTTCAAGGCGGTGTGTGGAGAACGATTCACCAAGTAGCATGCCGTAGACACGGCCTCGGCCCAAAAACTCTTGCTCAACTTAGCTTGATTTATCATACTTCTAGCTCTCTCCAACAAAGTCTTGTTCATTCTCTCGGCTACACCATTTTGTTGAGGTCTTCCAACACATGTTCTATGCCTCACAATTCCCTCTTTGGTGCAATATTGAAGAAACTTTTTATCAACGAACTCAAGGCCATTATCCGTTCTTAATGTCTTGATGCTTCTCCCGGTTTTCTTTTCAATCATAGTCTTCCAATCCACGAAGACATCAAACACATCATCCTTGTGTTTAATGAAGTAGCACCAAACTTTCCTAGAGAAGTCATCAATGAAAGTAAGCAAATAGTTGCACCCACCAAGTGAGGTCTTCCTAGAAGGCCCCCAAAGATCCGAATGGATATAATCAAGTATTCCCTTGGTGTTGTGGATAGCCGGTTTGAAGCTCACTCTCTTGTGTTTCCCATAAACACAATGCTCACAAAATCCCAAGTTCCCAAGCTTCTTACCACCAAACAAGCCTTGCTTGCTCAACTCATGCATTCCCCTTTCACCCATATGACCCAATCTCAAGTGCCATAGTTTGGTCTCTTCATCGGTCATGACACTTGTGGAGACGTTGACGGAGCCGGAGATAGAAGAACCTTCTAGAGCATACAAACTCCCATTCATCTTCCCCTTCATCACTACTAGTGAACCCCTAACAACTCTCATAACTCCACCTTGACAAGTAATTCTACAACCATTCTTGTCTAAAATGCCCAATGAAATCAAATTCTTTTTCAACCCCGGAACGTGCCTAACATCCGACAATGTCCTCACCATACCATCAAACATTTTCATTTGAACACTACCAACACCTACAACCTTGCACGTAGCATTGTTGCCCATAGTGACATTGCCCCCATCTACCCTCTCATAGGTAGTGAACAAGTCCTTGTTGGGTGTCATATGGAAGGAACACCCGGAGTCTAGGATCCATTCATTCTCACCCTTATAGTCATGGGTAGCCACCAACACACCTCCATCATCGCTATCATTCGCATAGCTAGCCTCGGCATTACTAGAACCATCCCTAGACCTCTCATCATCATTGGAATTCTTCTTTTTCCACTTCCAACAATCTTTCTTAATGTGACCCTTGAGCTTGCAATAGTTGCAAGTCTTGTTCTTATTAGAACTCCTAGACTTTGACCTACCTTTACTCTTGCTACCACTACCATGAGTAGAACCCTTTTCACTAGTTCTACCCCTCACAAACAATCCATCATTTGAGGTGCTAGATGACTTGCTAGACAATTGGGTATCAATCAAGTCCCTTTGGGTCAAAGCATTTTTCACATCATCACTACTCAAATTATCTCTACCATAGAGCAAGGTCTCCCTAAAATGCTTGTAAGAAGGTGGTAATGAACACAACAAGTAAATGGCCAAATCCTCATCATCAAGTTTCACATCAATATTTTGCAAATCCATCACAATGGAATAAAATTCATCTAGATGAGGTTTAAGTGGTTTACCTTCCTCCAAACGGAGATCGTAGAGTCTACTCTTCAAGAGTAGCCGGTTGGTCACACTCTTTGCCATATAAAGAGACTCCAACTTCTCCCATATCCCCTTTGAGGTGGTCTCCTTCACAACTTCTCTCAAAACTTCATTTGAGAGACATAGTTGGATAGCCGATAGAGCCCTAGCATCCATATCTTCCCACTTTGCTTCACTTACTCCAATAGGTTTCTTGTCTTCACCTTCAAGAGCTTTATGCACCCCATTTTGTATCAATATAGCCTTCATTTTGACTTGCCATAAGCCAAAATTTACACTCCTATCAAACTTCTCAATATCTAGCTTCATTGAAGACATGTTTACCCAAGTATTGCACTCTTGAACACTCCTAAACACCAACAAAGGCCTCTTGCTCTGATACCAATTGAAATAAGATGTGCCCTAAGGTATAAAGTCTCTAACTTTATCCCTAATAAACACCCAAGACCTTTGGTAAGGGTGTTCTATGCAAACTAACAAACAAACACTTCAAATAAGCAATGAGAACAATAAGAGAAAGCAATAAACAAAGACACAAAGATTTACGAGGTTCACCCAAGTGGGCTACGTCCTCCTTGTGGTGGTTAGCTTGCTTGTATTATGTGAAGAAACAATGGAGTTCAAAGAACTCTTACAATGGAGTATTACACTAGAGAAGAAGAGAGAAAGAAAGGGTTTGTGTTTGGCTTAGGGTTAGAATACATAGCTTCTCATGCACTACATTCACTATATATATAGGGGAGTATGTATGGATGCATGGGAGAGGGCCCCTACCCTAATAAATAACCCGTAGGATTTATCGCAAAACAGAACAGTGAGCAGCTGACCCTCGCTCGACCAGGTCGAGCGAATTTTGGCCTGGGTCGAGCGGAATACTATTTGGGTCGAGCGGAGATCCAGGAGGCTTCTGGATTGGTCGTGCAAGCTGGCTCGACTCGAGCAGCCTTTATATGGGTCGAGCGCTTCTACAAAATGGCGTGAGGCTGCTTCATTTGGGCCTCTAAGCTTTGGGCCCACTTAAACCCACTCAAAACCATTCCTCACCATCTCACACACTTACATACACATCTCCATGCCATCAACCATGATCATACACCATCAAAGCATCATCAACACTCCATTTGGTGCACTCAAAGTCACACCAAACTCCAACAATCTCTAATAGTGAAGCCTATCTAGAACATATAAATTATTTTATACTAAAAGTCCCTTTAATATTCAATTTGCATCATTTTTCATTTTGGTCCGTCCCATTTAATTTGTATCATTTTTATATTTGGACAATGGTCCACCATTTTCTTTTATTCTCATCCACACATTTAACCCTCTTTTAATTTCATTCACACAATTCATTCTCTCTCTTCATTTATTACCACTTTCTTAAAATTACACTAATTTCTCTTTGATGCAATTCAACGAGGACGGAGTAGTATTTATTACTCTACACCTTTATTTATGAACATATTTGATCAATAATAATACCTCAAATTTTGTTTTTTAAAAATAATAAAATGTTTGATGTTAATTAAATTTACATCGAATCGAATCAAATAAGATTTCATTGTCTATAAGGTTATTATTTAACTTATAGATTAAATATTAAAAAAAATTTAAAATATTGATATATGAATAATACTCCCTCCATTTTAATGACTTTATTCCATTTTATTTAGGCACGTTTGTCAAGACATATATTAAAGTCTAGATATCTCTAATAGTGCAGAAGTAAAATTATAATAAGTTGATATTAATATCCTTGCGTTGAGATAAATCAAATAAAATTCTACTTGACTATGTTTTAAGTTATAGATTAAGAATAAAACATAAATTAAAAGTGAATTATAAATAGTATCAAAAAATTAAATGGGACAAAGTCACTGAAACGAGGAGAGTATCAAAAAATCATACTTCACAATACTAGTGAATAAGGAGGAGTATTATTGATGGGGAAAAGATCTCCAATTTTTTGGGGAAAAGAATATATTTGTGCATTTGTACCTAATGTACAAGTATTAGTCCAGAAATATGCTATCTGAGAGACTTTTTGATTGCGTTTTTCTTTAAGATTTAGGTTGTCGTTTTTTTTGCACTCTCCAAATCCTTATTATAGATCTTATAGGCGGAATACATTGAGTACGACGATGATGACATGAATAGTAGAAAGTAAAAGTTAAATTTGAATTAATTTAGAGTAATTTACAGGAAGTCACACAATTGGGGATGCAAGGTGCACAAGTTTCAGGCAAAGGCTATACAATGAAACAGGAAATGGGAAACCAGACACCACATTAAACGCAGCGTATGCAGCCCAATTACGCACTCGTTGCCCACAATCTGGGGGTGACCAGAACTTATTTGTGTTAGATTATCAAACCCCCTTCAAGTTTGATAACAGCTACTACAAAAACTTATTGGCTTACAAAGGTCTACTTAGTTCTGATGAAATTCTTGTCACCCAAAACAAACAATCCTTAAAATTAGTTAAGCTTTATGCTGAAAACAATGACCTCTTCTTTCAGCATTTTGCTCAGTCTATGGTTAAGATGGGAAATATTGCTCCTTTGACTGGATCTAGAGGAGAGATCAGAAAAATCTGTAGAAGGATCAATCATTAAGCTTTAATTCTCCCAAATATGGATCCATATTCCTCTAGTCCTCTCTTTGAAAGAATATAAATTGTTCGTCACTTTCTTTACCCTGATCCTGTTTTCAAGCGAGATATTGGGTTGATGATGTCTTTTTAAGTCTAAATTGAATCTCCTTTTTTATTGTTATTCAAATATGTGAAGAATGTTCATATGTGAAGAATGTTCATTATGTGATTGCTATTCTTGTCACTGCTAGAGGTGTTCAATAGGCCGGATATCATAGTTGATATCAACTTGTGTATCTTGTGTTTTAATAATATATTGTTTGAACGTAAATAAAAGATCATATATTGTTGTAATTTATTAAATGCTGGTAAGAAAATGTTTGTTTTTATATACACATTGATGTAAGTGTGATCATGAGAAAACGCTTAGATTAATTTTATTTTGATTAAAGAAAGAAAATAAACAAAATTTAAGAACCAAATCACAACAAAATGTGATTTAGCTAGAGACAAGAAAACGCTCAATCTCTCCAACATTAACACTCATGACTTACTCAAAGTATTAATGGAAATTTTAACTCTATGGACATATGCAAAGATGAACAAAAGAAATTAACTCAAAGTTTATATTAAGCTTAATAATATTCTAAATTTTACATTACATGCATCAAGACTCTTGTTTGTAAGGCTAATATAAGATTCTAGATGCTCTACATATATTTCCTAATTTTGATTAAATCATACATGAATGAACAAAGATTCATGTACTAAAATGTCTTCAAAATAAATACAATGTATGTGCTGATTTTAAGAAGGAAAATTCAAACCCTTAAGCTTTTTAAGTACAATGTGTAACCGATTATTAGATGGAAAATTCATCCCTTTTGTGCTTCGATTGTTTCAATGTAGCCTTGATTTTTTTTTCTTTTTATTACATAAACTTAATTAAAAAATAAAAACACCTATTTTTGGACTAATTATGTGTCACCCTTAATTTATTTTTGGTACCTTGATTTTATTTGTGATCTTAAGTTAGACATATAATAATAACAACTAGTTTATATGAAGAAATGTTTAAACCAAGTATTTTTAAAGAATTAATGCAACTAGCACATGAACATTTGATTTTGGATAATAGTAACATTTTTGTAGTTGGTATATAATTAAGAATTAAAAGTTTTTAGGATAAATGGACATTAATAATCCAAACTTTGCGTGATCTGCCCAAAACAATCCCAACTTTCGTATATTTTCTAGTATTCCTAACTTTGCTTCTTTGTTGCTGGGGGCATACCCTTCAGAATTTTGACCGGTTATAACCTGTAATTGACAACTTCTTACCCACTGTTTCCCACTTCCCTCCTTATTAATGAAATTCACCTAACCCAATTACACTTTTCAACCCATTTCTCTGCAAAATCTCCATCGTCAACCTTGGCTGAATTTGAAGGGTCAATGAGGAAGAAGAGTTGCAGGTCTTCATCATCAATGGTAAGTTTCTCCATCATCATATGTAATTTCGATTTCTTTACTGTTTTGATTGAATAAAAATGGTAAATTGGCTTCCTTTTTTTTTTATTTTTAGGGTTCTTCGTTTGATTCTGACCATTTTGCTGCAAAATTCGTTTATGGGGGTAGATTTAACAGGGTAAGGGGTGAGTTAGATTATTGGGATGGGGAAATGAGGACCGTGGACATTGATCCTAATAAGATATCATGGTTTGATTTAGAGGATATAGTGTCTAATAAGGTTAAAATTACGTATGATCATAACCTCTATTATATGTTACCTGATAAGTTTTCTTTTGATGGTGGGTTGGTAAGGATAGTTGATGATGCTACAGTACTTGAAATGACACAAATTGGGTTCAAGCATAGGGCTATTGAATTGTATGTTGTAAGGGTGGAAGATACTGAACAATTAGAGTGGGAGCTTAGGGAAGGGGGTAAAGTAATTACACCAGTTGATTGCAATAGGAGTGGTAAAAAATTAACTCCTAGAAGGGCATCAACTACTCCTATTCACACAACAGTTGTCAAACCTACTCCACAAATCTGTGAGGTTGATAATGAGGATGATGCTGAGGGCAGTGTAGGTTTTATTAATGAGGGCAGTTATGATGCTAGTGAGGTTGATAGTGAAGATGAGACTTATGTTGCAAGTAGTGAAGATGTAGGCAGTGAGGAAGAGAGTTATGTTGATAGTGAGTTGGAAAATGGACCTCCAAACATTCAAAACATCACTGTGGGTGGAGATGTGGAAGGGGATGCTTTGATAGAGAGTGAGTATGAGGATACTGATGATGAGGGTACAGATCCATTAGTCGTGAATGAACAAACTAATTTCAAACGGTTTAAGTGGGTTGTAGGTCTTACATTTCCAAATGCTACTGCCTTTAGGGATTGTTTAACAAGATATGGTTTGGCTCAAGGGAGGAATGTGAAGATAAGTGTGAGTGACAAAAAAAGGCAGAATAGATTAGGGATTGTGTGTTTTAAGGGCTGTCCATTTAGGTTGTATGCCTCATGGGATAAGCAAAATGCTCTCTTCATTGTGAAATCTTTGAACCCAACTCACACTTGTCAAAGGAATATGGAGGGTAATAGGAGATTGAAGTCAAATTGGGTTGCTGAGCAGTTGTTGGAGATGTTTAAGAGCAGACCTCATGTACCATCATAGGAAATTATAGATGTTGTTAAACAAAACTACTCAGTGATTATTAATAGGGACTTTGCATACAAGATTAAGCACAATGCTCACAAAAAATCGCATGGAAGTATGAAGCAACACTATAACAAGGTTTATAATTACTTGGAAGCTCTCAAACTTAGTAGTCCTGAAAGTTGATTCACTGTGACCACTGTACCTAATTCCAACCCCCCTGTTTTTCAAAGGTTCTTTGTTTCATTTGTTGGACTTAAGAATGGTTGGCTGCAAGGTTGTAGGCCTGTATTGTGTATTGATGGGTGTTTCATAAAGACATTCTTGGGTGGGATGTTGTTGTCTGCTATTGGGAGAGACCCAAATGAGCAAATGTTTCCTCTTGCCTAGGCTGTGGTAGAAGGAGAGAACAATGATTCATGGGAGTGGTTTATGTTTGAGTTGAAAGTAGCTGTTGGTGGTACAAATGGTGATGGCTGGACTGTGGTTTCAGATGAGCATCAGGTACAAGTTCTAAATTCATTTTTGTTTATTTTGAAGATGATTTAACTGATGATACATATTTACTTAATTTATTGGTTGGAATGTGTAGAGTATTTTGAAGGCTATAAGTGCTCAGCTTCCAAAGGCTGAGCACAGACATTGTGCTAGGCATATATATGCCAACTGGAAAGCATCTTTCAAAGGTGAGGAGATGAAGCTGCTATTTTGGAGATGTGTTAAGTGTGGTGTACATCCTTCATCATCAACAGTGTTTCAGGTATCTTACCTTTTGGATACTGTAGAAGTAAATTTGGAGAGAAAGAGTTGTACTTGTAGGAAGTGGGATTTGAGAGGTATTCCCTGTTGTCATGCTATTGCTGCCATTTTTTATGTGAGAAAGGAGGTTGAAGCATTTGTAGACCAGTGTTACACTAGAGATGCATATTTATTGGCGTATGCAGGTAGTATACCCCCTATTACAGGTGAAAGACATTGGCCTCAAGTTGGACTTCCCTTGGACCCCCCCCCTGTTAAAGTAGGTCCAGGTAGACCTAGGAAGTCTAGAATAAAGTCAAAACATGAAGACCCTAAAAGACCTGGAAAGCTCACTAAGCATGGGGTGGAGATGACTTGTACACTTTGTAAAGAACTTGGGCATAACAAGAGAGGTTGTCCTCGAAAAGGTGCATCAACTTCATCCACACCAATAGACCCAACTCCACCAGCAAAAAGGGCTAGAGGAAGGCCAAAGAAGATCCATGAAATTCCTTCATCCACACCTGATAATCAACTTCATTATAATATCACTGCTCAGCCATCAAGTACTGAAAGTGGTGGGAAGACCATAAGAGCTGGTCAGGGAGTCAGAGGTGCAATTAGTGGTGCTGGGCGTAATGGAAGAGGAAAAGGTGCAGCTGGTAGAGGAAGAGGAAAGGGTTCTGTAACTGGTAGAGGCAGAGGAAGGAGTGCTACTGCAATGGGTGATACACAAGAGCTAGCAAGTTTACAAGTCTACTCAACTCAAGCATCCATTCAAAGTGAACAACAATCGACTTAAATGACAGCCATTATGGCATGTATGTATTGACTTTATTTTGTTAGGCCTACATTTTGCTAAGCCATTATGGCATGTACTGACTTTATTTTGCATAGACATTATGGCAGTTAGGCCTTGGTTTACAATGTATTGTACTTCATTTTGCAAAGTCATTATGGCAGATTATAAATGGATGCAGCCAAAGTTGTTAAAATCGTGATTCTACTTAGAATCGTTTGTAAAGGTAGAATCGAATCGTAGAATCGACGATTCTACAAATAAACTTAAAAATATTAAAAATATCTAGTTTCTTATCATTATTATCCAATTCAAAAGTTTAAATCAATGAATTAAAGTTTCTTTGACTTTATGTTTAAGAATATAACGAAAACTTCTCAATAATTAGTTTGAATCTTCAAACCGATTAAGAAATTTGTTTTTTAAAAGTTTTCATGATGAAAATTTTGAAATTTTTGTGTATATGCGAAAGAGATTAGTAAAATATGGTACATAAGAAAAATTAAAAATAATTCATACTATATTAGTAGAATAGGATCGTTAAATCGTAGAATCGTAGAATCGTAGAATCGTATTATGATTCTACCTTTAAAAATTTTATTCCAACTAGAATCGTAAGATTCTACAACTTTAAGATTCTACCTGGGATTCAAATCGCCCGCTTGTTTTTGGATCGTAAAATCGTAGAATCGTAGATTAAAATCGCGATTTTAACAACCATGGATGCAGCTGCTTTAATATCATCAAATCATCTTGTTCCATTACATTACATTGTTCATGAAAATACATACAACACCTAATAATGAAATCAGCTACCATCTTTTAATTGATGAAGAACAGGAAAATACAAAATAAAAACCATGATACAACAAGTACATAACACACAAATTTGAAGGAATTATTCAGTTTTGCTACTTCTACTCTAAGTGAACCAACTTCTTCTTTCAAAGCTTTGTTCTTTTTCTTCAATTGTTGAATTTTGTCCAACAAATCTTCATTATCCATAAATTCAACAGAACTTGGTATTACTATGTCGCTTTCCCACCTAAAATATTTACAATTTTGTTCCTTCAATAAATTTGAAATAGTGTTAATAATTGTGTTCCTTCAAGAAATTTGAAACAGTGTTAGATATACTTACTGGCCAAAATCCGCATCCGTAGAAATGTGAACCGATCCTTGTTCCTCTCTTTGCTAATTGTAGTTTGGCAGGTACACCATGGTGGCAAAGCAATGGGGCTTTTGATTTCGAAGATCTAGGACCTGTAGATGACGATGCATTTGAAACACAAAATGATTTCATAGTTAGGGATTAATAGGGCAGGAAAAATAAAAAAAAAATTAAGAAAAGATGCCAAATTGATTTGAAGATGTAGGTGCAGCTATGGTGGTTGATAAGGATGAAGGGTAGCAATGGTGGATGTGATAAGGTTGAAGATGAACTCAATTTAAAGGGAAAAAAAGATAAAAAGGATAATAAATGCAACGGCTCTAATACTACCGGTTATAACCGGTCAAAATTTTAAAGGGTATGCCTCCAGCAACAAACAAGCAAAGTTAGGAATATTAGAAAATATACGAAAGTTGGGATTGTTTTGGGCGGATCACGCAAAGTTTGGATTATTAATGTCCATTTATCCAAGTTTTTACGCATTCTAATGTACTATTTTGTTCATTTATATGTTGAATTATACACATTTGAAAATTATAAAAAATTAATTTTATGAAAGTATGCAATTAGACGATTCAAACAAGATCACACTTGACTATATTATTACTTACACATTAGGCTCAATTACCTTAAACGACGAATAGTGTCCAAAAACAAAATGTAGCAAGTATTTCGGTAAGAATGAAGTATATGCTGAGCAAAAAAGCCTAAAAGCTTCCTTGATCGGCTTTTGTATCGCCAATGGCCAAACATATATAGTAATGACTAACAAGGTCGGTGTGCGTAGAAGAGTGACGCCGTGTCGCAACTGTAGTCTGAAAAATCATCAATTTCCTTCAAATCAACGGAAAATGGCCGAAAAATGGGAGTTGATTCGCCATTTTCTCAATCATGCATCCTCTGGACCTCTTTCTCTGTTTTTTCTAAGGTTAAATTACTTCCTACTACTTGTGAATGGAATTTTTTTCTAGACCTAATTTTTTTGGTTTTGCTTTGAGTGATTGTGATCTATTTTCCGTGAATGATCGGCGAATTGCAAATTGTCCAACTTACAAGAAGTCAAGAAGACTCCTCATACTCTCTTCACCATCGCTTGTTTTGTGGTTGTTTTCAATTGCAAATTTTAAATTGTTACGCTTTAATTTATCTTATTATATATAGTTTGTCATTATTATAAAACATATAAGTTTTAGCATATAATTGGAAAAGTACATGAAAAAATACAGATGAATGCTTCATAAGTCAAGTATATACCACACTAAAACAATATGGCAACTGGCAATGGAAGAAGAGAAGTAAGAAACCTATTTTAAAACATTCAAAATGAACATCTTTTAGAACCATATTCGAAGAGAAAGGCGGGCTCCCTCTATAAAGGAATTTATTTTTTTGATTAGGACTTAGAATAACCAGGTAAGTCCAGAGAATCGCTACATGGAAGGGGAAGAGGGATTCAATTCTTTCTGTATCACAACAAGTATTAAGGGCAACAATTATGAAGGGAAAAGCTATCGAGGAATTTGGTGAAGTCTTTTCCCATTCTATTGTTTGGTTTTCTTGATGATCTTCCTCAAACCCATCTTTATTAAGTACTCTGAAGTCACTTTATCCATTTCCTTCATTTAGGAAAAAAGAGATACCAACTATAGTAAAAATAAGGCCGGCATCGCATCGATTGCGTCGTAAAGGTTTTCGAAATAAGTCACCGCTATTTCCCGCGTTGTAAAGGTTTTAAACAAACACATTTTAGGTCGTATCAAGGGATATCTTATGGTTTAGAATGATATTTAGGCGTTACAATAACCGCATCTCTCTCGTTACCGCATTACACGTTACGGCAATCGCGACCATTACAAGATTTTTACACTTTGATACCAACTTGGGGCTTAGCCAACAATCTGGAGACTGAAATCAGTTCCTTTTTTTCTACATTGCTGATCTTTGCTGCTTTCCATTTTAATTGCACCATGCTTCTTAGTATACTAGAGATTGGGATATAAGACAAGTTGACATTTGCAGTTTATGTATTTGATGGTTATGCTGCTGGCTAGTTATTCTTTAGAGTTTGGACCTTGTTTTTTATCTGGGTAGTATAGAGTATTCTAATTAACTGCTTGAGCTTTCTCATTGGTGGCTGAGGAATAATTTTGGCTTTTGATAGCTCCTAATCCTATACTTGATCGCTCTCTCTGTCACTCATACTTCACTTAAAGACATACTTCAGATCCAATAGACAAACAAAGGTCAGTGGTGATTAAGTATTTGGTCATCCACATTTTACATCTTGATCTTTATTTTAAATGCAGAATAGATATATACTTGTAGAAAGAAAATGATAAGAGTTTCTCATTTCAAACATGTAAAATTTAACATCTAACAGTGGAAAAACTTGTGCTGTGTTAGAGAAGAAGCAGCTACATGTGGAGACACTCGAGGTCTCCATTTCCCAGGACCCAAGGCAAGATCAGCTGTGGTTGTGTTTTTGGTCTTTAGGCTTTGTTTGGATTGAGGGAAAAGAAAAGAAAGGATTTGGAGGGATAGGAAATCTCTTGTTTGGATAGCAAAAATGGAGGGAGAGGATTTGGATGGAAGGGATTTGGAGGGATTAAGTCCCTTTATTTTGTTAACATTTAAATCTCTCCATAAGAGGAAAGATTTGGAAGGAAAATGAAATTCCTTTCTTTTCCCTTCCCTTTCTTCCTATACAAACAATGAAGTATTTCCCTTCCTTTCCTTCCCCTTCCTTTCCCTCTCCTTCTTTTCCTTTCTTTTCTCTCCAAATTTGCTATCCAAACATAGTGTTAGCGCTGTGTTTATATTAGTGTTTTTGCACACAGTAAGACATGTTTACTTTTATGAAAATTGTCCCATTTTCCAATGCTAGCTTTTTATGTGCTTTGAAGTAAGGAGCGGGATGGAAATGAAATCCAAGCCAAAACATTCACAATAGGATAGCTGAAGCTGAAATACCTAGCGTGCAATCTTTAGGTAAAAGAAAATCCACATCTGAGATAATAGACAAAATTTGAACCATGCAAGAAAAATACGGCTCTATCCCACTTCTAGGGATTTTTATGAAGTTTATCATATGAAATCTTGAAAGCTCAGATACAACAGTTATTATACAGATAGTACAATTGTACAAAGGATATCAGTTGGATTTAGAAAAGCTAAATTTTGTCTGAAGTGAGATCTTGAAAGAAGGATAATATCTCATCGGACACCTCCTGTGGTTTCTCCAGTTGCATGAAATGGTGACCGTCAAGGACACAAACTTGTAGATCAGGGACAAGGCTCTTAAAGATAGAGCCTTCAATATACTCCTTTGTTCCAAGATTTTCAAAGCCAATGTCTTTTTTACCGACAATAAATTTGGCTGGAACTGTTATCTTTCCTCCTTGCCAGGGTGCTAGGAGTTCCCAGTTCCTAACACACGATATAAATAGTCGGTGATTTATGTCATGCACTTCTTAGTAATTAAGAATGAGAGATGAAATCAAGTAAAAGTTGAAGCAATTGAATGAACTGAAATACTTACAGGTCCATATTGCGGTAATAGTTAAGAGGGCCGGTGAATCCAGACTCCTGAAACTTGTCTGCGTAAACCTGAAGCTCTTCTTCAGTAATCCATGGTGGCAAGACCGACGGGGTCTCTAGATAGTCTATGATCTCCATACCTTCTGGAGCTACCAGATTGTCTACTTTCCCTATCAGCAAGAATTTCTTCATCACTGTCAGGTAATCATACCTTGCAAATGCTCTCTCTGCTCTTCCCGGTTCCTACATTTATAAAGACAGCAATCAAGTTTGTGTCGACTCAAGTCATTTTCTACGCGAAAAAGAGACTGCAGGTTTGCAGGGAAAGACAACCTGAAATTGACAGACATAGAAGTCATCTCCAAAAGATTGCCGAAAAGAGTCAGTAGGCTTGGTGAAGGGGTCTCTAGAGAAATAAGGAACAGAGAGGCAAACCACTCCTTTGACTCGATCAGGCCTAAGTAAACTCAAGTTCCATGCAGCCACAGCTCCCCAGTCACTACCCACCACAAATGCCTTACCAAATTCATGTAAGTTTTTGTCAGAAATGTTTGACTAAAACAAACAGAGATTTTGTTTGATTTGTCTTGATACATATTTTTATAATATTCACAATTTTTAATATCAATTATGCGCATTTAAAGATAGAAAAGTCAAATACTACATTAGATTGCGTAATAACAAGAATTGTAAAAATACTAGTTACCATTTCTTCATCAAAGTAGTCCAATAGTCCTAAGAGATCAGCAACAATATGGAGCATGGTATAAGACATGGGACTCAACGGCGCATCTGAGTCACCATAACCTCGCAGATCGGGGGCAACGACATGATAACCATGGCTAGCAAGAAAGGGAATCTGGTGGCGCCATGAGTACCAAATTTCAGGGAATCCATGCAGCAAAAGTACGAGGGGTCCTCCTTTGCCTTCCTGCTCTGCTATGTGTATCTTTATACCGTTTGTTTTCACCAACTTGTGCTGGATTGCTCCTTCCATTTTATTGTTTAATTTTGTTCTTTATGCTCACTTTGAATTTTGGAATAGTTATGTCTGTTTAGGGAGGTGTCACACAAATTTTTTTGTAGCATTTTTTTTTAATTCTACCCTTTAAATGCATGAATTTATTAATCAATCTTGCATTCCACAATTTACGCTACATATAATGTTGCTAAATTGAAAATTAGTATTAAAGTCAAACTTGAATTCTTGCATGGCATTGATTAGATGATCAGAATGTCACTACTCAGAACTCCGGTATTATTTTTTTAATACCTGCAGCTATCGTTTACTCACTCCTATCCTAATTAAATTTATCATTTAATAATACATTATTTTAAGGGAGGACCACGTGGGACGAGCTAGTATGGCTATCTTGCAGTTATTTTTTTTTCTTAGATAAATAGAGACTACATTTTCATTTCATTCAAAATAATTGGTTGGATGAAAGAAGGGTAATCTTTCATCCATATCATACAACATCCAAATTTTAGAGATTTGCGAGCAAGCATATGTGCTGAGTTGTTACAAATTCTAGATATAAAAGAGAATGAACAAGATATAAAATCATTAATAAGACATTTACAACGATTAATAATAACACTAAACTCAGAGATATCAGTTTTAGAATTTTTCATAGCTTGAACGACTCTTAGCGTGTCAAGCTCAAAAGATACACACTTCATTCCATTATCAATAGCCCATCTCATTGCAAACTCCAAAGCTTTTGCTTTCAAAATGCTTGAGTCTCCTCCAAATTGAACGTCAGATATTGTGGCTTGCACTTCAGCTAAATGATTTCTGAGGATACCACCCCAACCAAACATATTCGTTTCCTTAAATTTTGCTGCATCTACATTAAACTTCAACTTGTTTGGATCTGGAGCATTCCAAGAATCAACTTTCACACTTCTGGGCTTTTTTGATATGTCGCATTTGTTATTAATAATCCACCATTCCTTAATATGGGAAAAGATGTTTTATATTAACAAAATGGAGTACAATATATAGCTAAGAGAAGCCTACGATTATGCCTAACAAATCTCCTTCTAAATCTTTACAAAATCAAACATAACAAAAATAATATACAAACTCAAAGGACACATTTATAAATTTCCTAAAATCAAGGAATGGAAAATTTAATTACATAAATGAATATTTTACTTAATATGTCACCGCAAGCGGTCCATGAGTTAGTCCGATCTTGGAAAATAATGATTGAAAACGAGGTCGTAGAAGGGTTTTGTAAGAGCATCCGCAAGTTGATCATCTCAGAAATATGAGTAACACGAATAGTACCACCTTGAACTTTATTACGAACATAATGAAAATCAATAGCTAAATATTTCATGCGAGAAGGGAAAATCGGATTTGCAGAATAATGTGTAGCACTTAATTAATTTAATTAATTGTAACAAAAAATTAGGAGTAAGAGTGGAAGCATACCAAGTTCGGTCATCAATGATTGGAGCTAGACAATTTCTATAGTAGTTGATGCTACAGCTCTAAATTCAACTTCTAGTAGAAGAACGAGCTAATGTTTTCTGGTGTTTTGATTGTGACCCAAATATACAATATAACCAATATTGCTGCGAAAATTATAGTTATCATTGGCTCAATCTGCATCAGTAAATGCATGAAGTTGCATTGAAGACTTGTGACGGAAAAGGAGACCTTGTCTCAAAGTACTATGAAGATATCGAAGGACACGTTTTAACGCTTGCCAATGTAGGTTCGTAGGAGCATGCATAATTGTGATAATTTATTAACAGAGCACGAAATATCAGGACGAGTTAATGACAAATATTGCAATGTCCCGACTATAGCTCAGTAAGTAGTTGGATTAGAAAGAGGGGTGTCGTGGTTTAATAATAAAATAGGGTGAGAAGTCATAGACGTTAGGTTTAGATTCAAGCATATTAGTACGTTGGAGGATATCATGAATGTATTTACTCTGTCACAGAAATAAACCATGAGTATGAGGTATAACTTCTACACCAAGAAAATAACAAAGATTTCCCATGTATTTTTAATGAGAAACAAACGGAAAAGTGACGTGATGAATTGATTAATCTGAATAGGATTAGGACTAGTATTAATAATATCATCATCATAAACAATAAGATAAATGGGGGAAGTAATTAAGCAAATATGAAATAATGAAGGATAAAAAACGGTGGGTTTAAAACCTTTGAAGAGAAGATAGCGACGAAGTTCATCATACCAGGCACGACTAGCTTGTTGTAAACCATAAATTGTTTTATTTAATTTTCAAACTTGATTAGGAAATGAAGGATGAATAAAACCAATATTAATAATATCATCAACATAAACAATAAGATTGATGAATAGTAGGAATAGAAATCGAAGCCCATGAATTTAAATTATGAGACTCATGAGAAAGAGAAGAGTTGTTTGTAAGAGAGATATAGGGGTAGTCCTCTTCAAAAAATTTAACATGAGTATTTATTAGTAAGAGGATCCAAACAATGATAAACACTTTGAGTGGAAGAATAACTAACAAAAATGCAAGGGATGTATTTAGGTTGTAATTTATGAATAGTATATGGACAGAGCCATGGATAACATACACAACCAAAAGAACAACGAAGTTTAGTATAATTTGAATGAGTTTGAAAAAGACAATAAAAAGAAGACCTATTGTGAAGTGTGGAAGTGGATAATCGATTAATGAGATATGTCGTAGTAGTGAAGGCTAAAGGCTAAAAATTTAGGGGTAATTTAGAATGAGGGAGTAGAGAAAGACCAGTTTCAACAATTTGGCGACGTCTACGTTCAGCATACCCGTTATGTTCCGGTGTACGAGGAGGAGAGGTTAAATGGGTAATACCACAAGATGAAAAGTAAGGTTTTAATTTAACATATTCACCACCATTATCACTGAAAAATTGTTCAATTGGTCGATTAAAGTACTTTTCAACGAGAGATTGAAATTGGAGAAAAACATTTAAAGAATCTGATTTGTGTTTAATGGGGTACAACCATGCATATTTAGTAAAATTATCAACAAAAATGATGTAATTTTTAAGATGATCATAAGATAAAATAGGAGAAGACTAAACATCAGAAAAAATAAAATCAAGAGGAGCATTAGAAGAGTAGATTTATAAAAAGGTAACTTGTGACTTCTATTGACGTGACAATCATTACATGCGGGGGTAAAAGATGAAGTACTAGGAGAAACATTTAAAAAACTCGAAAGAGTATTAAACACCTTTGTAGATGAATGACCAAGACGATGATGCCAAGTAGATGAGGGACATTTGGAGGTGATGGTTGAATAGACGACCGTTGAGAATAAGGAGCATGTATATACTCCTTGATTAGTTTGACCTTTCAATATCATTTGATCAGTGGAGAGATCCTAAAAAATAAAAGAAGTATAATGGAAGGAGATTTGGAGGTTATTATCAAGACACAAACGAGATAAAGATAAAATATTACAGAAAATTTTAGGAACGTATAATACGTTAGACAAATTAACATTATAATTAAAAAGAGCAAGAGACATAGAACTGATATGAGTAATTTGAACTGAAGTAACATCGCCAATAATGAGCTCTTCATGACCATTGTAAGGTGTATAGAGGGAAAGGGAGCTAAGATCATTAGTCATATGGTGAGAAGCTGCCCTATCTAATAACCAAGAAGAATCGATTATAGGGAGAGAAGTAGGAAAGGTAACAGTGGTAATAGGGTTAGAGAAGGAAGGTAAAGTAATCTGATTATTGGCCATTAAAGCGCAACAATTAAGAAAAAAAAAGAGGATCGTAATTAATCTGATACCATGTAAAGAATATTGGAAAAGATGATTTTCTATTAACAAAATGGAGTACAATATATAACTAAGAGAAACCTACAATTATGCCTAACAAATCTCCTTGAATATCTTTACAAAATCAAACTTAACAAAAATAATAAACAAAGTCAAAGGACACATTTATAAATTACCTAAAATTAAGAAATGGAAAATCTAATTACATAAATGAATGTCAATGGAAAGCAAAACTCCTTTGCGCTTAAGCTAGACATGAGTAAAGCTTACGATAGGGTGGAGTGGAGTTTTCTGGAGAGGGTGATGCTTAAAATGGGATTTTGTCATAACTGGGTTCGTAAGATCATGCAATGTATATCCAGTGTGTCTTTTTCATTCAACATTAATGGGAAGGTGCTGGGCAATGTGATTCCATCGCGGGGGCTTAGACAAGGGGACCCTATCTCGCCTTACCTTTTCATTCTATGTTCTGAAGCTTTTTCATCTTTGATTTCTCGTGGTTTAATGTACAAGCACATTCATGGGATTAGTATCTGCAGAGAGGCTCCACCAATATCTCATCTCTTTTTTGCAGATGATAGTATTTTATTTGCTAGAGCTACTGTTAGTGAAAGCTCGGAGGTAGCTAAGGTGATTAGCTTGTACGAAGGGGCTTCCGGTCAAAGAGTTAATTTTGAAAAAATAGAGATTTTCTTTAGCAAAGGAGTACCATCGGATGTTCGTCAGCATATTACTTCATCTTTGAATGTTAGGGAGGTTGAGCGGCATGCAAAATATTTAGGCCTGCCTACTATTATCGGGAAGTCAAAAAAGGTTATTTTCTCTTGTTTGAAAGATCGCATTTGGAAAAAGATTCAGGGGTGGAAAGAGAGATTGCTATCCAGAGCGGGTAAGGAAGTGGTCTTAAAGGCGGTTGTGCAAGCAATTCCAACGTATATGATGAGTATCTTCCATATTCCGGAAGGGTGATTAGATGAGATTCACTCCATGATGGCACAGTTTTGGTGGGGCTCAACTGGAAATAGCAGGAAGGTACATTGGCATAGTTGGGCGAATCTTTGTCAACCGAAAAGCATGGGAGGCATGGGATTCCGGAATCTAAAATGCTTTAACCAAGCCCTTTTGGCTAAGCAAATGTGGCGGCTGCATATGGGTGCGAATCCTCTACTGCATTCAGTTCTCAAGGCTAGATACTTTAAAAATGATGATGTTCTTGAAGCCAGAAGGGGTATAATCCTAGCTTTACATGGAGAAGTTTGTGGGGGGTGAAATCCCTTTTGTTGGATGGGCTGTGTTGGAGAATTGGAGATGGTTAGGATGTGAATGCATACACTGACAAATGGATCAATATGGATGGGAGATGCACCAACCCTTCACCGTTGAATGAAGATTGGGGTGAGCTCAAAGTTGGAGACCTCATTAATCATGATGATAGGAGTTGGAAGTATGAGATGATAGTTGAGTTGTTTGATCAAGCATCGACCAGGGCAATCCTTTAGCGACATTGCAAGAGTGGTATTTACTCGGTGAGGTCGGGATATTGGTTCGGGATGATTGGTGAGGGCGCGCACTTGCAGTCTATTGCTTCTCTGATTGATAGGAAAATATGGAACAAAATCTGGAATTTGAAGGGTCCACCGAAGCTAAAACACTTCTTATGTCGAGCGTGTAAAAATTCTCTTCCGGTTAATGATGTGCGCTTCAAGAGACACATGGCTGATTCTCCGTTATGCTCGAGATGTAATGTGTCTGATGAAACCGTGTGCCACGCCTTGCTTGATTGCAACCAGACGAGCACTATGTGGAACTCACACCTGTTCGCTGACACTGTGACAGCAGCTCCCAAATTTTCTTTTGGTGATTTTCTGTCTTGGATTATCGAGAAGTGTGATCATGAAGCCTTGGCGGTCATTTGTGCATCTTTGTGGGCATGTTGATTTGGGAGAAATAAGATTATCATGGAGAATAAACCGTGTGATTTTATAAGTTTATCAACATCATTTGTGAAATTGGTCCACGATTACAATGAGTATGCTATGAAAGTTGCTGGGTTCCGAGCTCTTGATATTGTTGTCCCAAGAAGTTGGATTGTCCCTGAGCAAGGCTGAATCAAAGCCAACTTTGATGCTTATGTGGGAAGCGATTGTACGAGGGGCCCAGGAGTTGTCTTCAGAAACCATGAAGGGACCACTTTGGTGGCGGCTGTGAGGAGAATTAAATCAAATATAGGGGTCGAAGAGTCAGAATTAGCAGCTGCTGTGTTCGCTTTGGAGATAGCTCAGAGGATGGAACTTACTCATATTGTATTAGAAGGGGATGCACAAACGGTCATCAACACCATCAACAGGAAGGATTGTGGTCTAGCCCCGATTTTCGCTTTGTATGATTCGGTGCATGCTCTTAGTTCTTGCTTTGTTAATTTTACCTGTAGCGCTGTTCGTAGAAGTGGGAATACCGTTGCTCATATGATAGCTAGATGGGATACGGGTATTGCTCACGACAAAATCTGTATGGAACCTTTTCCGTCAAGTCTTAGGGCTTTGGAGGACCTTGATCTAATATAAGCTACAGGTTTTATCTCAAAAAAAAAAAAAAGTCAAATGTTTTCTCCAATGAACAAGGATAATTTCACAAAAAATTTAACATTTTGTATAAAATTAAAAAAGGAACTCAATCTTGGAAGAAATTAAGAGGCTAATTAATAAACTTACCAAGGGAATTGAATAATGAAACTAATATGGGCAGAAAATCTTAAGGTAAAATCTTATCATTGTTTGGTTGACATTTGAATTTAATTGATACATGATGTAGTTTTTTGGAAATTTTTTATAAAACTTCAAGAAAGTTGATTTTTGTGTTTGATAGCACCTTAAAAGTTGCAGTTGAAATAGAAATTTGTAGTTACTAAAAAAGTACCATGGAAACTAAAATCCGACAAATTGTGAAATTTAAAATTCTTATTTTGCTGATATGAAAATTACTATGTGTTTTGTTAATATCTAAACACAATACCTTTTAGAAAGTTTAAACATCTATGCTAATTAGCATAACCAAACCAAACTAGTTCTTAGTAAATGAATACTTGAGCTATAGTCACAAGCACAATACTTATTACTTACGTAGATGGTATTAGAGTATATTTTGGCAAGTATATTTTATTGGGTCTCTATAGTTAGCCCATCTTCTTAAATTGATGTACTTGTATATATACTCATTCAGTTAATAAGAAAAATAAAGTAACAATTTTATTTCAACATGGTATATGAGCCGATGGTCCGATCAAAAATTAAAATGGTAGGTCCGAAAAGAATGACATTCCTACCCTAATTGATCGCTCTTACATACGAACTTGACGAGAATTCACATGTAAGGGAGTGCTGGGATGGTTTATCCCACATCGATAAGTGTGTGAAACTCGTATTTCCCCGGTAGTATTCTAGCATTCACAATAAGTCCAGTCCTACCTAATATAGTATTTGAGTTGCTTGGATTTATATTCTTTTTTACAAAACAAAAGTTACTAGGATGTTTAAGTCATTCTTATCTATGGTTGAGAGGCAATTTGATGCTAAAGTTAGAATGGTGCGTAGTGATAATGGTTCGGAGTTCAATAGTATACATGAGTTGTTTTCACACAATGGCATTTTATTTCAAATTTCATATGTACACACCACAATACAATGGAGAGTTGAGCGCAAACACCGTCATATATTGAATTTTGCTTGTGCTTTGCAATTTCAAGCTAATTTACCTTCACTTTTTTGGATGATCGTACTTTGGCTGTTAGTTACATTATCTGTAGAACTTCATCCTCCTTTCTAGATTTTAAAACTCCACATGAAATTTTGTTTGTCAATTTTCCTTGCTTTGCTAACCTGCGGGTTTTGGGTGCTTATGTTATGCTCACGATCATCATTCAAAATGTGACAAATTTTCTAGTAGGAATTGAAAATATAATTTTGTTGGTTACCCTTAAAATATAAAAGGGTTGAGAACTATATGATCTTGAGACCGGGGATTAATTTATTTCTAGAGATGTCCATTTTTATGAACATGAATTCCAATTTGCTCATCCTTCTATTGCTCTGCACATATCGTTGCCCCAAACTTTGAAGACCTTCCTTATCATGACATCGAGTCATCTACATTTACTAGTTCAACGACTAGTGATAATCATTTTACCCCTTTTCCCTTTCATTAAAACTCAGTTGCTTCTTCCTCTTCCATTCAACATGTTCTTCCTCCTCCATTATTGTTCTTCCTCTTCAACCTTAAACCATTTACTTAATCTTGTTCTAGCTACTCCATGCGTCTTATTTTCAGCCTTCATTTTATCTCTCTAAATTATCTCTAATTTACTCTCTAATTTTATTATTTCAAAGCGAGAAGCTATATCTATACATAGTCGGCTAAATTACATAAAATTTTACATACATTTAGAACTAACCAAAAAAACAAAATATACTATAGAACCAGAAACTAATTTTAATTTCTGAAAATAACCTAATAAAACTACGCAAAATAGGTTCTATCATTTTTTATTAAGTCGTACATGAAGCACAATTCAATAGATAGGTAAATGTTGATAATGAAGCACAATTCACAGTATAAAGAATGAAAATGTTTCCAACATTTGAAGTAACAATGTAATCCTTGTTAGTTTTTTCTTATACATTACATTGTGAATGGGTTTGAGATTTTGTATATGATAGTATTAAGTATACATTTTACATATTTGTGTAAGAGTAATGGGCGGGCCTGTGATTAATTGGAGGAAGGAACTGCATACTGGCAAACCTGAAAGAAAGCAGTAAGAATGATGTGTTGGTGAGCCGGAGAGTTTAGACTTAGAAAGCAATGAAGAAGTTGAACAAGTTGTTCAGTACATGAGATTTCATTCTCTACGATCATTTCCATCATTGAATCTTGGAAATCCTTATATGGATTCATCGACACCATCTCTACGGCTTTACCAATATTTTGTGTTGTTGACGCTGGGGCTAACAACTTTTTGCCCAAGGAAGAAATAGTTGATGGAGATGTGCAGGTACAAGTGCAAGTACAAGTGCAGGTATCCGTGGATGATCCAACCTTGAGTTTGGGCTCGTAAACATCCGGAATGTTGAATTTGGACCGAGAGCCAGAGCCAGAGCCACATCCGCAGGTTAAGCCAAGATGGGTAGCCAAGTTTTTAAAGATTTTGGTCTTCCCCATAGTTGGGGAATGGGGAGATCATGTAATACAGATGGGTTTAAAGATGATACTTGTATAAAAAGATGAGTTGTTGGGATCAAGGACAAATAGGAGTGAAGAGGAAGGCATGTATACTCATTAGCTAAAGTTAAGTTCTTGTAACTTTATATCTAAGTCACTTTAGACCACTACTTGCTATTTGTTGAATTAGATATAATAACATTAAACAAAAAAGACATGGTCTATTGGTCCAGTAATATCTTTCATGTGAACTTAACTTTGTGAGTGACTTAAAGACAAATCATTTGGAAGTTAGAATTAGGGTCAACCACCTATCATTGATGTATGTTTCTGTTCATTGCTACTTCATGGTGCCTAGTTTAATGCATCTTTTCTGAAAATTTGTGCTTTGTAATTTGTGCAAGCAAGAACAAGATCAAGTTAAGGTTGAAGAGGAAGAACAACAATGGAGGAGGAAAAACATGCTGAATGGAAGAGGAAGGAGATACTGGGTTTTAATAAAATAGCACAGGGGTAAAATGGTAATTTGCATAGTTAACAGAAAACTAAACGTTTTTGGCTTAATAATGTTACGGTAGTTAATTGTTCAATAGTTGAGTGCTATTTTGTAGGAAAAAAAAATTAAGATTAACTATCACTCGTCTTTCCTTATAGTTGGTGCTTAATTTTACCATGCAGAATTTTCCTTTTTCTTTCAAATCTTTCAATTTTTGGAGATATTTTGTCATTCATTAACAAATTTGAGAAACTTAATCCTTTCTCAATTTTCTTCCTTTCAAAATCATATGCTCTATATAAAGAAAATAGTCAGTAAAATAGTGATTCTTTTAGAATGTAATCAGATGCCAAAAGTAAGACTGACTTATTAGATACAGTTTAAACATGTATACTCTATATAAAGAAGAGTAACTTATCTTACATCGTCTCCCTCGAGTATTACTCTGAGGAGGACATACCTTCAAAAGCACCTAAATGCTCATCCAAATCGATCACATCTTCTAGTTCGATGATGAAAAGAACACCTTAATAATTAATATTCGCTCATTAAGTATGGAGTAAACTTTCATCAAGACCGACTCTCGAGTGAGAGGACGAGAAATTAACACATAGCACTCTTGAGTGAGAGGAAGAGCCAGACATTCTCTTTTTAATTTTGAAGAGACGGGGAAATTTATTTAAATAAGTTTAAATTCAAGTACTCAGCATCCTCAAACCACCCATTCACCCAGCTCCATTCATTATCACATTATGAAGTAGCATAAGGTTCTCAAATTACTATGACACAAAAGGACAATGATAAATTTAATTGTGGAGAAAGCTTTCTTTCATTTTTCTTTTGGGCTTTACTCTTTCAATAAATCTTAAGGAGTTAGAATACTAATCTGATCTCATGAATAAGTATGACAGATATGTTTCAAACTTTATGCTTTATCATCATGGAACCACCACCTGGTTTCCTTCGGAGATTTTCCGTTTCTACAATTCATCACATAATGATCATTATCTTTAGGCCTTTCCTGCAATGTCAAATATGACGTTAGTAGCTTACGATCCATTCAAATGATTACTCAAATGAATAAGACGTACCCTTTATAAGTTATTGCAGTAATAGGTAAAGAAGGCGTACCCTCACTGAAGAGCTTGATAGCATCGAGAGGATGCTGATGCAGATAGAACCCACCGTCATAGCAGGGGACCATGAGTCATACAGAATATCTGCAACAATAACCACCATAATTATTGTTGAAATGAGAATGAACAAGTTTACTGCTAAGACTCACAAAATGTAGAACAATGGATAGTTGAATAAATGTTTTTCAATATGAAAACTAGAGTATTAGACTTACAGCCAATAATCAGATCACAAACATTAATACTGTTAACATAATAGAAGCTGTTTTCACAAATCAACGGCAATTAGATGCTACAATTAGATCTGCCCTTTCGATAAGCCCGTGAGAATCACTAGCAAAAAGTGCCTGATTGCCGAATCAAGCACCAGGTAAAGTAAAATGCCACGGTAGGCATTCCAAGTCAGTACATAGAACAAGCAAGTACACATATTAAACATAGAATCATAGTACCAAAACATGCCGACTGAAATTATGATGTCATAGTTGTTGGTAAAATGGTCTACAAGTAGCATACAAAACGAAATAATTTGTAACAAGGTAATGAAGTCATATGTGGTGGAAGTAAAAAAGCTTATGAGTAAATTAGGAGGGATATTAGTCAATGCATTGCATTAAATTCAGTGTTGCAACAATAAAAGAACCAACAGAAACCGAGCATAACATGTTGAGACTAGGGGTGTTCGATGGGCGGGCCTCATTTTGAGCCCTTATCTGGCCCTTTTTTAGAAGGGCTTTGTAAGCGCCATTTTGAGCCTTTATCCAACCCAACTCATATTTACTTAAGCCAGGCATGACCCTTATCCGACCCATTGAACACCCCTAGTTGAGACCAGTAGTCCCAGTGTGAGGAATCACCTAATCAATTGACAGCAAGCAACAAGAGGAATATTTTAAAGACAGCCAACAAGGCTAATCCTTTGATCCTTTCCTATATAGAGTAGTAACATGGGAAGGAGACCAAAGAAAGTAAATAACATATACACTAAGGAGGTGTTTGATATTGTGTTAACTTTTTAATTCACGTAATTCATTCCATTACTTAGTTTGACTATTAGATTTTGTTAACTGATCAATTCCTTTCATAAAGGTAATGGATACCCATAAATTGTTACCACTCATTTCTCATTAGAAACGAATTCCTTTCTTTGCTTCTCCGTATCTTTCTTCTCATCCCTTACATCTCGTTATACCAAACAATTAATAATACTCCCTTCTATTCACCCTAAGTGTCTCATTTTCTTATTGGGTCAAGTCACCTTAAATGTCCCATTTCTATTTTGGGTATATTAACTTTACCAATTTATCCCTACTAAACTTAACTTTTTTACACCTTTATACCTACTAACCCCACTTTACACCTATAAAAATTAAAATACTCTACATTTTTCTCTTACATATGTGGTTCCATTTGACCACCTAAAAAATGGTGAAAAGTCAAATGGAACACAAGAGAATAGGAGGGAGTATAATACTTAACATTTCCCTTACGACCTTACCTCTCCTTATGGCATCCCTTTTCATTACACTTTCATTTATCATACCAAAAAAACAAACAAACTAATCACAAAAAGAAAAATTACCTAAGCATATATGCCCATTACTATATATATGAGGGTGAATTGGAGCCGGATGTAAAAATATCACCTGTCCGAACAATAAAAAACCCCACTCAGTTTCAGATTCAGATCCACCACAAAATTTCAGACGCTCATTAAAAATCTATGATCATCTTTCTTATTTTTAAGGTGAAATAATCGACAATAAATATAATTGAGAAATAAAATTTGCGAAAAAAAGAGAAATAAACCTGAGGTGCTTCCATGGGATAATTTACAGGAAAATCAATCTGAAGTTGGTATGATTCATCTGAATACAGAGTTCCTGGTGCTCCGTTCACATCAATTATCCACCTTTTATTTCACAGTCCAACCAAATTAGCGATTAAAAAAAAAATATCCTGTTATAGGTATATCTGGTAGTAAAATGTAATTAGGATATAATACTGTATTAGAGTTGAAAAAATAAAATGGAATAAAACTTCTCCCCTTCTAGATTTCTTCTCCTCTCTTAAAATTCTTATCTTCTGATAGATATTTGAAAATGAGCCTGGGCAACTCAAACAAGGAGTAGAAGAAGTAGTCTGCTCATAAACTCAAAGAAGGTTCATTACTAAAACCAATTGGTAATAGTAGGAGTTACTCCTTAAATATATAAAGTGATGCATACTCTTTTTCTCCGATGTGGGACAACTCACATGTGGGTAACACATGGGCACTTCAACACTCCCCCTCACATGTGAGTGTCCTTAGCATTTTAGCCCACCAAAAGGGTTACAAACCTATTGGGAATGAATATCCAATTAAAGGCCCCTTAACCAGTGATAAAATTAAATGCCCAATATAAAGGCCCAACAACAAATCGGGCTCTGATACCATGATAGAATTTAAAAAATAGGCTTGAGCGACCCAAACAAGGAGGAGAAAAAATACCTACTCATAAACTCAAAGAAGGTTCACTACTAAAACCAATTGGTAATAGTAGGAGTTACTCCTTAAATACAAAAGTGATGCATACTCTTCTCTTTCTCCGTTTTCTCTATCCTTTTCCCATTCATATGGTTGCTTGAGATTCAACGACCATAACATATCCACAGCACAAAATTGAATTGAAAATTGAAAATACCCCCAACATAGAATTATTATTGGAATATACTCACAAAAAGAATATTGAAAATTGAAAATTACCCACAAATCAAATTATACAATTGAAAATACTCACAAAACAAAAATGGAATTTTGGAAATTACAGACAACATGTAATTGTGAATTTAAAACCCGCAATTTTGATGATCAATCAATACCCTATAACACTTTAGATTAAAATTGAACAAAATTAAAGAAGAAAATACCTTTGGAGGTTATCACTATCAGTAAGTTTGTGCTTGAAACCAGAAAGAGGATTAAGCTGCCACTCAGCGAGTTCCTTTTGGAGTCTACTGCTTGCAATTTTGCTTAGTGTCTTTCATAAACATCCAACAAAATTACATCAAAATTGCGAAAAATAGCAATGATAAACTATAAAATTTTCAGATAAAAAACTGCGAAATTCAATCATATAGAGAAAGGAAAGAACCTTGCGAGACTTCGCAGAAGAAGTAGTCATGTTTCTTGCAGTTTTCTTCGCTTCAAACTTTGAGGTATTGATCGATGGATGGCGAAGGAAATAGGACGAAATAATGGCGAAGAGTAAATGGAGGGACGACGAAAGGAATGAAAGTCAGAGAAATTAGATAATCGGGGGAATTAATAATTATGGAATAAACTTAATAGGAAAGTTTTAATATTTCCCTATTTTCATTTAAGCTTTGTCTCCTCCCATTGAATGTTCGACAAGTCGTCCAATTAGAACATGGTATCATTTTTTTACTTACATCTATAATCTATCTGTAATCTATAATCTATAATATATCTATCTATAATCTATAATCTTCTAAAGTCATTATTCAGAAGGACATGTGTCGTCTTCATATCAATTTATTTCCCTCCAAAATATGTTTAATTCTATAAGGTTTATATGTAATTAAAATTTTTTAGTTATGACAATAAAAAATTGGATAAGTAAAATTTGACATATTAAAAGTTAATCACGAATATAGTATATATGCAATTGAAATTCTTTATTTATGGCAATAAACAATTGGAGAAGTAAAATTTGACTCATTAAATATTAATCACGAATATCAAGGTTTGCCAAAATAATTCAAGTAAGAGAATATCTATCTATCTATCTATCTATCTATACTATATACTAAAGTCATTATTTCGAAGGACATGTGTCACCTTCATATTAATTCATTCCCCTCCAAAATATATTCAATTTTATATAGTTTATATGTAATTAAATTTTTTATTTATGACAATAAAAAATTAGGTAAGTAAATTTTGACCTATTAAAAGTTAATCACGAATATAGTTTATATGCAATTAAAATTCTTTATTTATGGCAATAAAAAATTTGGGAAGTAAATTTGACTTATTAAATATTAATCACGAATATCAAGGTTTGCTAAAATAATTCAAGTAAGAGAATATGAATATATCCTAATATCTTATTTTAAACTTTCAATATTTGAATTATTTATTTTCCAACTCATTAATACAATATTCAACCATTAATTTAAGTTTAAATAAAAAAAATTAACATTAATTAAATATTTATTAGATTCTTTAATTTGACACTAAATTATATTGTGTTATAAGTTTTGAATTATTGTTGTGTCAAACAAGTATCTAAATTTATTATATGGTATATGTACTAATATACCGAAACAGAATAAAAAAAAGTGTCATATTGACGCGTGTCAAGCTACGGTTGAAAATTTTCCCACCTAATTAATGCATCACTAAATTCAATTAATAGAATAAATTTCATATTTAGCAAATAACATACAAGAATATCAATCAATTAAATAAATTAGAGGACTTTATAAAAAATAATATAAGAATATAAAATGAAAAATATCAGCTAATAAGTTAAGGAAATTATAGAACAAAATCAAAGCATGATTTGCATATTTTTAAAAAATATCAGCAAATAAGGTAAGGAAAACTATCATGTTAATTTAGGATGATAAAGTGTCAAGTAATCAAAACTAACATATAAAATATATTCATTTGGAAAATTCTTAAGAGCTTGTCATTTGTCATTTGTCATTTTTCAAATCATTGATTATATTATATGATACGTGATTCAAATAAAAAAAATTATTTGTTTTTATATAAAAAAAAGAAATGTTGAAAAATATCAGCTAATAAGGTAATGAAATTATGTAACAATATCAAAGCATGATTTGCATATTTTGAAAAATATCAGCAAATAAGGTATTGAAAACTATCATGTTAATTTAGGATAATAAAGTGTCAAGCAATCAAAACTAACCTATTAAATATATTCATTTGAAAAAATTTTAAGAGTTTGTCATTTGTCATTTTTCAACTCATTTATTATATTGTATGATACGTGATCCATATAAAAAAATTTATATGTTTTAATATAAAAATGAAATGTTGAATGTTGTCACGCAATATATAATGTCATATTCAATAATTATATCTTTAAAAGGTGTAAGAATTCTCAATTGTCATATATAAGCTTCATTTAATTACTCAATTAAATAATTACATCCCTTCGTTGAAGCTCGCTCGATCCGAGCCAAGGTTGCTCGAACTATCGAGCAGCTTCTCTAAAGCTTCTGTGTTGCATCTAACTAAGGCTCGACCGAGCCACCATAGCTCGAGTGGTCGAGCGGTTCTACACAGCCCCTGGCAGGAGGTTTCTTGCTCAAGTAACCATCGTCGCATCGAGTCATGTCATCGTTCTTTGTCGTGCACTCTGAAGACCCTTCACGTGGTGGAGATTTGGGTCTTACTCTAATAATCTCCCCCTCAAGTCCAAATCTCCCTTCATCAATTTGTGACACCACTCTTGGTGTCCCAACCAGCACATCAACATAGGATTTGGGTCTTGGCTCCCCTTCAAACCCATCATCAACATTCTTTGTAGACCACCTATCATTGTGGCCACCATCATCAAATGTCACTCTCCTTAGTGACTTAGGCCTTGCACCCCTCTCAACATGATGCAAACTTCCACTCCTTAGCAACACATGACCATTATTACCCATCACACCCTTCAAGTGCACCAAGCACCCTTTTGCCACCTTCAAGACTTCATCACCTTGAGTCTTCATGGTGTAATCAATCTTCTCTAATCTCCTCAATTAGAATAGATTCCTCGTCATCTTGGGAATGTACCTCACACCTCGATCTTCCTCACTATGCCATTGTACGTTCTCATATGCACCTCACCAATGGCCTCAACCACAACTTCCTTACAACTAGGGAAGATCACTCTCTCATGCTCACAAGCCATCACCCTTGTAAACAAGCTCTTGTCTCTACAAATATGATATGGGTGTACATAATCAAACACCCAATCACCATCATCATCACACTTGGCCAATAACACTTGACCATCCTCAACATCACCCTTGGTCTTCTTCACAAGACCCTCATCATCAAGGTTTGAGAGCTTACCCTTCTTTGCAACCCTTTCTTCAAAGTTATTGCCTTTTTCATCTTCTCAAATGAAGCTTCACTTTTCTTCTTTTTGAGCTTATCTCCATCACCAACCTCCATTGTTGGCTTCTTCATCTCCCTGAAAAGCTTCAACTTTCAAAGATCTTTCTTCGACTTGTTGCAAGTGTATTGAATATGGCCTCTCTTGTGGCAATGGAAGCACACTCATAATCAACTCTTGCCTTCTAAATTCCGATTTTCCTCTTCTTTGATGAATTTCTCTCAATGACCCTTCCATCTCTCGAAGATGGAGTGTCATCAACCTTCATACCAACCCCCATGAATGGTACTTCCACAACAATGCTACTACACCTAATGGTTCCCTCTAGCTTTTCAACTCTCAATAACTAAGACTCAATCATTAGTCTTTGCTCTATCACCATTGTTAATAAGCTTTCCTTCTTTATTGAGAACTCCATTAACAATCTCTTCATCTCTTGATTACCCAATGATTTTCTCTCAACCAAGGTTTCAACAAACCCTAATGGTTTTGCCAAACCATCCAACCACTTCTCAACTTCCATCTTCTCTCTTCTACCTATCTCCAAGCTTTACCTCACTCCATACCCCAAGGAAACACTCCAAGCTCTGATACCAATTGAAAGAGAAGGTCTAGGACCCAACAATGGTAGAAAAGACGATGTAGAAGATGAGTAAAACAGAGTATAATCAAGAGAAGCAAGAAACAACAACAAACAAGTTTATATGAGGTATCAAACGATACCTCCCCTTCAATTAATGTATTTTATCATTAATATAATCACAATCACACTAATGACTCAACTTACAATAGTTAAGAACACACTCTTAACCCATAAAGGTTTCACCTTTAATGGTGAAACTCCACAAATGGCACTAACACAATGAAGAAGACTCTTATGGCCTATGCCCTAGTTTCTCACTTGTGTTTGCCTCTCCCCTTTTCTTCTAATAATTTTTTAAGCTCTCTTATATAGCCTTTTCAACATGTTTGAAGCCCTAGCACAAAAGAACTTAAAGGCCCACATCAAAATAAACCAAAAACAAAATTGCGACATCCCTTCGCTAAAGCTCGCTCAACCCGAGCCAAGGTTGCTAGACCTGTCGAGTAGCTTCTCTAAAGCTTCTGTCTTGCACCGGTACTAAGGCTCAACCGAGCCACCATAGCTCGATTGTCTAGCAGTTCTACACAGCCCCTAGCAGCAGGTTTCTTGCTCAAGTAACCATCGTCATTGCATCGCGCCATGTCATCGTTCTTCGTCGTACCCTCATCACGACACTCCGATAACCCTTCACATGGTGGAGGTTTGGATCTTGCTCTAACATTTCTTAGTCAAGTCTTATATATATTTTTATAGACATTGTCTTGTACATATACCGGGATGCGTACATCATACAATAATGGATATTGTGGAAGTACGTGATCATGAGCTGAATTTATTAATAGTGAATTCATAAAGCAAGGTTGAGCTAGAACTAAATTTGATATTTTTTATTTGTTTATTAATGTGGATACTATTTGAAATATTATTATGGGTTTTGTTGTAAAATTGGAGCATTATTGTCGATATTGTTATTCTTCTTACTTGTGTTTATTTATGTATTATTGGCTATTCATAAATATAAAATAATAAAAAAATATAATACTTCTTATGTTGGTTCCTCCTCTTCAAGTATTCAGTACTATGCATGTTTGTGATATTAATAGGCTCTTGAGAAACTGTTTCTTTGCAAAAATGCTTCTGAAACCCAGCCAATTTACAAAAACACCTACTACGCGAACGAATTTAACATAACACCTACTATAATTTTAAGTAGATATTTGAATTAATTTAGTAGACATTTGAACTAGTTTTAATAGGTATTTTTGCATATTGAAGTAGACAGTTTTAATAGTTGATGTAGGCATTTTAAACAAGTTATAGTATGTGTTTTTTCATACTGAATATAAACACCTCCAATCAATAATAGAAAATCCTAACATCTATAGCACACAATTCAAACTTTTGCAGCACATCACGTGAATACTACAACAAATGACAAAAATACATACAACACATAACAAAAATACCTACGATACATAACAAAAATACCTACAAAAAATAACCTAAACACCTATAGCACATAACCTAAACCCTTACAGTAAAATAACATAAACACCTACAAGTCTACAACACACAATACCTACAAGAGAACTTCAGCAAGTTAAAAAACCTACTTGTCATTATGTGAATCCCTACTTGACGTATCCTAAATGTCTACTTAAGTTATTCTAAACCTTTACCGAGTAAGCATGTAGTTACAGTATATTTCGATTTTTTGTATTTTTAAGAATCTAATATGTTGGCCCAATTAAAACTGTCTCTTTAAAAGACGGTCTCTCACAACAATTTATGTTTGTTTGTGACATAGGTCAAAGCTAAAATATTGGCATCACATATCAAATGAGCACCATCATGTCCAAGTTGGGCCATAAAATTGGGCCACATCCAATATCCTATCAATTTTTTAAAGCAACCGATTATATCACTACTAGAGTATAAGTTTTTAAGTACAAGTGCAGCCTACTAACATGGGCCAAAAATCTATCGTTAAATAACACAAAATACGTTTTTACGATTTTTGTGACGGATCTAGTGAGTGATGAGCCTAATATAATTTCACAAATTTTACTTAAGACCGTCTATACAATAGACGTCTCAGGTTTGGGCTGACCCAATTTACAAATTTTTAAAAAAGAACTGATTGGTAATTTTGTAAGTTAAAAAGGAGATATGGGTTGAGCTATTGAGAGGCGTCTATACGATAGACGGTCTCTCAAGAGAGGACCTGAATTTATTTTGTATTAGACTGTTTTATTGTGAATCATGTTCATAGAGGTGTTCATTCGGGTGATCGGGTCGGTTTCGGACGAGTGTCTTTCGGTTCAGTTGTATTCCGGATCGGCTATTTTTCGGTTACGTGTTACGACTGGTCGCACTCGGGTCGGGTCGGTTAGTCGCGGTTCGGTTGAAGATCAGTTATTCGAGCTATCGGGTTAGCATCGGTTCGGTGTCTGTTGAAGTTCGTGTCGAGTGTTAATCGGTGTCGGGTTGTCATCGGTTAATAATTGGTTCGGTTTTGTCGAGTACAGATCGGGTTCGGGTTTTAATTACTATCGGCTATGTACTACTAATTACTATCGATCAAGTCAATATTAAATTAAGTTGTTAGTCATTTTTTCATTGATGACAAGATTTCCTTTACTTAAAGCAAAAATAGTTAAAATGTAAATCAACTAGTGATCATTAGTACTTTGTTACTTTTACTTGTTTAACCGGAAATTAGAATTATAAAGTTCTATCAATTTTCATCTAATACGGTTATATACATTGATCATTGATTATTAACTCTAAATATATGAAACCATGTATTTATAAAATTTAATTTATTAAAATATTTATCACTTTATTAGATTAAATAATAAGATGATTGAATATGAGTCTATCATACTTCTATGTTAAAAATTGGTTCAGGTTTAAAGTAATTCGATCTAAAATTTATTCGAGTTTAGTAAATTTTTGCCGGATCGAGTTCGGTTTCGAGCATGATTCGGGCCGGATATGACTCGGGTCGGTCATTTTGGTTCGGGTAATCTCGGTTAACGGTTATGTGTCAGTTACAAAAATCGGTTACAGTTCAGGTTCAGCTTTCTCATTTTCGGTTGTCAATCGGTTCGGGTACAACTTCGATTCGCGTATTATCGGTTCGATAAACCTTAAAATGGAACACATTTTCGGGTCGGTTTATTTTCGGTTTTAGGTCGGATTTCGGGTCGGGTCACTTTTAAACAGCTTTATATGTTCATATAAGAAATAAATATATAAGAATAAGTGTTTTAATATTTAGAGTGAATGTTTTAATGAACTTAATGAAACTATTTAGTTATATTTATTATTTAGTTATATTTATAATTTATGATCGTGTTATAATCAGATCGTCTTGAATAAGAATTTGTGAAAATTATTAATTTCTTTTAACAATGAAATTTCAAATATAGATAGTTTCTTTTAGGAAGGTCATGTTGGAAAATGCATTTATTAACTATGACTTATTTTTTTCCAATCCTTCGTGCCTAATTGATCAACCAACGTGGTTTGTTTTATGAAATTGTCCATATTTTTTTTTAACTTCATGGTATAAGAAGAAAAAAGAGGAATAAATGAAATTCAATTTCAAGACCTTATTTAACAAAGTCGATATTTAACTCAAACAAAGATAAAAACCCGATTCTCATAATTTTCGACCCTTAATAATGACTTTTATAAAAATTTCAAAGTTGGTCACATTTTCTCTTCACATAAGAATACTTATAAACTATATATAGCCAATTAGGCAATTATTAACACATGTAGTTGAAACACCCCAAACCAACACAAATAGTGTAATAATACTGTTACCAAACACAGCGGAAGACTAATATAAGTCTGGGCTGAATCCGACCTATGGCTCGATAACCACAGCAAACCAATATCAAAATATTTTAAAAACTTCTCACATAATTAAGTAAATACTATTTACAAAATATTATGAAATTGGTTTGCTGTGGCTATCGAGCCACAAGTCGGATTCAGCCCAAACTTCTATTAGTCTTCCGCTGTGCTTGGTAACAGTATTATTACACTGTTTGTGTTGGTTTGGGTTGTTTCAGTAGTCCAGTGATCTGACCAAGCATTTTGAACTCAAGTAGACTGGTCGGATCCAAATCCGTTTAGATTTTGTGGGTCCGAATACGGGTCTAAGAAAAATACCCAGACCCGGACCTGTGGATCTAGAGGACCCATTTTTATTTTTTTATATATTAAATATAAATATATATATATATTCTTGCTGACATAAATAATTTGGATTATAATTATAATTTGAATGTTAATATGCTAATCCCCTTCTCCCACCGACTCACTAATAATTCGCACACTCACTTACTAATAATTCGCAACACTCACTCAGAATCTGGATCCTGCTTTTGAAAACGGATCTGGATCCGGGTCGAAGGGTCCACCTGAACCCGGTTCAGATCCGACCTGTTACCATCCCTGATTGTAGAAAAAATAACGAAAGGTTGAATTATCCTTTGTAATTTTGCTAATTTTTTATTGGTTTTTTGCTCTAAATTGTGACGAGGGGTGTTCAATGGGCCGGAGCCCCAATTTGAGCCCTTATCCAGCTCGTTTTTAAAAGGGCTTTGTAAGATTCGGACTGAAAACGGGCTATTATATTATTAAAATGAAGCGGGCTACAAAAGGGCTCAATAAGGGTCGAAAACGGGCATTTATAAATAGCATAATTAATGTATAATTTAAATATTATAAAAGACAATGTAAATGGAATTATTCATATTTTTCAATTTATTTATTATAAATGATTGTTTAATTATTGTAAATTGATAAATGAAAATTAAAAAATTAAAAATGGGTTGGATTTGGTCGGGTCGGGCTTGCTCGGGCTTTGAAAGCCCGACCCATTTTATGCCCATTTTAATTATAAAGGGCCTTATCCGTCCTAGCCATGCTATATTTAATTAAGCATGACCTGACCCTTATCGGGCCCTTTGAACACCCCTATTTGTGACCATACATTGTTAAATTAAGTTTGACTTGTTGTCAATGTCAACATATATATAATCAGGAAAACACAATGCATATGTCAAGGAGATATTATTCCAAAACCACATGCTTATAGAAGAAAACCTCTATACAATGCATACACATGATCATCTTGAATTTATCGATATGTGACAAATCATCAAATATATCATGTAATGAAACATAAATAAAACTTAGTTATTGATGCGTAAGAAGTTGGCCTCTTAATTAGGGTGATAAGTGATAAGTTGATAATAACACCATTCCAAACAACAGTATCAACTTCATTTGTCCGATAAATAAATTTTTTATCATAAAACATTTCTTGTGCAACTTCTTTACATTGTGTGTTTTTAATCTGTTTGATTGTTTTTGTTATGGATTTTGTATCAAATCTGTTTAGGTTTTCAAATGTCCTATTTTGAATAATATTTTTACGTGTCATATACTTCCTCCGTTCTGTTTTAATTGCTACAAATGCATGAGCACACATATTAAGGAAGTATTGTGCAATTATTAGGAGCATGTGGGGGTTTCTTTTTAGGATTTTTTAATATTATTTGATGAAAAATGAAAAAGGAAAATATGATTTTTTAATTTAGATGATTGGGAACATTATAAAGATTAATAATGGTAGGTATAATAGTTAATGAGGTGTAGAGTAGGATAAAAATAAGAGTAGATGGAACTTTAAGGCTTTGTTTGGATTGAGGGAAATGGAGGGAAAAGAAAAGAAAGGATTTGGAGGGATGGAGAATCTCTTGTTTGGATAGCAACAAGGGAGGGAGGGGATTTGGAGGGATTAAGTCCCTTCATTTTGTTTACATCCAAATCTCTCCATAAGAGGAAAGATTTGGAAGGAAATTAAAATTTCTTTCTTTCCCCTTCCCTTCCTTCCTATACAAATAATGGAGTATTTTCCTTCCTTTCCTTCCCCTTCCTTTCCCTCCCCTTCCTTTCCTTTTTTTTCTCTCTTAATTTGCTATCCAAACATAGTGTAAATGATTGTTTTTTTTTACTAAAAATGGAAATGTAGCAAGTAATATGAAACTTCCCAAAATAGAAAATATAACGCGTATTATGGAACGGATGAAGTATTCATTCTTTTTTGCCTACTGATTTGTGTTATGTATTTAACTACCTCTCTAAATATAAATAAAAGATCGTCCACCTAATTTTAAATGGAGTGACACACACCAAGATCAATATTTAAGGAACAAAACAGAGTGTATGTCTATGTAGAACACAAAGATAAAAACCAAAAGTGGAAGAGTATGATGAATGACAAAATGAACAAAGCAATAAACAATTTTAAGATTTAAGGTGTTTCATCAAATAAAGATTACATCCACCATATTAAGCTAGAATAGCATTAATATATGTTTAAAGGACAAACTATCAATTTAAAGGAATTACAATTGAGATACGATGAGGAAGAGAGGAACTAATAAGAGGAATAGATAAGCAAGAAATAGAGCTTAACATTGAGAGTTTTAGCTTGCTAACGAATTAATGACCTAGAACAATGTATTTATAGGGAAACATAGGACACTAGTATAAAACCCCGTGCAATGCACAAAATTCTTAGTATGAAAAAATATATAAATATAATCTTCACAATTATGCAATAATAAATATACTATATAACAAAGATAAAGTAATAAATAATAATTGTTAAAATAGAGTGATATGACATTTTTATATGTGTAACAGATTTAATTAGTTTGTATCTTGAGAGACCGTCTTTTGTAAAGACGACTCTCAAAAGACGGTCTCAAGTAAGAATTTGTGATAAAATAAATAATAGTTTGATTAACTTTATTTTCCACTTAAGTCAATATCAACCAATAAAATTTTTTTATCTAGCGTGGCTTTAAAAGAATGACACGTGTGATTTTTCAGTCTTTTATTAAATTGTAAAATGATTAATTGAAATAATTTATATAACTAATCAGTCTAAATCTTAATAAAATTTTTAATGTCCTCTAAATATTTGTTACTTTATTTTGTTTTCAAATTTCTCTAGCAATAATTTATTGAAAGATATATAATTAATTAATATTTTGTTTCCTAATTTGTAATTTTAAATTTGTGAATATCACCTGAATGATTTTTAAATTATTGTTTCTATTCGCTTAGTCATTATATAGAAGAATAGAGTATTTAATTAGTTGAAATAATTACTATAACTAAATCAGTAAATTTAATAGGTTAAATATTGATTGATTGTCAAATCTTTAATTTATGTAAACCGGTCACGTCACCTATTTAATTCGTTTGGTTTAATTACTCCAATAGCAAAATTACACATGACAAGTGCTCTAGAAATCTGACACTTGGCTTTTCACAGCTTTTTTAATAGATGTTATTATATGATTATGATTGATGGACTGTGCTCACTCGAGTATAGTATGTTGGCAGCTCCTGATTGGTTCTTGGACTTTGTGCAACGTGTTTCATCCTTTAGCCAACCTACACTTGTCCAATTGTACTAGTGTGTGGCAGCTTCTGATTTGTTAAATCTCAGAGTTACGCGTGAATTTTTTAAAAATTTTGATTACCATTCATCAAATTTATTATTGACATTGTTTATTTATTTATTTTCTAAATCCCCCATTTGCGTTGGATGCGCTTGAGGTCGGAGCAGCCTTATTCTTCTACCCTGTTTAATGGCGGCTCTTTGTCAAAGATTTCAACTCATTCTTTTCACATGATTAAGTATAATGCTCAATTCTATAATTTTTCCCCTGCATAAGAGTACGTTGATCTCCACTTTATGAAGTATATCTATAGAAGTAATAAGTCCACATTATAACAACGAATGATTGCTAAAACAAAAAAAAAGGGGTGCAAAGTAGTTGTTAGGGTACATATTAACGACTTAAGTAGTTGAAGCGGTAGGTATAATCAACTGTAATAATATAATTGTAACAATTAGACATTTATCTATCTAATAGTAATATAAATTAATACTCCCTCCGTCCCATTAGTTTTGTCCACTTTGTAGTGGGCACGCAAAATAAGGAAAAATAGTAGTGGGATATTTTTAGTAATTATAATAATTGAAAAAGGTGGTAGTGGGGTATTTTAAGTGAATATAATAATTGAAAAGGTGGTAGTGGGGTATTTTAAGTGAATATAATAATTGAAAAGGTGGTAGGTGGGGTATTATTAAATAATATAAGTTGGGGTAGTTGGGGGTTTTTAGGTAAAAAGTTTTGCCAAAAAAGGAAAGTGGACAATTAAAGAGGGATTACCCAAAATGGAATAGTGGACAAAACTAATGGGACGGAGAGAGTATTATTTTGTGAATGAACGTACTTATTATAATAGTTATTGAATTATAATGTTAGCAGCATCAAACGCTAGTTACTTTACCAAATAAAAATATTTTTTATAAAGTATTGTTTTAGTCTCAATAATCATTTGCTAGATCATACACACACAAAATCATTTCAACGATTTGCAATTACTGGATATCATACGGCCTAATGAAAAGATTGAAAAATTCCACATGTTATTCTTATAGAGCGATATATATATATATTTATATATATATATATATATATATATATATATATATATATATATATATATATATATATATATATATATATATATATATATATATATATATATATATATATATATATATATATATAAAATCAAATTTATTTACTAATTAATTTAAACATGCCAATATAAAACCGGCAGTCAAATCCTTGATGTTGACCTATAATTAGAATTTAGAAACAAAACTATTTTTCTATTCTAAATTTCCTCACCAATAACTAAACCTATAAGGTTTGATCCATTACTAAAATTGACTTGAAATTCGACCAGAATTAGTAAGTAATAATCCGAAAATTTTGAAGCATAATTTGAAATGTCCTGATACAAAAATATCAGGAAAAAATTGGGTAAATTCGACCCAAATGGAAATCTAACTATTTAGACCCGTTTTCAGTTACACGTCATGATTTTCGGGTCTCTATCATCATTGTTAGTCAGAACCGACTATT
Source organism: Amaranthus cruentus (assembly GCA_019425755.1). Lineage (NCBI taxonomy): Eukaryota > Viridiplantae > Streptophyta > Magnoliopsida > Caryophyllales > Amaranthaceae > Amaranthus > Amaranthus cruentus. The sequence continues at coordinate 16,192,715 of CM033453.1, read as the reverse complement.
TCTAATCAACTTTTATATTTTGATTCAACATTTTTTTATTGTAGCCTTAAAATAGGTATATTGATCCTTTTTTATAAGAAACTATTTCTTTAAATACAAAAAAATATTTTATATACTTTTTTAAAAATTTTCTTTTTTATGTGAGAGTTGTTTAAGAGAAATGTATTTATTAAAAATAAATAGAGGATAATATATTTCTAAAAATTATTGATCGGTTCAATTGACCCGAACCAAAGCCAAATCCTATAAGACCCGACCATAGACTAACCCACCATAAATTAACAGAACTGAATATAAAATAATCCAACTAGAAAATCGCTAGATCGTTTTGACAGGCCTACCAATAACTTAAACTAAGTAAAAAATTAGGGAAGTATCCTTTGTCAAGGAACCAACTCAACTAAAAGCTTAAGCTGATGGTTGAGGCCCCAGAATATGTTATATACTCTAACACGCCCCCTCACACGAGAGCCCCTTGGGCTAGAAGTGTGGATGCAACACAGACTCTCCTTATACCTGGTGCTAAATATTCCACTTAAATGAGGGTGGTTGAGATTCGAACCCGTAACCTCTTGTCACATTGGCTTCTGATACCATGTCAAGGAACCAACTCAACCAAAAGCTTATGCTGATGGTTGAGTTGGTCCTTGACATGATACCATGTCAAGGAACCAACTCGACCAAAAGCTTAAGCTGATGGTTGAGGCCCCAGAATATGTTATATACTCTAACATCCTTAACTCATTGAAATATAATATACTTAATCCAACTCTTTTATTTTGCATCATTTTCTATATTCGTTTGTCCCGCTCATTTTGCACTCTTTTCTTTTTTTGGAATGATCTCAAAATGTAACATAATTCCCTAACTAATTCGTTTTTTTAATCCGCAATTCGCTCGGAGATTGCCGAATCATGTGACACTGATCCCTCTCTCTTTCTTTTGATTTCATTCACAAATTTCTCTTCATCTTAACCATCCAATTCTATCATCCACTTTTTTATCTTATTTCCAAGTTAATTCTCAAAACAAATAAATTTAAAAAAATTTGGTGCATTCTCGTGTGGATTACTTTATATAATATATTAACAATTGTACTCGCTTCACCAGTCACTATTACAAGCCAAAAACTAGTATATAACCCCACTACTATCCCCTCTTCTTCCTTAGCAACATTTTCAAGTTGCAAAAACACACAACATATATACATCAAATAAATAAAGATTATATCTCCAATAAAAAAAAACATGCAAAAGCAACTGGTTTCTATGTCAAAATCGGTTCAAAATGAGCCTATAATGATTTTTACGTTGTTCATAACATCTCTATTCTTAATAAGCCTCATCAAAAGGCTTAGGAGAAAACCATACCCACCGGGTCCAAAGGGCCTACCCATAATTGGCAACATGATGATGATGGACCAGCTTACCCACCGTGGGCTAGCCAAACTAGCCCAACGTTACGGTGGGCTTTTTCACCTTAAGATGGGTTTTGTTCATACAATTGTAGTATCCAGCCCGGATTGGGCCCGTCAAGTCCTTCAAGTCCAAGATAACATCTACTCGAACCGGCCCGCAACCATCGCTATCAGCTACCTCACATATAATCGCGCTGACATGGCTTTCGCACACTACGGCCCGTTTTGGCGTCAAATGCGTAAGCTTTGTGTTATGCGTTTGTTTAGCCGTAAACGGGCCGAGTCATGGCAGTCGGTCCGTGACGAGGTAAATTACATTATCCGTACATTATCTAGTCGGGCCGGGTCATCTATTAACTTAGGTGAACACGTTTTTAATCTTACCAAGAACGTAATATACCGGGCCGCCTTCGGGTCGAACTCGTCCGAAGGGCAAGACGAGTTCATTGCCATATTACAAGAATTCTCCAAACTGTTTGGAGCATTTAATATTGCTGATTTTATACCTTATCTTACATGGATTGACCCTAACGGGCTGAATAATAGGCTGGCAAAGGCCCGAGGGGCATTGGATAGGTTCATTGATAGGATAATTGATGACCATATTAGTAAAAAGAAGGGTATTAATGGACATGTAAAAAAACAAGATAATGGTGAAGATGATATGGTGGATGATTTGTTGAACTTTTACACTGAAGAAGCTAAGGTTAATGAGTCTGAAGATTTACAAAATGCTATCAAACTCACCAGGGATAACATCAAAGCTATTATCATGGTAATTAATATTTAAGTTTCTAAAATTAATTTTTTGTGATAATATTTAAATTAAATTATACTGCATTCTATTCACTCAAGTTGTCCCATTTGAGTTGTTAAGAGTGTGATGGGGTCCTCCAAAAAGGTGGTAGTGGGGTATTTTAATTGATTAAATTAATTGTAAAGGTGTTAATTGGGTATTGGGAATTGAAAAAGTGGGGGTAATTAATAAGAAAAAGATAGACAAAAAAGAAATGAGACAACTTTAGTGAATTGCCCATAAAAAGAAATGGGACAACTTAAGTGAATAGGAGTATACGTTTTTTACTGATTTTTTTGTTAAAAACGTCGTCGTACCGTACGGTGAGATGACATACGCATATATTAATGTTGGCTCAATTTATAATTGTTTACAAATAAATATATAAATTCATTAAAAAAAAGATATTAATCAAAGAAAAAAAATATTTTAAAACGGTTGTAGGAAATTGATGAACATAAATCACTTACGTTTCTTTGAGAGATTATTTTTTATTGGGTCGACCTATAAAGAAAAATATAGAGTAAGAATAGATATTATGTTTTAATGAAGTGGGTATGAGAGACGTCTATCAAAGAGACATTGAATATACAGTGAGATGTATAGTGATCTAGGGATCCTAGATAAAATGGTCGTATACAACATACCAAGAAGATTGACTGATTATACTTTAATTTAGAATTTTTTTTTTTAAATAGGCCGTTTTTTAGGCTCTGTCTCTTAGTAAAATGGTCGTATACAACGTGAGATGTATAGTGATCTAGGGATCCTAGATAAATTAATTTAGCAATAATACTTATAGGTTACAAGAGTATATAGGAGTATTTTTAGTTTATACTTCCTCCTATTCATCTTAAATGTCATATTTACTTTACGCACTCTATTCAATTCACTTATGTGATCCTTAATATATCGAGTTATGTATATTTAAAAATTATAAAAATTTGATATTAATAATCTTTACATCAAAACGAATCAAATAAGATCCCACATGACTATGTTTTAACTCATAATAGATTAACAATAAAATGCAATTTAAGAGTGATAAATGAATAGTATCTCAAAAGTAAATGCGACACCTAAAGTGAATAGGAGGGAGTATATTTTTATCCCTTCATAGCATGGCCTCATAATAAATTTTTTAAAAAACATAGAAAAAAGAAAAAAGGTAGTAATCAATAATAAGTATTACTCATATACATTTAAGTTAAAATTAAGAATTATGTGTTAGTATAGCAATTAAAATTTTTCCTTTCTTTCTTATTACAAACTTTCAATTCTCACTAACTATAAAGATAAATTTACTCTCTCCTTTATTACTTATAGAAATTCGAGTAAATCCCAAATTAATTAAAGAAAAAAAAAGTTAAGTTGAAAATTAAGTCAAATTTTCAAAAGCATTAGTGTGATAAGGCCACATAACAACCTCTAGTCAATTCTTTAATCAAGATTAAAGGTATAAAATTTATTTGGTTTGTTGATGTAGTAGTTGTTGAATACTTTTAGTTGTGTAAGAAAGTAACACTTAATATCCAATTAGATAATTATAATTTAGTCCATGTTTTTTTGTCAAATTAGTCGATCACACCCGCCAAATAAGAATTTACAACCATAATTTTTACAACATTTGGATGGCCTTTAGATATTGTTTAGATAATATTCATACGATTTTATTGTTCACCTAATTAATTATTAATTATTTTCTATAAAATACAGAAGAAATTCATTTTTGTTTGTTAAAATTAGTACTTTTATTTACATCATATATGTTAAGTTTTTGAAGACTATATTTATATTTTTGGTTTGAAATTACTTTAAAAACAATTTTTTACAATATACTATATTTGTTAGAATATATATTATATCATGTGAACCCAAACATCAGCTTAAAATTTTGGTTGAGTGCATTCCTTAGAATTCTTTAGATGTTATTAGGGGAGTTGACATTATTTTAGAAATTTATTTAAAAAATTATTTAATATTTTCGTGTTTGTATAAATTAAAAGGGAGTGTTTTCAACAAATAAAAAATACAAATAAAAAATCTAATATATTAAGATATTTCATACATTTACACTTAAAGGAAAATTATATAAATATATTCTCTATTATAAATTTATATATTCAATTATAATAAAAATTCAGTTCATTTATAAAAAGCTAAAACTAATATATTAAGATATTTCATACATTTACACTTAAAGTTTAACTAGTTTTGATTTATTTTTAATTGTCTTAGTAAATTTTTGCTTTTACAAACAAGAATATTATTATTAACCAATGCAATTTATCTATAACTATTACTAAAACAAAACACGAATGACATCATAACTTTTTAAAATTGCTTACGTGTTAGAAGCTCAACAAAAGTTTTTCCCTCTAAAACTCAATGATGATGTCATTGTCATTAAAACTAATATTTATATCTTTGACTTTACTATTTTGTAATTATGACTATTATATTATTCATATTGATTAATTTTTTAATTTTTAAGGTTATATACTTATATTATTTGATGTATTAGAAACTCATGTATTTTATTTCTTTTTTTCAATTATTTATAAAATCTTTTCAATTTTATTTATTAAATGATTATAAAATCTTAATTTATACATATATGTAAGAAATTTTAATAAAATTCGTACATCGCACGGGAACTATCTAGTAACTAATCTATAACTATTACTAAAACAAAACACGAATGACATCATTACTTTTTAAAATTGCTTACGTGTTAGAACCTCAACAAAAGTTTTTCCCTCTAAAACTCAATAATGATGTCATTGTCATTAAAACTAATATTTATATCTTTGACTTTACTATTTTGTAATTATGACTATTATATTATTCATATTGATTGATTTTTTAATTTTTAAGGTTATATACTTATATTATTTGATTTATTAGAAACTCATGTATTTTATTTTTTTTTTTCAATTATTTATAAAATCTTTTCAATTTTATTTATTAAATGATTATAAAATCTTAATTTATACATATATGTAAGAAATTTTAATAAAAGCCGTGCATCGCACGGGAACTATCTAGTATTGTTACTATAATAATATTAAGGTAGCATATTGTAATTGGGATATTTTCGTTTGTACCTACTTTTTTGGAACGGATCGACTTGCTCTTTAATTACTTTAAATATGGAGTAATTATATAGGTGGGCAGTTAATTTCTTTTGATTTCATTTTCAAATGGCACCAATCACAAATAACAAGAGTAGAGAAGTCTTAAAATTGAAGTAATTAATAGTAATCCTACTACTACTACTAATAGGAATTTGACAAAAATTCAAATTTACCAAATCAATAAATTTGGAATAGCTTGGATCGGATATGAAAAAGTCTAGCTAGTTGGGTCACATCAATAAGTATTCACCAGCGTTATCTCTCATATCCATATTATAATATTTTCATACTCACTATCTATGACGACGAGTTAAAATTTCATATTCACGCTAAACTATCGACCTGTATATGTATTTAAACTTATCTTCATTTATTATGACCAACTGAATTTATCTATCACGATGGTTGACACCCTGGCTAGATGGTATTGTAGAGTGAAACAAAATTTGAATAACTCTTATCATTTTATATCCAAGTATTTTTCTCGCATTCATTAATAAGTGTCGGGTAATGGGTAGTGTTGAGAATTGAGATTCGTGGGCGACTTCTCACCTTTGACGTTATTGTCAAACAATTCATATACTTGCACAATCTTATCTATGTACTCTAGCTAGGACTTTTATGCAAAACTCTAGATTTATTTCCACAAATCAACTAACCTACTTTTACAAATCAATACATGGTTTTATTGGTTGTACTTAATATGGACATATGGTTAACATTTAATATTAGTATATTACTTACAATTACACGTAGTTTTCCGTTTAGTTTTAATGCAAATTCTTACTTGAGATCGTCTATACAATAGACGTCTCAAGTTTTGTGGCTGGCCCAATTGATAGATTAGAAAAAAAACTAATTGGTGGCTTTGTAAATTAAAAGAGAGATATGGACTGAGCTCTTGAGAGACTTCTATAGTATAGACGGTCTCTCAAGAGAGGGTCTATAATTTTAATTATAAAATTTTTGCAAAAAATAAATTTTTATCATAGTATAATATACAAAATTATATAGCTTGCTATATCAATTAAGAAGTTGTCATAAATTATATAGCTTGCTTTTTTTGTTATTAATTAGTTGTTAAATATTTTGTTTTCGCATTATCATATAGTCCATTCAGATTTAATATATTTAGTTGCGCAAATAAATTTAAAGTTAATAACATAGACATCAAAAAATTTGAAATGAGTATATTTTATCTTAAGCAAATCTTATAATATGAGACCGTCTCATAGTGAGAGTACTTGTCTATAAAAAGGTAATTACTTGTCTATAAAGAGGCAAATTCAAAAAATATAATAAATAATTTTAGTGTAAAATTGTAGATATTTAATTGAATTATGTTACCAAAAGGTATGAGTGTCTCACAATCAGATAATCATAAATGAACAATTTGTACTTATTACGCAAACAAAAAAACAAAAAGTAAGACAATGGAGTATTACTTAATTTGAAAGAGCACTAATGGCCGTAATGAATCATTAAAATTAATGGAAGTGACTTGACTTTATTTAGTGGCCGTAATGAATCTAATTTTTGGCATGTTTAGGATGTGATGTTTGGTGGAACTGAGACAGTAGCATCTGCAATAGAATGGGCAATGACAGAATTAATGCGAAGCCCTGAGGACATGAAACGAGTCCAACAAGAACTAGCCGAAGTCGTTGGCCTAAATAGACGGGTCGAAGAATCGGATCTTGATAAACTCCCATTCTTTCGGTGTTGCATGAAAGAGACCCTACGGATGCACCCACCAATCCCGCTTTTACTCCATGAAACAGCCGAAGATTCAGTCATAGGAGACTACTTCATTCCAAAACAATCTCGAGTTATGATCAATGCATGGGCTATCGGTAGAGATCCAAACTCATGGGAAGATGCAGATACATTCAAACCCTCTAGATTCCTTAAAGAGAGTGTACCCGACTTTAAGGGTTCGAATTTCGAATTCATACCATTTGGGTCGGGCAGGAGATCTTGCCCGGGTATGGTGCTCGGGTTATATGCGCTTGAGATGTGTGTTGCTAACTTGCTCCATTGCTTCACGTGGGACCTACCAGATGGGCTGAAGCCTAAAGAAATTAGTACAGAGGATATTTTTGGGCTGACTGCACCTAAGGCGACTCGACTATTTGCCGTGCCAAGTCCCCGTCTATTGTGCCCACTTACATAATGGATATGTCTGATACAAATTATTAGATGATTGAATCTAGACACGGGTAACCCGACAGTTACGTACAATATTGGCATATATATGTAATTTTTTTATGCGGTTCATGAAAACACTTTTTTTGCCCACAACGGTGCACAAAATAAATTGGTTTGCTTTTATATTGTGAGTATACAAAAATTAACGTTGTATCTTAATTGATTTCATTCAAGTGAGATGTGATTGTATAGGCTATTATTAGTGAGTGAAACCATATTAAGGCTTAAAAATTGTATTGAGTTACAAAAACTTCAAATGCATGGTTGTTACGATTTATTGCATGGAATAGAAGTGCACAAATTTATTACATATAATAATTATGAATATTAAAAATTACGTACAAGACAATAAGTGTAGTTCTATTGTATGTATGATAATAGATTACTTGTTTCATACACCTAAGTACAAAATTTTGGAAGATTGATTTGCAACAATATATATAATTACGTACGTTGATTAATATCCATGGTGTTTGGAAACTTTCTTTATGTGATAATTTCCAACACTCAACAACATTTGGGCACATAAAATTAGAGTTCAAAGGGAAGGTAGCGGGCAAATTATACTCATACCATACCCCGGCCCTATGAAAAAAGGAGGTGGAATGTGTGCAATCAAATAGACCCCAAAATAAAGAAAATCCAGCAAATAGAGAGATAAGTAGCATCAAGATCAGGTAACAAAAGTTACCTACAAATCCTAACACAAGTTAGGTTGAGCAGTACTTGGAAAGATGAGTTGAAATTCACAAATAGGCGGTAGCAACAAAAATTTGATTTGAAAATTTTCAATTTTAGGTACTTCAATTATAAAAATCTCAAATTTATGTTTTAATTAAAGGAAAAATTACCTAGAATAATTCAAACTATTTATGATTTTCCTACAATAATTCCAATTTTGAGGGGCATTTTTCAAGAGTAAATCCGGTGACCGGATGACTTGCTATAGCAACTTTTATTTGTTTAAAAAAAAATAAATTAGAATAAAATGTCGAAAAAATGTTAAAAAATATTCACAAAAACTTATGATTTTTTTTATTATTTAGAATTTTTTATGTAAATTTTCAAAAATATTTTCTAATTTTAAATTAATATTTAATTTATTTTTTTGGTGAATTACCTACTATAACAGGTCATCGGGTTACCCAAGTTTACTCTAGGAAAATACCTCTTAAAGTTGGGATTATTCATGGTTAATCAATAGGTAGGATTATTGTAGGAAAATCATGAATAGTTTGGATTATTCTAGGTAATTTTTCCTTAATTAAATCTCATCATTAAGAGTATATTTTTTAGGAAAAATACCTAGAATAATCCAATAATTTCATGATTTTCCTAAAATAATTTCACCTATTGATTAACCATGAATAATCACAACTTTAGAGGTATTTGTCTGGAATAAACTTAGGTAGCACGTTGAACTGATATAGCAAGTTTTATTTTTTTAGGAAAAAGATAAAACAATATAAAATGTCAAAAAAAATATCAACAAATGTTTTAAAAAAAAAATCTGATTTTCTTATCATTCGATTTTTTTTTTGTAAATTTTTAAAATTTTTCTCTAATTTTACATTAACTTTCAATTTACTTTTTTGATGAATTGCCTAAGTTTACTTTAGACAAATACTCCATAAAGTTGTAATTATTCATGGTTAATCAATAGGTGGGACTATTGTAGGAAAATCATGAAAATATTGGATTATTTTAAGTAATTTTCTTTTTTTTTACAACACCTAACCTTTGGATGACATATATAAGAGATTAAGAGGTACATACAATAACGTAGTATTATTTTATGAGTATATAAACTTTTCTTTTAAATTATTTTAAAAAGTTAAAATTTAGAAAATAACACTTTTATTTTAAAGTTGAAATAGTATAGAGTTTATATGGATAATAATCTTCCTTATTTATTTTACATTGACAATCTCATCCTTTTGGGTATACTTTAATATTGTTATTTTTAGCATTCTCAATCATTATTTGGGTAAGAATTTGTCAAAGGTGTTTTATTAGTTTGAAAAATAAAAGGATTTATATTCAACACTTAGGGACAATTCGTCAATATTATGATATTAATACACGGTCAGCATTATTTAAGTATAGATTTTAATTTAATCACAATAATGAAACAATACCAAAATTTTAATTGTTATTGATCCTCTATAACCTCTTTGTTCAACTCATTTTTCATATTTTCACATGAAAGCTTTCACACTCACAAGAAAAATATAGCGAAATAGTATAGTAATAATATCGAGATAAAGAAACATTTGGTATTGTGGTTAAAAATAATATTAGAGAAAAAATTAGGGCACTACACCAACTGCACTTATATTTGGCACTTGATCTATAGCAGTTTCTTTCAAACGCTATTAAAAAATATTAATTATAGTCGTTCAAACGGTATTAAAAATAAAATTCTTATTATAGCCGTTCAAACGGCATTAGTACGGAATAAATTAATAAAATAATTACTGATTTTAGTATGAGATCAGAGAAATAAATTATATAGATTTAGAAGTTCATTTTAAATAGGGTCATATAAGAAAATGTGACTAAATATTTTGTGTCTAAGTCTATTGCTTATTAGTGGAGGACCGATTAGGCTTATCATACTACTTTTACAAGAAAATTAGAGACATCCAATTTATTCTAAAAAGTGACAATATCAATCTTTTTTAGCTCATTCGTTCGGCTATACTATTTTTTATATTATTCATAAATGACAAAAAGTCTTAACAAAATACAAGTTTATTTTGTAACACGTATAATAACTTTCTCGTGAATCGTAAATTAATAACACAACAAAAATTTAATCGATTATGCTTTTTCAGCAATTTTAAACAAATTACAAATTCAAAATTAACTAGCAAATTATGTAATTTATCGGTTTTGTTACATATAATTTCATTTCTTTAATCGTTTCTTTCCTAGTTATTATTATTATTATTTATATTTTATTTAAATGTGTTGTATTTATTTATAATTTTATGATTAAGGGCCACAAATTCAATTTCACTTACTCCTTCTCGTTGCAGGCAGTGGGGGACCTAGCTTAGGTGATGGGGTTGCATATGCAACTCATTAAAAAAATCAAGAAAGTAATATGTAAGTCTTGAACCCTTGACTTATTGCCAAATATGGACAATTAACCCCATTTTCATACCACTAGGCTCAACATCAACATTTGTTGATTTAAAACTTTAACATCATTAATACTTTATAAGAGCAATTATCTTAATGACTATCAAAGGAAGGAAATTAATGACTATTAGTTTCCTTAATTCTCCCATTTTCGACTCTTCTTCCTTCCAATTTCTGTTTTAGAATTCTCAAGCTGTCAAGCACCATTGTTGTCGGCTTGTCGCTTGCTAGTAGCCGGCCCACAGCCACTGTTGTCGACACTACCGCCGCCATGCACTATTGTTGCCCATAGTCCACAGACCCACAATCCAATCCCCCATAATTATATTAGGTAAATTATTAAAATTGAATTAGAATTTAGAATTTTTTTTAGAATTTAATTAACTATTGTATTGTGAATTTGAGTATGATTTGACATGGGTTTAATTTTAATTTGCTTTAAATTATGATAAAATCAATTTTATTTGTGTATGATTCGGGTATTATTTGTTTATAAATCATAATTTTAATTTGCTTTAAATTATTATAATTTCAATTCAAAATTAGAATTTGTATTTGTATTTACGTATGATTTTATTAATTGTTATTCGTGAATAATATTAAAAATTATCATTTAAATTAACTTATATAGTATCAAATTTATGTTGAGTTTCTTTAATTATGTTGTAGTCGTTCAAGTTATGCTTTACATGTTGATGAAAATAAGACGCTTTTATTAAACTCGCAACCCCATATTTTAAATCCTAGGTCCGCCACTGGTTGCAGGAACCTATCATTCTAAGGGTCAGTCTCGAGCCGAAAGACTCTTTAGTTGCATCCTCTTTTATGGATATGAGTTGCCGCTTTCTTCCCTTTTTAACTCTTATTTTCCTATAAACGGAATACACTGGTACGATAATAATGATAATCTTATCGGTTATGATGAGTTAGCCAATAGCACAAATCAGTGAGCTAAATACTCCTAATTTAATTATGGGGTAAGCGAGTAGAGAGGTTGGTTGAATGTCCATATTACATAGTATAATATAGAAATAGACTAATATCAAACTTGCCTACCCGATCGATGTCGATATTCCTCGTTTCTCAAATGGCAGCCCAACCATTGAATTATGGGATTGTTATGGTTGTTGGTTATTAGCTATTGGTTTTTTACTTAAATTATTTGACCAGTTGGAAATGTTAGCTGTTTTTATTGGCTTTTAAGCTAGTTGGAAATGTCAGATGTCTAAGAAAATGTTTGATAAATTTAGGTATTGACTGTTATAAAAATAGGATAAAAGTGAGTCAATAAGCCAAAAGTAAAAAAAAAGCTAGATGGGATAACTTTTTTATTTTGGCTTAAAAGTTAGCTTTTGAGCTGGCTTAAAAATCATTTACTAAACATTTTTTATTCGTATTTGACCACCTAATAAACCAGAAGTCAAAAGCCAATAAAAAAAACCTAAGTAAAAAACCATGAACCAAACCCCTATATACTTCAGTCACAATACATATAGTATCTTTTGGTGCCATTTTTCCAAAAACTTCTATTGAAAATTGATCCTTTAAAATTACTTAGTATCACAATTGAAAATATTTAGAAAAAGACATTCGTAGTATTTTTTTTGGTTGACTTGTTTGACCAACTTAAATCATAAGGTACATGTTTGTAATTTTTATTGGTTTTTAAGTTAGCTGAATAAATCCGTTGTTCAGAAAAATATTTAGTAAAACTAAATATTGAATGTTGGTGGTTTAGAAGAAAAAAAGCTAATCAAACTAGTTTCTATATTATAGCTTGAATGATAGTGATTGAAAAGTCATTTATTAAACATTTTTTTTGCTTTTTGACCAACCAAATAATTATAATCATAAATACTAAAAAAAACTTTAAAATAACACACGGTGACTTCTTAGAGTTTTGTCAAATTTATTAATTATATAAGACTATAACTGATTTCATGGAAATTTATTTTATCCTTATAAATAAATTTAAAGTTAAATTAAGTATTTTAGTAAGACTATAATTAATTGCGTGGAAATTTATTTTTCTAAATAAATCTAAAACTAAGTAAGATAAGTATGAAAAGACTTCATTACATTAATTCTTATACCAAAATAAGAATCTTTAAGAAATTAATTGTTTAAAAATACGTAGTATTCACATACTTTTCTTAAACTATGTATTTACATACTTTTCTTAAACAAAAGAGCTTTTTTCTTGCATTATTCATTGAAAAGTTTATTTCTATATGTTTCTAATAAACTTCGTACATCGCATGAGTTTCTAAACTAGTCGTTGATAAACCACTTTCTAAACCGCGCCCTTATATCCATATAAAACGGCGCCTTAAAAGTATAATAGTCATGTAATAATAAACCACACATTTAAATAAGAATATTTTAGTATAAAACCCTTTTAAAATAAAGACAAAGATGAAAAGAATCATGTTTTATTTCATTTGACGTAAGAACACGTACTCTAGGTAAGATCTTAAGTTCACATAGTCCTCTGCTTCTTTTAATTTACCCTATGATGAAAAAATAATAAATAAAATTAATCATGATGGAAATAGTCATATATTCTTAAATGTATCATTACTCCCTATATCCCAAAAAATAAGCAAATAAGATGAAAATGTAAGTTAAATATATTATAAAAATTAAACAAGGAGCATGAGTAGTAGCAAAAAAAAAAATACAAATATTTGATAGAATAGACTATAAAGATAACTGAAGTTCAAAACAAAGTAAATACCAAAAATGGTTAAAGAATATAACAAGCACTGTTCACCGTTTTGAAAAAATTTAAAAGGTTTTTTTTAAGTGAGAAATGAGAATTATCTTTGCCTAGGTTTTTTCTATTTTCAATATCGTTGGAAGTTATTGAGATTTGATTTCTAAACCTCTTGTTTACTAGTTAGATATCTTATCAATCGAAGTTGTTATTATGTTATTTCCCTAAAATATAAAAAGTTATTCCAAAATTTAGCTAGGTAAATTAAATATATTGCACAATCTGTCATCTATTTCAATTTTTGTATTACACTTTAATTTGTCAAAGTATAACAAACAAATTAAAGCGAGTCAAGAAAGTCTCCATTTTTGATGTAGAAGTAAATAATACTCCCTCCGAATTATTTTAGATGTTCCATTTGAGTTTTTAAGGTTATCAAGGGTGGTGTGGGGTCCATTCAAAAGGTGATAGTTGGGTATTTTAATTGATTAAATTAATTGTAAAGGTGGTAGTTGAGTATTGGGAATTGGAAAAGTGGGGTAAAGGTGGTAGTTGGGTATGGGGAGTAGTAAAAGTGGGGGTATTTAGATAAAAAAAAATATAGACAAAAAAGAAAATGAGACAATTGATATGAATTTGCCAAATAAGAAAATGAGACATCTAAAATGATTCGGATGGAATAATAAACAAATTGTGAGGTGAAATTGGCTTGTATTAGTAAATGTAAGGAAAGGCAAGTAGTAGGCATCTTTTTCATGCACCAATACAAAATTGATTAGAAAAGATCTATTTGAAATTATTTAGGTAGTGAATGGAAAGCATAAAAGTTGGTGCTCCTAAATGGTTATGTAATTAAGACTTAATTGCTTCATTCCATGACAATAACTCTTAACTTTAAGCTTTCAATTTTCAAACCAAAACAATTTTATTAGTTCACCAACCTAAATTGATGTACTTTTCGATCTCTAGTCTACGGTTGTTTCATTGTTTCTCCTAATTAATTTCACACTCACCTAACCCTATAAAGTGTAGCTTAGTTTTGGTTAATCTATCTTTTCTTTAATTATCATTTATGGTTATGTTTAATAAAACTAGATATTATTTGTTAATTGTGATTTGTATGAGTAAATGTAATGGGTGAACGAATAAATATTGTTTGTTAGTTGCCAAAATTATTAGTAATTATTATATTCGATCAAAACCAGATGAAAAACTATTAACATTTGTCTTTTAAAGATAATTATATATCATATAATAGTGATCATTTAAAGTGAATATTAAAATTAATTAGTTTTTTTTTTATAGGTAATTGCAAAACAATAGTGAAAAGCTAGCTTTAAAGTGTTGAAAAAATCTACTTATATGCTAGCTAGGAACTACTAATATACAACACCACTTATCAAAATTCAAAATATTATTTGATATAATTAATTAATAACGTTTTCCTCAAGCTAAATAAACAAAAACTATCCAAAAGATTACACTTAATACTTACGTCCTATATACATATGGTGGAAGGTTTGATATGGTTTCTTCATAATGAATCATATTTAGGGGTGCACACAAGCCTAGACAATAGACGTCTCAAGACGGTCTTAAATTTTGAGGCTGCCCCAATTGATAAATTAATAAAACAAAACTAATTGGTGGTTTTGTAAGTTAAAAGGGAGATATGGACTGAACTCTTGAAAGACGTCTACAATATAGACGGTCTCTCAAGAGAGGGTCTGTTTGGCCAATGACACTACATAAACAATAAAACTGTGACGACCAAAACGTTCATTGCTAGTTTAAGAAAATGGAGACGGCCTCGCGACGGCTTAGCAATGACGTAATGTTCCATAGTTTTAGAAGTCAATATAGTGACGGTCAGATGACCTCCCCCAAGTCCTCGTCGCTCATTTTCTAAAATTTTATTTATTTTTTTAAAAAATTAGTGACGTATCTATGGCCCCAAGCAGTCGCTAACAGTGCGACGACCTAAGGCCGTAGCTAGGCTTTTACCAAATTTTTAATTTTTTATTATTTTATTTAATTTTTTCAAATATAACAATGAATAGGGTCGTAGCCAGGCCATTGACATATTTGGTGCGGTTGCCAGGTCAAAGACAAATTGTCACCATTTATATTATTATAAAAATAAATAAATTAATAAATTAATAATAATAATAATAATAATAATAATAATAATAATATTGTATTTATTAATAAAAATAAAAAAAATTGATATTTACAATAAATAAAAGCAAATACAATTAATATTTATTATAAAAATAATTAATAAATCTGCTGAAAAATGGCGATGAGATAGATCGTTGCCTCTTAAATTTGAGCAACGCACTGACATCGCAAGGCAACAAGCAAAAGTTTAATGCTCACCCGCTGCTAAAGACACTTAGCTGGGCGATATATTGGAAATTTTTTTAAAAGAGGTTTTCAATTGAAAATTGAGCCCCTATAAAAGTTTAAAAACAAAAACTATCACCATAGACTATCCATTCAATTTACATGATGTATGTAGATTAGAACACTTCAACAAATAAATGGACATATATATGAATTAAATGGTTAAATCTCTTTTCATTCATTAATTTATTTATTCAAAATGAAGAAAGAATTGGAGATATTCTTATCATAATATCTTATGGTTGTTTACTTTATGACTCATGAGTGGCATAAAAGTGACCCCATCCTACTCAACCATGCATAATTTGCTACTTATTCAAATATTTATTTGTTCCTCCTTAACTTCTGGAGTTGCAAATTTGGTGTAGACTAGTAAGCAATGGTATTAAGTATCATTATCAACACTAATTCCCTAAAAGCTTAACAGGTCCTCTCTTGAGAGACCGTCTATAGTATAGACGCCTCTTAAGAGCCCAGCTCATATCTCTCTTTTAACTTACAAAACCACCAATCAGTTTTTTTTGTAAATTGGGTCAGCTCAAACTTAGAACGTCTACTGTATAGACGGTCTCAAATAAGAATTTATGAAAGCTTAAAACCAGACAATAAGTAAAAAAAGAAAATAAATGGGTGGGGTGGGGCCAACTCTTCTCAAATCTCACCTCACTTGGTGTCATAACAAAAACAAACTTCAAATATTATCCATCACCATGTATGATTCATGCAAAATTCTTAACCCACATTATTGTTTATATTGTATTAGTATGTTATTGTCTTATTACCCACGAGTAACCAAAATGAGTCAAAAAGCAAGCTTTAACACAAATTCTTATGAGAGACGGTCTCTTTGAGAGACCATCTCTAATTGGGTTGGCCCATTAGGAAAAATGCAGAGTAAATGTAGGCAATAAGCTTTAATGGATTGGGTCTGAGAGACGTCTCTCAGAAAGACGGTCTCTCAGGAGACTGACTGAAGCTTTAATGATCAGCGAGTCTTCTATGAGAACGTATCATGGTAAGACAGGCTCATACAAACAGCTCATAGTAAAAAAAATAAAAACTTACATAGTGGATAACTAAATAAATTGTTTTTTTCATTAACTTTCGAGAAAATAAAATTAAGTTAGCCCATATTTAGCTATCTCACGATACAACAGTCTTAATAAAGAATCTATCTTAATGATTTGGTTTTATAATACTTTTCTTAACTAAAAAAATAGGTTAAGAAAATAAGAGGTTTGGATGAGAATCGAACTCGAAATCAATTGAAGAAAATAATACTTCAACTAAAATAAAATTCGACTCTCATAATTGCTCCAAGCAGTGATAAACGAGTGTTCGTCTTTTAGCATTAAAAAAGAAAGCAAGAGTGACCCAACCACAAACGAAAATGTGAACAGGTTGACCAATTACAGTCCAACGTAATAAACACCGTCCATATTTAAACATTACACTTTCATCAACCCACAAAAACAAAGAAAAAGAGGAAATATAATGGCCCTACGCTGAAATTAAAAGGTTTGATTTTATCACATAACTAATTCAACATTAGATTATTCAAAATGCAGCATTTATGCCAAAGAATGATCTGTTACCACGCCCGATTAACTAACCAGCTACGTACAACTTACAACGTAAAGACATCGATAAATAACATCATAATCATCAGCAACCAATTGTTGCAAATTACAACTAAACAATTGGGCTACTATCAGTTCTACACCACTTTCTTTCTCCCACGTTTTCAACAACCAGTCAACCAAGTCTGCTGTTATTGGGCTATTGTGTGTATCTTGTGGGACATTTTTATAATTTCTTTACAGTGTTCTTGTATGTAGCAAGAACGCGAAACAATGACCTTGTTTAGAGAAATAATATAACGACAGGCGGCAATCCTCATAACAGTACACGCAACACTGCAAGACCAACAGCCGAGATTGAAACCAGGGTACCTATACAGTACTTGATGACATCGTACTTTGCGGCCTCCAATTGTGCCCTTAATGTGTGAATTTCCTGGCAAATGAACCCATCGACACATTACGAAATATAACAGAACCACCATTCGAGAGTTACTACCGAACTCTTCAAATATAAACTTACCCTATCAAGTTTGTTAGTGAGGTTATTAGTTTCAGCAGTTTGATTTGCCAACTCATCCCGTATCCTCCTGCATTTTTACGGCACCAATAACAGAGATAATTAGAAAATGGTTTCAAATTTGAAAATCCCTGGATGCAAGGTCGATATTATTATTATTATTACCCTTTTTCAAGATTTAAATCCAATCGCTGTCCAGCAGTAACTTTGTCAATTTCATACCTGCAGTACATTGAAGTGCAATTTGGTCATGGAGACAATTAGAATGGAAAAAGAAACAGAGAAACGGAAACCCAAGTACACGTCTCATCCACCGCAATACAGTGCAGCAATCAAAAGAACCAACAAAACCACTTTTATTTGTGATGTCTCTGAAATGTTCTGTTCATTCAATACGAGAAGATAATCATGCAAAATAAAATCAATATACATGATCAAAGAATCTACAATTACGTGGATGTCAGTTCTGCAGAAAATCAAGAAGCAAATACTAAAAGCATATGTTTGTTTTGATTGAAGGAATTGGATCAAAAGAAAGGGGAGAGATTTTGGAGAGATATAATTTCCTTTATTTGAATTCAAATTTTGTAGGGGAGGGATATGGAAAGAAGGGATTTACAGCGATTAAGTACCTTAATTTATTTTAGATCCGAATCTCTAAAAATGTGGTAGAATTCAGAAAGAAAATGTTATTTCTCTTCCGCCCCTTCTTTTCCCTCCTAAACAAAGTGTTAGGCTCAATAAATCCAGAAAGACACAAAGTTATTTAGTCAATCTCATAACACAAGTCTGAAGTTCTCCACCGGAAAAATGCACCATTTTTTTGAGCAGATGAATGATTAGTTTTTGATTAAAATCCCCATCCTTGGTTCATATGTGGGTGTCTCTCTCTAAATCAAAGTCCAAACTTCCCCCTTTTAGAGACCATGCATCAACTAGAGCCAATGAAAAATATCACAGAAGTCATGATTACGTTAACAATCGCAATGTCATGGAAATGGTACCTTGCAGTGTTATGACTTGTTTTGCGTACATTGCAATCTGAAATGTTAACTTGAAAGATATCATTTTTATCATAGTAATTCAAGTTTTCTCAAGCAAATATTTAAATTAAAGCTTATTATAGACCTTTTAGAGCCTATTGCACACCCAAAATAAGATTATAAAGGCTAACATGTTAAAATAACAGCTTTTATATATATATATATAGTCGAGTTCCAGTGCGAACTGTGCTTAAGTGTGAACCGTGCGAACCTTGTTATTTTTTGGCAAAATCGTGTTACTATTTTTTTTCCGTGATTTTTATGGCTGAAAAGTAACACGTTTTGGCCAAAACGAAACAGTTTTGGAAAGTGTTACTTTTAAATCAAAAACTGTTACTTTTTCTACCAATGAAATTTCACAGAACATAGTAACACCTTTTTGCTAAAAAGTAACAAGGTTCGCACAGTTCACACTTAAGCACAGTTCGCACTAAACGGGGTACCTGTGAGTGACCCGATTGAAACATCCGGGTCGGGTCATGGGCCGATTTCGAAATAAATCGGGTACCCGTGAGTGACCCGATTAATATAAATATTAAGTTTTTTTAGGGTTTTCACTTTTAGTTTTCAAAACAAACTCAATTCTTTTCTTCTGAGTATTGGAGCGCCGTTTCCAATATTCAACTTCATCTTCCTTTTGCAGGTAGCCTTCTCTCAACTCCATCTTCGTTTTTCTTATTTTTCGAATCTCAGTTTTGAGCCGTCAAGTATTTGCATTTTGTAGCGCCGTTTCATCACTTGGCATCTTCAATTTTGAATCTTCATCTTCTTAAAGTATGTTAATATTGTTTTTCAAATTCGTTTTTATGTTCTTGATTTCGTTTTTGTTCAGTACTCGATCATGTACACTCTGGTTTGTCTCATTCAATATTTACCATTAGAAATGCTTCTCATTTGTTGGTGTGCCTAAGAATAAGATAATCTTTACATGTAGATGGTGGATAGATTTGAGCAGCACACTCTGAAATGCTCGTCGAGTAAAGGAGCTTATGAAGGCTTCCAGTTATGGCAACAAATAACGATAGCCACAAGTTGTAATTGAGATGTTCACATTTGTAATTTAATATTTTGCCTAAATTACAATTTTTTGATTAAAACCACAAATAAATATGTCCAAATAATATGATTTCTGCCCAGAATTACTACACTGTACATACAATATTATAATTTCTGCCCAGAATTTTTTAATAAAAACTACAATTAAATCTGTCAAATAAATAAAACATAAAAACCGGGTACCCGGTGTCCCGACCCGTCTTATCCGGGTACCCGAAAACCGGGTACCCGCATTAAATGGGCCGGGACACGGGCCGTATAAAAAGATACCCGACTAACCGGGTACCCGGCTTTCCGGGTACCCGCTAATGAACACCCCTACGTACTGGATATCAATGTTTGAATGTGTGATATCAATGTTTGAAAACTATTCTATCTGTCTAATGCATCAAATTGTTACCACTTATTTAAGAAATTTTTTGAATATGAAAAATATTTAAAAAAGATAATTATATCTGAAAATTTAAAAATTACTATAAATATCTGAATGAAAATATTTGAATAAAATAAAAATAATATGTAATTGAATCATTAATTAAATCTAATATTTTTTATATTAATTTATATTAAAAAAATCGTGCATTGCACGAGTTTTTATACTAGTATATATATATATATATACATACATATATATATATATATATATATATATATATATATATATATATATATATATATATATAACATGTTAAAATAACAGCTTATAATGATTGTTACTCATGATTATAAATCACGAGTGACGTAACGTGGTTTCATGGAACCGTAAGCTCAAAATCTGCTACAAAGTGGCCATTATTTAACAGAAACACCACATTTTTATTCCATGATTGTAGACAAGGGAATTGTTCAGGGTAATTAATTCAAATTAGCCTATCAAAATCCTTTTAAATTCCTACCAAATTCATATACAATCTCTTAAATTACTACCTTGCCATATACTCTTAAAGTCTTAAGCACTTCAAAGCAAAGCTCAGACATGACTATGAAAACAACCAAAGAAAGTAAGCTTGTGGCAAATACTTGAACTGACCTCAATTCACTGCGCATCTTCTCTATGTCACTCTGGAGTTTCTCTGCCTCCCGTTGCAACAGGGAAAAATGATGTTCCTGTATAAATACAGTAGAATCAAATGAACTTCAGAAATCTAAAAAACAGAACCAATGCTGATATTTTAAAGCATACTCGAGAGAAAAATAAATAACATATGTTCAACGATGATTAGCATGTTTCAGTCATGTATATAAAATGAACAATGTTACCTAATCCAATGCCTAGTTTACTTTTAGAACTTCGCAACTCGTCCAAATATGCCCAAAATGGCTTATAACAAGTTACCTTTTATTCGCAATTCATAGGGACTAGCAAATAAAGTAGCACTGAACATGAATTTTCAAGTTTGAGAGTATCGCAAATTCGCAATGCGCATAAAGTTTTGGAGAGTCAAATTGATTTGGGCAAAGGACTTTACTATAATACTATCCAAAGACTTCATAGCCTAATGACAAACAAATTTTCAATTATTTTTGCTGTAATCTTCAGAAAGTTCTCAGTTTTTAAGTTTTCTCATCTTTATCTTTACTTTCATTAGCTGTTAATCTTGACGACGCACTGCAAAATTGAGAATGGAGTTCACTTCCAAACCTACAGATTTGCATGAGATAGATGGAGTAGTGCTGAAATTAGAGAGGGAGATTTGCTTCTTTGATTCTGTTGTAGAAGAACACTGAAATAAAGTGTTGACGAAGCTGAAGAAAGGATCCAAAAATGGTGTCATAAGATTTGCACGTGCTTGACACGTAAAGCCAAGACCATAGAAAAAATTGCGGATGTAGTCGTGGTAGCAGAAACAGTCGCGATGTCGGAGAGACACAGCACCTCGTGGTATTTAGACTCGTTTTGCGTAATGTAAATTGTTAACTTGTAAAATATCCATCTTTCTCTTGTTAGGGTCGGCCTTTATCTTTTTGGGCCCTGGGCGAGATGGTAAGTAAGGGTCCTCTTAAATATTTTTGTCGTCCTATTACATATGCGACTTTTTTTTGCTTTGGAAATAGTTGTTGAGTTTGTAATACAAAAATATTGAATATGGTAACCAAAATTATACCTATGAAAAAAATATCGCATTAAATTGTATTTTCTTAATTTTGTTGACTAAAACTTAGTATTTTATAAAACTATGAGAATATAATTACACTCATAAATTTAAATCAACAACCATATCAATAATATCAATAATGAACTAAAATATCAACTCAAAGGCAATTTCCTCGAAAACAACACTTTGATGTAGTCAAAAAGAGGGGAAAAAAGCATATTTTTACGAAAACAAATTACCAAGAAAATAATAATTTTCTTCCTTCCCAAAGTTATTGCATTGATGCGTTTTCAACTTCCAACATTCTTTGATCCCTTGTCAGTTTTTCTTTCACAAGCCTTTAGCCTTGATTGTTATAGGCTTTCTTATGATTCTAACGGGCCCCTATTTTAATTTAGCCTTATTCAACTTCTAAATCTTGGGCCCTCTTGCTAGTTAAATATTCATTATTATTGGAAAGGCCTCATTTTTATTCCATGGTCAAAGCACATACATTAAAAAATACCGTCAAAAGGTGGTTATTTGAATCGAAATTGTATTTACAAGGAAGTTTTTAAAAGAAGAAATATTATAAGGTGTTTTTTTGTAAAAAAAAAAAGGAATTATAAAAGGTGCTTTTATGAAATGTTTCCTTCAAAAATGAGAAAAATATGGCACAACGTATTAATCATTAGTCAAGTCATAAGCTCCTAAAATTCATAGTCATATTTTTTTTTCTAGTTCAAGTTTGACATAGTTGAAGTTGCACTTGAGCCCCAAAAAGTTGATAGTCAGGTACAATATTACTTGAAACGAAATTCAATTCAATATGACAAACTAAAACACAGAAACGAGAAACGCTAATTTTAGAGTTTCGGAAACGTAGGTATAATTTTATGTTACAACAAATTTAATAAAACAAGTAAAAACATGTAAGAAAAGAAAATGACTAACAAGAAAAGACAAGGAAAAAAAGATAAGGAAAAACAGAAATGAAATGAAGGGCTTTGGTATTTCATATGGTTTTAGGCTTGACAATAAAATATTTGGGAAGTGTAGTTTCAAAAACGTTAAATCTAGAGTTTCAGAAACATAGATTCTGAATCGGGATTTGGTGGGAAGTTTCCAGTTTCAAGTATCGGTGCTGACCACAAGCAAACTTATTCATTAATTCAAGTACATTACGCAATAAGGACCTGAAAAAGTTGTAGATTTGACATTTTGTACCAATAGAAATTAGTCTTTTATTACAGTTGCAATCGACTAAAAGTTAAAACAATTTACTAACAAGAATGTTAATGAACAACCCACAAACCTCAGTCTAGCAAATTAAAGGATGAGAAGCGGATGGGAGGTAGTGTATGGAACCACCTTTTATAGCATGAAGGGAAAGCTTAGCAAACCACACTAGTAACATGCATCAACAAATTTAGGACAAAAACAAGCAAACTCCCAAGTTCCCAAGTGTATCCCAAATTCCAACATTTTGTATGTACTCGCCACTCAGAAGAAGGCGTGACTCAAATGCAGTTCTATGCCAAGAATCAGTGCTAACTTAACACAGAAGTTGAGGGAAAAATTCAGATAGATAATTGACTCAAATGCAGTTCTATATCTATATTATCCAAACAGGACATATGTGGTCACCATATTCGTCTAAATGCCACAAAGACACATAAACGAGATCCATATAGGACCTAGCCATGTGTGCCTGGATAAGGTTGTTTTCCTTAGGCACTATAATCGCAATTGACTTAATGAGAGAGAAGAAGAACAATACAATAGAAGTAAAAATGGTAGGCTGAAACGGAGAAAGAAAGAGAGAGGAAATAAAGAGAATCAAGTAAAATTGTCAGTCCCTCTTATTTGTAGGGTTGCTTTTTAGTGGTAAATTGGTAATAGTTGGTGAAGAGTTTGTCACATGTTTTTGACTATCCAACTCTTATCTTCTCCTGATACGTTCTCATTACTTTGGATTTGTACTTCTATCACTTATCTTTCTCTTGCTTAGTATATTTCAAACGGGACAAAAAATGCTCCCAAACCCCGGCCTAAGTGAGAGCATATATGAGAGACACTTAATGGCATAACAATAAAAATATGTTTTGCTATGAGTAGCTTCCCAGGGAAAAGTTATAAATAAGCAAAAGAATGCATATGAGAGAACAAGTTAGAATTTCATTTTTTTGAACTTTCAAATTTATAAATAAGCAACCTAATATGTTTAGGTAACATTGATGAGAAGATTTTAGTAGCACTGTGGTACAATCTTGCATATTTTCAGTTGTGAGTTGAAAGGACATTCACTAAGGATAACCAGTTGTAAGAGTTTCTCAAAAACACCAAGAAATGGTGACTTTCCAACTTTGAATACTTGATTTTGCACCATGAAAATCGCAAATAACGAATTCATGATAAATACTCACAAAAAAAGGTCTTATCTAAATATGTCACATTTCATTGAGCCAAAAGACAAGGAACCAAGAGTACTTAGGCTCCCATCACCCATACAGAAATTCAAACCTATACCTGAGCATGTGTTGTGCCGTGTCAACCGTGAACTCTGCCGTGTCAACTCGTACCAAGCCTTTGTCATGTCGTGCCTACTGATCAGACCATGCCATATTCATGCTTCTCAAAATCAGACCCATGGCTTGGCATTGTCTGTATCATGGCCAACGCCAGTTACTTTGAGTCATGACAATAGCAGTTTCATGTCGTGCCAGGACTCGAGCATGGCATGCTCAGAACACAGGCATGCCACCCCTAACTTGTGCCCAAGTCTATTTAAGCATCCAATTTTTTTGAAACTCAATTCTTTGTGGATTGAAAATGTTGTATATTTCAACATGTATTCAAAAGATGCTTGCTTTACAAAGCAATAAGCCAATAACCACTACTGATATGCTTAAACAATACAGTCAAAAGTAAATTAAGGATTTTCTAGGGAAAAAATGTTCTTATTATGATGTTCACAGCTGGGTAGCCCCATATAGGGACCTCAATATTTTAAAGCAAGTAGTTTTGATCCAATTAATATCCTTTAATATCCCAATATTAACTTCACTTTTCACAAAATGATTTGGTTCTTTGCACTACCTCTTCGCTTAAATTACATTAATCAATCTTTTGGATTTTGTCTAAGCCCTAAGTTTTCCCGGAACATTTAACAAAGCCTCAAAAGTTTTTTCCATCCTTTAGTCTCATCCCTAATTATATAGCAAGAGAACATATAACCCCACAACCATAAACGTCACACAATTCATTGTACTATTAAAAGGCAGAGGTTACAAAGCAATGAAAAATAAAACAATACAAATGTTGAAAATGGTAAAAAGTTTTTGCAAAATGTTTAATACTTGCAAATTAGGTAACGAAGCAATAAACCATACTCTGTAGTCCGTACAGTTGTATCGTAGTTGTCAATAACTTAATTGTTGCTCAAATCTTAGTGTCTTTTATTGAGAAGCAAAACCGATCACCATACTTGTCAAAGTAATATGTGCTTTCCAAGAACTGTTACTAATCAAGTAAGCAACTCAAGTGTCAAGATCTTATTTTCTTGTTGAAGTTTCACTTCACGCTTACAGTGATCAGGTCGTCAAGATTCTCTATTACGAAAAAAATGTATAAATGGGACATTTAGTGTTGTGATAGATGAAGGTTAATGGTGATAAATATATATCTAGGACTAAAATTTCACAGAATGGTTGCAAAGTCACAGCACACAACTTAGTGTCAAAACCACAACACAAGAGCCTTGGTTGTGCATACATATCAACCAACTCTATATATAGAAAGAGCAATTTAGTTCACCCTAGAGCTACAACTACGAAGAATTTCAAAGTTTTCATTTTTTTACTAGCAATACCATCATTCTTACTAACAACAAGTGATTTCTATCAATCTTTTCACCTATATTTATTAGATTATCCTAGTGTATGTATAGCTTCACTATTATAGTTACTCTAGCATGTTACAGAAGTCATTCCTTAACGCAAGTAACAATAACCAAGTCAACTTCTTCACTAAAAGACTTGTCATGAACACAACTAACAATGTCTTTAGAATTATCTTTAAAGCTACAACATCATTTGATTCAAGAAATAATGTATGATGGAGTAACAACTTTAGAGTTAGAGACAATATAGTTCAATAAAAAAAACAGTAAATACTCCAAATAATAGCAATCTAACATGTACCTGTGAGCTTTGTACTTCAGATTTGAACTTAGCCAAGTTTGCTTCTTGTGTCATCTCAAACTACAGAAAAGAAAAGCTGGAGTCAGAATTTCAAAAGTCTACAGTTGAACACCGTATACTCTTGAAGTTTTAAGTACAAACTCAACCGAAAAGTGTTTGCAAAGAGCGAGTAACAAAAAGCATTTAAGGTTTCATGTTCTTTATTCTTATGAGCACCCATTGTAACATATATAGCAATCGAACAACATGAACATCAAAATTCTCAAGTCAACTGTGTTTGTAATGAGCAACTAAAGTCTTAAGTAACATAATCACAAGATTAGGGCACCATATATCTATTCCTATCCCACGCAGCCCAACATCAATAAGATGCTTATTAGAGGCAATGAAGTGGTAATAGGCAAGATCTATTCAACAGCAAGTACTTTATACTTACTCTGCTAATTTGAACCTCTCTGTTCTATGATTCTCCTGTACCAGCATATCATATCCTATCATTCCACTTGTCCACCTTCCCCTCACTTGGCACTCTATTCTCCTTTACCTGTTGGTTCAGTGTCCATCTCCAATTCTCCATGCACCCATCTTCCTCTAATTCTCCAACCAAAGATTATTCTCACAGATGTGTAAAGTTTACCACAGTTTTAAATCCATAAGGTTTCTAACCCTCGCCCAAACGTCACAATTAAAGCCACAATTGAGATGAGGAAAAGAAAGTGATGATTGCGACTTGTCTCAATGAGTTGGTAATGGAGGATAGGATAGCAGCAATACAGCAGTGGTGTGAAAGAGTGATCACATTATTTCCTCTTATTTCCTCCTCCCTCTGTCATCCCTCTTTCTCCCTGATGTCAGATTAGATTCTCATAATTCCATCTTTCACTAATGCTCATTCCAAGATTATACCCCTAGTTGCAGATTTGCCACAATTTAAACGTAAATCTAAAATTTCAAAATTTTCATTTGCAAGCACAAAGCCACAAATGAAATTCAATACTACACCATTCCCAAACTTACATATATACATACATATGAATTTTTTTCCGATTTAAAGTAAATAAGTAAGTCAAGAAAAATCTGTAAATTTGATTTCAAAATTGATTTTATAAGCAAAAAGTACACATAACAAAACCAAATAGTCAAAAAAAATGCACAAAAATTACATACCCAAAGTAACAACCAATATCACAAATTAATTTACTCAACAATTTGAAGTACAGAGAAAATACAGGAAAAATACATACTTTCTGCATTTCAGCCTTAGACATAAAAGAATGAGACACATTTTCCAGACTATCGTGCAAAACCTCCGTAATTGCAGCAGTAATAACTTCAGCTTGCTTTGATGGAAAACCTTGAGCTTCTAACTTCCTTACCTTATCACACAAGCAGAAAATTAAGAATAAAATCAAATCATTAAATCATTGAATTAATCAAACCAATAAAAAAATGATGAAAAGAGAAATACTTACAAGCGCTAAAGTATCGACGAGAAAGAACCGTCTACCATTAGAACTCACAAGTTGAGAAAGAAACTTAGCATCAATATACCTACTTCCGTGACGAGGATGAGGCGATAACGACGATGAGTAAAATCGAGTTCTAGTTTTATCAAGATTGTTTAGAGCAAATAATTCCTTAAAATTTCTGGAATTTAAAAATGAGTTAGTGCTGATTTGACAAACTCGTCTACAAATTGTAGAAACCGCCATTAATCAATTGAATCAATCAAATTAAATTAAATTAAAATTCCTGTAACAAAAACCCTAGTTTCTCTCCCTGATTAAAAGCTTTGATTTCTCTCTGAAAAAAGATGATAGGGTGAACACGTAAGATGTTGGGGGGATGAATGATGGTCGAATTCGTGTTGAAAATCGTGAAAATGAAAATAATAGTTGAGTTGAATTTTTATTTTTGTTTTTGTTGAGTTATGTAGTCTTTTTTTTTGGACGGGAGTTTTGTTATGCAGTCAAGGTGTTCTCCTCAACTTATTTTTTTGACTTATTACTTATTTTTATTGAAATCAGATCAGATCAGATCAGAAAGTTTCAGATCGGATCAGACTAGATCAGACCAGATCAGACCAGACCAGATCAGACTATACCATTATTATTATTATTATTATTATTATTATTATTATTATTATTATTATTATTATTATTATTTTATTATTATTATTATTTATTAGTATTATTATTATTATTATTATTATTATTATATCATAAGGAGGAACTTTACACAAAGTTGGTGAGGAGCCGAGCGACAAGCTGAGCACCCACACCCTTTTGAATATAGAAAGCTAGTCTATGAAAGATGTACGTCTTAGATTTGGTGCTACTTGAGTTGCTCAAAGAGAACGAAGAAATCCTTGATAGAAGGTCGAGCGCGTCTTCACCTAACTCTCCGAAGGTAGAGAAAGCAAAGGGGATGAACTTATAGCCATTCTCCTCACACTTTTCCGTGTACTTCTTCCTTTTTGTTTCTGCGGCATTGGCTATAGAAGCACCAGGGGCCCATGAGGAGACCCTTGTACAGGCAAAAGGCGAGCCTCCGGTTACGTCCACACATGCATCTTTACCATTAAGCCAGTTAAACAAAAGAAGATCTGCTGGCCTAAGGTCTTTCCCCGCCTCCGACAAAAACCCTAAAGGTGCTTCCTTACGGACGGGAACACAAGCTTTACAACAAATATCAACGAGCATGTCCCAAACCAAATTATGTCGAAACTTCACACCAACCTCGCTAGAGCAATGAAGTGCATGATCTCCCCATATATCCATCTTGGTCGTGTTGCAACTCAGACATAGGCTATCTTCTGCAAACAGGGGAATGGTGAGCCGATAACATAAAACAGACCGAAATTGACGAGGATTCATTTTTTGGCCCAAGCCATCAATGGGGATGGTCAGCAAGAAATCTTGAGCATGTGGTTCCTGAGTGGAACTAAGAATTGCAACTTGTCTAGGGGTGAGCATGTAGGTAGACGCAAGGCTACTCTCAACAACACTAAAATAAGCCCCTGCCAACTTTTTCATCATTTGGGGGGCAGCGGATCCATCAGTGAGAGACAAAGCATTGGACCCACACAAAACACGAAAGGCACCAAAGGCCTGCTCAAAAGCATGGCCCAGAGAAGAAAGATCACTGTAAGCAAGGATCTTAGCTTGGAGCGAGGTAGTTTGGATACGAGAAGCAAGAAAGGCATAATTGATAACATCACCCGCCGAGTAAATACCAAGGCCACTCATTTTGATTGGAAGGGTGGCTAACCTCCATTGCCAATCCCCAAATCCCGGTCCCGAAGCCGTAATAATCTTTTCCAAAGAAGCATGCAGAGCGATATCAAACTGAACATGTGTGTCCCCGAACGAGTCTGAGGGGCAAGTCCTCATCGCATAAGAAAGCCTACCAACTCCTGCGCAATTACGAAGAAGAAGAAGTTCACATTGTGGGTCACAAAGTTTGCTCACGGCTGCCATGAGCTCAATGGTTTTGGAAACTCTCTTCATGGAAAATTCACGACAAAAGGTAGGATTTGTACTCACAGGCCCGCCAAGAAGTTTCACCCATAGGCAGACCTATGTTGTAGCATTGGGTAGCATAGGCTACCCATGCTTTTTAAAAAACAATTAATATTATATTCTTTATGGTTTTTTTGCCATGAATGATGAATACAATTTCAGTTGGAGTTTGAGTAAGTGTTTCCTCCTATGGCTATGAAGGGTCTAAAATAATTTAGGCATGAATGAAACCAATGCTCTTCTAATGACACAATTGTTGGGTTTTTGGGGAGGACTTCTTCCATTTTTAAGAGTTTATATTAAATTTTAAGGGAAGAAGAAGATTGATTAAAAAGTAGTGAGGAAATTTAAGGTAGAATGAAGATGGTGGGTGACTGGGGAAATTTCTACCATTTTTAAGAGTTTATATTATATTTTAAGAGAACAAGAAGATGGTGGGAGTGAATGTAGTTATGGAGGGAATTTCAATTTTTGATGCACATGACTATAACAGTAACAGTTAGTTTTCCAACTGAAAAAATATATAAATGAAGAATGGAGGTGGTTAATCAAATTAATCAAATTCTAATACCAAAAGGGATTTGATTTGATGAGATAAGAAAAAAGTATATAAATTAATTTATAAATGAAATATAAAATATTCTTACTTATATAATGGAGTATGGCTCAAGGAGCTATCCACTTTAATAAAAAAAAATAGAAAGACATCACTTGATCAATACACAAATACACAAATTAGTTAAGTAGGGTGTTTTTTGGCAAATGATTTTTCTATCTTTTTTATTGTTTTTAAAATTTTTATTTATCAAACAATTAAAAAAAATATTTAATAAATTACTTTTAAATATGAGAATTGAAGTGAACAATTGTAATTTTACATTTTGTGGTATCAAAGTACTACAATGATGCAAGTGGAAGGAGCTGCGTAATTATGTCCAAGTAAAGTGGTATCAAAGAAACATGACAAATTTAGCGGTTATGTACACAACAATTACAATGATTAAATTTGTTGCTCATGGACGAATTACTCCAAAGCAGTGATGGGAGCGCAGCGGGTTATCCGAAATCGAACCAACCACGAATCGCCAAAAACTGTCCTGAAACAAAAACACATTGGTGAATCATGAATGGTGCTACCCATGCTTTTGAATCCTGGATCCGCCTATGGTTTCACCCCTGCTTGAGGGCGAGATATGTTAGGTGGGAAGACTCCAGACTCTCTACTCCTAGGATCCTCTTTAGGCCAGAAAAGTTCAGTCTTATCAACATTGAGAAACAAACCACGAGAAGGTCCATCCTCCTGAATAATGTATAACGCCTTGGCGACCATAAGGGTGTCGCCCACAATAGTACCATCATCAAGATACCAAGCCTGAAGGTTAAGCTGACATGACTGATGGATTTTCAAGACCAAGAGGTGCAAAATGAGGGAAAAAAGCAACGGGCCTAAGGGGTCACCTTGTTGGACGCCTTGGCAAGACCAAAGAAGACATTCACCATAATATAACCGAGCAGGTTGGGTGTAAAAAAATTCCACCCAAGGAGCAAGAGAAGGGCACTGGATCCTCGTTTCAGCTAACATGACACTCCTATCAACAAGATTGAAAGCATTTTCAAAATCCACCAAGAGCATAGAAAGACCAACTACATCACCTTTGCATTCAACCAGCCTGTTAACGGAATGAAGGATTGCTTCACTACCTCCCTGCGTGCCTACCCCAAACTGAAAGTCTTCAAAATAGGCATTTAAAGTTTTCCCAACAACTGAAGCAGCAACCTTAGACACAAGCCTACGCCACACTGTCCCAACCGCAATAGGACGAATACCGCCCCCTGGCTTAACCAAGGGGGTTAGAGGAGCGCTGGCTATGAAGCTACCAAGCACGTTAGGGCACTTCCCGTCAAGGAACAAATTAACTACCTTGGTGATGGAGCACAACAAATTGTCAGCAATGGCTGTTGCAGCACCTCCCAACATGTCTATAAGGTGTTGTGCTCTAACCCCATCCCTACCACACGACGTTCCTTTAGGGAAGCTATGAATCCTACTTAGCACCTCGTCTTTGGTTACACAAATGGAAGCCTCATGGCGTGGGAAAGAGGGTAGAACCGGTGGTGGCGCAAAAGGGTGCTTAGAATCGAGAATTTGGAGGGTATCTGGGCAAAAAGGTGCCACGCCAGATAAAGAAAACACCTTAATGGCAGCGGTAAAATGGCCATCTCCAGGCTTACGTTTGCATTGATACAGATTGGAGCCCTCAAGGTTGCAAGCCTTCTTATCACTGGCACATGGGAGGGGTACCTCAGCTAACCGGTCCAAAACCAAACTAAGTCTATCACCAGGGCCCCGCCATCTAAAAATGGCACTTGAAATACTTTTAAACTGGCAGCGTTCTCTCATACCAGACCTCCGTTTAGATCTATTCTTAGGTAAAAAAAAGTACTCAAAACACAACAAGGTAAAATAAGAAGTGTACCCAAGCTGATATATCACACGGGCAAGCCAAAACTGTTTCAAGAGCCTGAAGGAAGACCCTAGCAAAGCCCAAACGTAGTTTGGGAGGTATACATTTAACCGTACGATGACGTTTCAAAAAAACCCGCCCAAGAAGTTCAATATCAAAACTAGGGGAAAGGAAGCTACTACCAGAACCCGAGGGTGTAGGCTCACCAAACAAACCAGGAACACCAACTGAGGCCACAGGACAGGGGATACCATAAATCGCAACATTATCTGAAGTAGGAGCAAGGATCACAGCGCCGTTGGCATGCCTACAATTCTTACTGAGGGAGTGAGAGCGCAAGCACTCTCCACAAAGCCAAATACCAGCTTTTTTTAGAGCTAGGTGAAGGGAAGAGAACAAGCAAGGGTCACTCGCGATATGATCTTTCAGATAGCGCTTGGACTCATCAGAGCTAATATGGTGTGACCCTAGGTAATCAATAAAGTACTTCTTAGTAAGCCCCTTGCCACCACCACTGTTACAACCGTCACGCCCTCTAAACGGGCACGGTATCCTATCAACAACCATAACAAGCACCACCACAAAACACAAAACGGCACACGGTGAAGCAAGGAAAATAGGCAAAGAGGCTACTAACAACAACCAAAAAAAACCAAAGAGGCAACACAAAGACCAAGCCAACCAAGAGGGCCACCAAAATTAAAGACAAGCACCACCATAAAACAAGGCAAACACCTAGAGAAACCAAATAAAAAGACGAAACAAGAGCCACAGGGGAACAAACTAGGCCGAACATGTTAGCTACATTTTATTCGTACTTTATCCCCATTGTTTAAATGAATTATGTTGAGATTTGATGCAGCGATGCTTGTTTTATATAAGATTTTACGCTTGGTTTGGTGTTTTGTTGTTTTGTTGAATTTCAGGTAAAACTCAAGCACTTTTGATGCATACGCTGCTCATTCAACTCCGAAAACTTAAGGAAGCAAGGCATGATAAGCCAAGTCAAGAAGATGAGTCGAAACGAGGGCCAAAATAGGCCATTTGAAAGCCACTCGACCAAATCTGGGTCGAGCCAAGGTGGTTCGAGCATCCTTGAAACTACACTTGAGATCAGAAGCTGATTAAAGCCATCCTGAAAGCCGCTCGACCTGGTCGAGCATAATGGCTCGGTCGAGCGAAGTGTTCTTTAACTTCCAATAGCTTCTGATCAGTTGTAGAATCTAAGCCTAAGGAACAGGGGATCCGCTCGACCAGGTCGAGCGAGATGGCTCGGGTCGAGCGGGGTAATTTTCACCTTCTGGCAACATTCTGATGTTTCTGGCAACATTCTGATGTTTCTGTCAAGATACCTGATGGTCGCTCGCCCAGGTCGAGCGGGCTTGCTCGGGTCAAGCGAGATGGGCGGCAACAGCTTTTCGCGATTCTTTTTAAAAGCAATTGGGTCCAATTAAATTCATTTGCTTCTTATCTCTGCTGCCAAGCCTCCCTTGCCACCCTACCTATCTTTAGGGGTGGCACCTCCCTTCTACACCTTAGGGGTGGTGGAGCAATCATGAAACCACCACCCCCACATGCCTTGAAGTCTATAAATAGAGAAGAGGAAGAAGAAATTGGGTATCTCAGCTTTCATCTTAATTTGCATCCCAGTTTTCACCCATCATTTAGAGTAATGGTTATGTATTCTTCAATTGCTTAGCTTTCATTTCAATAGAGAGTTAGTGTTTAGTATAATTTCATTTTCAATTCAAACACTTTTGCAATTTCATTTTCAATCTTAGTTTCATTCCTTATTGTAACATTTTGCAATTTGGATTTCTTCAACTATTGGTGCATTGTATTGAAGCTTTTGGAAGGAATTACTTTGAATCATCCATTCATCTTGTTCATCAAAGAGTAATCTCTATCTTTATTTACATTGGATTCAATTCATGTTGCTTAGTTATTGTTTGCCTTTATTTTCATATATTTATGTTTGATTGCTCTTCAAATTGCCGTGCACTTGCGGTATTACATTTTGAAGGACGTAAAGTCCCGATCAGAACACTAGAGACCCACAAGACAACCCAACCGTCCCTTTTGTACAAAGCCTTTGAAACCGAAACCGAACCTGAAATGAAGCCGGTGATCGAAGCAAAAGGAGCACGAGGTACGAACCAAACCACACCTTTGAGACCAAGCCGGACCGTCGTCTCATAGAAATTTAAACGGCATCGTGAAGAAGACAATCACTGTCAAACAAACACCTCCGAACACCACCCAATAGAAGGAGCTGTTGAACCCTGCTCCCGGTGCAAAATGCCCGTGAAAATCGCCCGTGAACCCTGCTGGACCCAGATGGCTGCCGAATCTGCTAAACCCAATTGAAGGAGACAAAGTGGCCCGTGAATACCCACTATTATTATTATAATAATAATAATAATAATAATAATATTATTATTATTATTATTATAATTATTATTATAATTATTATTATAATAATAATATTATTATAATAATAATAATAATAATCATAATAATAATAATAATAATAATAATAATAATATTATTATTAATAATAATAATAATAATAATAATAATACCAACTACTATTATTAATAACAAACTCAATGATACCAAATCAAATCATAATAATAACAATAATAATAATAATAATAATAATAATAATAATAATAATAATAATAATAATAATAATAATAATAATAATAATAATAATACCTTAACTACTATTATTAATAACAAACTCAATGATACCAAATCAAATCAGATCAGACCAGACCAGATCAGATTATCGACTGATCGGATCGATCGGACGATCGATCGGATCGAAAGATTCGATCGATCAAGCTGAAAATTTGATTTTAAATATCTCATCTTTTGTTCGTTGTCTTTTAGATCAGACCTTAGTAAATTCAGATCAGACGAAGAGAACAGGGTCCTCTATTATGGATTCTAATACAAATTCGGATCGCATTTTCAATGGGAAAATTTGATTTTAAATATCTCATCTTTTGTTCGTTGTCTTTTAAAAATCTCACTTTTTGATTATTTATAAAAATTCGATCTTTATAGTGCGTTTTCTTTTAAAATCCGACCTTTTGGTTCTTAATTTGTTTGTTGCTAAATTTTACAAGTAACTTAATAAGGTTAATACTTTAAAAGAAAACGCAGTATAAAGATCGGATTTTTAAAAAATAATCAAAACGTAAGATTTTTCAAAAAATAACGAGCAAAATGTGGGTTTTTTTAAATGAAATTTTCATTTTCAATGTATGGTCTTGGGTGGGGGTATAAGATTACGATTGACAACATTAACTCTTTTCATTTGTTCTTCTCATTCATTTTTTTCGCATATCTCGATTCAAATTTAAAAAAGTCAAATACTTTTAATTGCGAATGTCAAAAATATTTTTGAAAAGTATATATTGAGACGAATATCAAAAACCTACATGGATATGTTTTTTTCATATAGATTGAAAATCATGATCAAAGTTTGGCACTAAAATTTGTAAATTCTATTTGAGAAGAACATAACGAAAGGAGTTTTCTGATGCCAATTCTTATGAGTCTCACATGAGACGCGTATTATACACAGATTTAAATGGCCAACTAATAAGATTAATAGCATATAGACGTTTATTTTAAGTCTGTCTCACCGAGATACTGACAAGAGTAAAATTAGATAAACTATCTTTTATGAAACGTACTTCAATCTCTGGTCAAAAAGAAATACTAGAATTCTGAATCTAGTATAATGTCATTGAGGTCAGTAGATATCACTTAAATTCAAAATAAAACAAATCATCATCATCATCATCTTACCCAGTGTATCCCACTCATAGAAACTATGGCCAGGGTCTAGGGAGGGAAGGACGGCGGCAACTCATACTCTTAAAAAAGAGCACTGCCAAAAGGAGTCTCTCGGCTCAAGAAAGATTAAAATATGTTCCTGCCACATGAGAGAATAATAAAACGCACATAGATAAATAAAATAAGTTAAAAACAATTATAAAGCTTAAAAACGTTAACGCTAATCATAGAAAAGAAACGAGAAAAAGCAAGAGAACAAGAACACCAATACGCGCTTTAAGAGGAAAATCAAAAGTCTAAAACCTGTATGTGGCGCCTCCAACTGCCCCTATCCCTAGTCAGGTCCGAGGAGAGATTTAACTCATGTAAGTCAACTTTTATTTGCTCATCCCAGGTTTTCCTATGTCTTCCTCGACTTCTCTTACCCTCTACTATAATGCTTTCGACCCTCCTCACCGGGGC
The DNA here is from genome assembly GCA_019425755.1 of Amaranthus cruentus. Lineage (NCBI taxonomy): Eukaryota > Viridiplantae > Streptophyta > Magnoliopsida > Caryophyllales > Amaranthaceae > Amaranthus > Amaranthus cruentus. The sequence continues at coordinate 16,156,154 of CM033453.1, read as the reverse complement.
GTCAAAAGTCTTTCTCCTCAAATGTCCAAATCACCTCGATCTATTTTCGCGCATTTTTTCAGAAATAGGGCAACCCCTAGTTTGTCTCTAAACTATTGGTTCCTAATTCGGTCCATCAATATGTGTTCGCACATCCACCTCATCATACGCATTTCTGTGATATGTTCAAAATAAAACAAATATGACACATAAATATATTCTAAATTGACTTCATTAACCTCATTTATTTTTTTATTTTTTTTTTTTTTGCGTTGCATATTGCACTCTAGTAATAGGATGGATTATTCTTTACTTTGACGGGAAAAACTTAAAAGACGGCAGTTATAGGCTTATAGCATTATTTAATGTAGTTTAGGATTCGTTCGTAATCGTAGCCTTTTTTATTGCTGACTGGCGAAGCTTCCAAAGGAAAAGGGAAAACGTTCAAGATGGTATATTCGTCTCATTTATTGTTTTAGTATATTTAATAAATTTACCTTATTTATATTTTTGGATATAAATTTAGAATTTTTATTTTTGGAAAAATTATCATAAAGAATACAACTTTTTGCTTATTTTCCTATATTAATTACCAACTTTTGATTAATTATAAATAATACTAACTTTGAGGTATTTTTCAAGAATATACCTAACATGTTAAAAATCAATCTTATAGGGATTATATAACAAAAAGAGTGGTTAGTTAGTTAATAAACTAAAGTAAGTATTATTCTAGAAAAAAAACTTTAAGTTGGTATTATTCATGGTTAATTAATAGTTTATATTATTTTAAAAAAAGTAACGAAATATTTTATTATTTATTTTTTCTTTTATTTTATGTATTCTCTTATTTTAAATATATTAGAACTTAGAAGTGAAGTACTAGTTTAATTTGTTATATTCAATTTTGTAGTCTCCATTTTAAAATCAGATGAAGTTAAATAATTGTAAGACGAATAATATATTGCGTCGTCTAATTAGGTACCACACAGTTGGAATCCCACGTTTTCCATCGCATTTTCGGTTGGGCTTCAATTGAATACATTTTCAATTCAAGTGTCTCTGAATATTTTTGTAACTTTCTTTATTCATAAATTATTATTTTCTATTTTGAGGTAAGATCATAACCATTTAGGCACAAGGAAACCACATCAATAAATAAAATAAATAAACTATAAATAGTTCCAAAAAATATAAAATTAAACATAGCAATACCATATTCATATGCAACGAAGTTATATCATGGATTTGTACAAGAAATAATTACTTCTTTCAATAGAATATACTTAAGAATACTTACTCATTTTTCGTTAATAATCTGTGTGATTGGATCTAGATGCTTATTCTGACAAGAAATGTTTAAATTGATTTTCATCGAATGACTATTCATCTATTTTATTTTCATGCGAATAGGGGGCAAGAAAGCTCTATGAGAAAATGGTGGTTCAATTCGATGTTGTCTAAAAAAGGGTTCGAACATAAGTGTGGATTAAGTAAATCAATGGACAGTCTTGGTCCTATTGAAAATACCAGTAGAAAGGAAGATCCGAGTCTAAATGATACAGAAAAAACCATTCATAGTTGGAGAAAATGGTGATAATTCTAGATATAACAATAATATTGATAATTTCTTTCGAGACCTGACCTTGGAAACTCTGCCTTTTTTCTTTTTCTTTAGAATTATTTCGAATTTTAAAGATAAAGAAAAAAGTTCAGAGTAAATTAAGAAGCAAAAAGTTATCTAAAATAATTTTATCTTTAATTCATTTTTCTGCAATAAATTTTCCTTTTGATTAATCTTAACTAATCCAACAAATTAGTAAATTAAATATGAACAAAATATTTTTAAAAGTTACTTCCCACCCTTACCATTCCTTAGATCTCGCACCCCATTGTGGCACCATCCCCTTCCTTACCTAAGCCCCTCAGCCACCTCTAGCTAGGGATGTGAGTTGTTTGGTGCAAAACGAAAAATCAAATTGTACTAATCAGTGATTATGAGAATGCTTATCATTTATCTTTTTAAGGTTCATTGTAAGGCGAAATACTGACTTATTAAGTGTTGAGTTTGAGAATCTAGTGAAAAAAGATTGTCTTGTTTACAATCGATAGAGTATTGTAAAGGTGTTAGTGTGTCTAAGTCGTGTTTGAGTAATTATGTTATTTTATTTAGTTACTTGATGAGTGTGTTGGTAGTATTGATAGAGGTGCTACTAGGGTATTTAATATAGAAGATAAGGGAAATTCTTCTAGCTAGAATGTAACCTACAAGAAAACCAAAGAGTAATAAAGAGGGCAAGTAATAAAGTTAAGTATTAGAGAGAAATTTGAATGTAAAGATGTAGATCCTTTTAAGGATTGGGTTCATTACATACTTTTTTGTGTCCCAATTTATTTGGGTCTTTATTTCAGCATTAACTCAATTTATTACTTATTTTCTTAAAGACATACGCAAAAATCTAAAAACAATTCAAAAATAGTTTTAAATGGCTTGTCAGGACTCTTAAAGCATCATTTCCTAAAAACCTCTATACTCTGCTAAACCACATCACCCTTTCCAGAGTATAGTCTCTTAGAATCTTTCTACCGATCCGTTCAATTGGTATAAGATCTTTGTTTGCTATTAAACAATATTTTAACAATATCAGTGTCATCATGAATCCTAACAATGGAGTTTCTGCTCAAGGACGATCCCTCGACCGTCCTTTAGGCCTTGTTTGGATTGATGGAAATGGAGGGAAAAGAAAAGAAAGGATTTGGAGGAATAAAAAATCTCTTGTTTGGATAGCAAAAAGGGAGGGAGAGGATTTGGAAGGGAGGGATTTGAAGGGATTAAGTCCCTTCATTTTGTTAACATCCAAATCTCTCCATAAGAGAAAAGATTTGGAAGTAAAATGAAATTATTTTCTTTCCCCTTCCATTCCTTCCTATACAAACAATGTTTCCTCTCTTTCCCTCCCCTTCCTTTCCTTCCTCTTCCTTTTCTTTCTTTTCTCTCCTAATTTGCTATCCAAACATAGTGTTAATGTTAATGGAGACAACTTTGCTTATTGGTGTGCTATAATGCAAATGTTTATCATAGACCAAAATACTAAGTTTTGACATTTTGTCAAAAATGGTCCTAAGATACCTAAAGAGACTCAAGGAGATTTGAATTCCCTAAAAGCTGAAAATGAATTCCCTTAGAGTGACTTAAAGCTTGTTGCCAAAAGTTATCGTGCTATTAACATGTTATATTGTGATCTTAGCCCCTAATGAATTTAATAAAATCAAATCTATCAAAAGTGCACAAGAGATATGGGATAAGCCCGTGGTAACCTGTGAAGTAATAAACCAAGTCAAGAATACTAACATCAACAATTATCAAATGCAATATATGAATTATTCAATATGGCTCTAATTAAAGTATCAAGATATGTTGAAACGATTTATACAAATCATCAATAATCTCAATTCTATTAATAGGAGTTTACGAATGAAAAAAAGGTTTAAAAACTCCTAAAAAGTTTACCAAAAGCCAAATGGGGCTCCGAAAGGCACTGTCATGAAGGATGCTCAGGATCTCACAACATTTCCACCAGATAATTTGGTTGGAAAGTAATCACACAAAAACTCATACGCAATGATGATGATGATGGAGAAAGGTATATCGAATGTATGCCTCAAGTTTGGAATAGACAAAAATTGGCTCATTTGGTATTGTGGCTCAGATTATAGAGGAAACTTGGAGTCGGATGGTACAAAGTTAACCTTGATCAGTTTTGGTGGTACGACGATTAGTTGGTTGTCTTCTTTACAACATGTGACAATCATGTCTACAATCGAGGCAGAACTCATGCCTATAGTGGAGTCCTTCAAGGAGGCAAAAAATTGAAAGGTTTCATATGAGAGTTGTTTTCTAGTTTCGGTTTAGTGTGTCATGTGTGTGCATTGCGATAGTCATGGTGCAAATAGTGTAATAAATTTGGCTATAGACCAGATTAATTTTCATAGGCAAACCAAACACGTTGATATTAAGTGTTATTTGTGATGAGATTGAATCAAAGAGGTCAAATTTGGTGAAAATTGCTACGGAAGACAACCCCTTGGATATGATGACTAAAACTTTATTGTCTAGCAAGTTTAGTCTATTTGTAAATTTAGTTGGTCTTTCTCCCATTAGTATTGATCACCGCACGCGCACGATGTACGTGTAGTTGCAGGTCGAACACAAGTAGGCAAGCTAATTCAAAATGTATGCTTTATGATCAACAAGACACGGGTCAAACAAAATATGGTAAAAAACTAGATCTAAGATGCAAATAAACTAATGCAAACAATAACAAGAATGTGATAACAATGATATGACAAACTTTAGGGCATCGGGCATCACCTAATTCTAACATGGGAGTCAATTACTCTCATGATTGTATGAAATTGAGTCATCGACATAATCAAACGTGATCTAATTAATCTCAAGCTTCCACTCTATTGATTAGTATCAATTTAAGACCAACTAGTGTTAATTCTCAAACTTCCGTTCTATTGGTTAAACTAGAAGGAATTTAACTTAAATATGTCTCAATCCTAAATTAATCATTATCTCAAACTTCCGTTTTATTAAAAAGGTTAATAAAGATGTTTAAATCGAGATTCATTAAGTGTAGGTTCAATTATAGAGTCAAATTGCACGCAATCAATCGATAAAATATCATTTCATGCTTCGAATTAGGGATTATGCCCTAACCGTAGATAAGAAAACTACTCAATAAGCATATTGATGAAGAGCATGTAGTAAATGATGAAAAAAATGAAGAATAAAGCGATAAAACAAGAAAACTTACAAATCCTCAGAATAACATAAATGAAAATCGCAAGAATTCAAATGCATAATGTCGATCAACAAAGGAAAATTCAATGGAAAACTACTAAGTCTCTCGAAAAATTCCAGAAAAACTAATACTAAAACTGAATAATACATAAAAAATAACCGCCATTACAAATAGTGGCTCCAAAAATTGAAGAAAAACCACCTACAGTAACTATAGCCGAGTCGGCTGTAAGGGCCTTCCTATGGAAGCCGATTCGGCTTCTAATGCTGACAAATGCTCTTTTTTTCCTGAATGCACAGCCGACTCGGCGGTGCCTTGTGTCCCATGAAAGCTAAGTCGGCTTTTGTTACTGTCCAAATATTGCTTTTCCTGAACCTTAAGACGACTCGGCGGTTGCTGGTCTTCTCTTGAAAGCCGAGCCGACTTTATCCACTGTCCCATATTACTCCTTCTAGAACATTAAGACGAGTAGGCTTTGGCCTTAGGTGCTTCTCAAAGCCGAGTAGGCTTTGCTTTGATGGTTGGAAACACGCACTTAGGGTCGTTTTGTGGCTTCTTTGGTTCACACTATAGCTCACGAGCATCGATTTTCTTCATGTAATGCCCTGCAATTTGTAAAAACCGCAGTTCTTGCACAAAGACGCCCAAATATCATCAAAATCATCCCAATTATTCCTAAATGATCAAGCTAATAGTCTAATACAAACCAGAGAAAAAGGACCAAAAATTAACCTAAACCACCACTAAACTTAAATAGAGGAGCGTAAAAATAGGCGCAATAAGTACAAATAATTTCAGTTATCAAGTATGTTATTCACCCGTGTGTAGGAGTAAAGGTGGGGGCTAGAGGAGATGCACGTGTTGCATAAAGAAGGAATATGTGGGTTTTTCATCAAATGCATAAGATTTACAGAATTTGGATGATCATGAGATTTGAACATCATGCTAGCTCTTAATGATGTTTTTGTATTTTGGTGTTATATGTTAAATGGTATGGTATTTGTGGATTATGGCTTTTGTAGTCAAGTTAAGGTTGAGATTATCGAAATTTAAGTGTTTTGGGTTCACAAGGCTCACGACATGGCTTTAAGACACCACTAGAAATTAATTGGAACGTGTCCACGAAATTTGGTTAAAAGAAGCTTTTCATGATGGTTTTTCTAAAAGAAAAAGTAAAATCAACTTTTTCCGATTGCCATAAGAAAGTCGACTAGGCTTTGGTCACTGAACAACAACATTGAGTTTGTTTTTTCTGGTTATACTTTCCTTGTTTTAAGGAGCGTTTTATCGTGTGTAATTATGATTATAAGCTATAAATAATCACAAATTACATTACTTATAGTAGTTAATACATTCATAATCTCTCCCTACAAGATTAAGGAAATCTTCAAGAAATCTATTCTCATCATTAGAACATCTAGACTTGGTGTTGATGTACCCATATTGGAAAAACCAAGTAAATCTTATTGTGTATCTTTATTGTTAATTGATTGCATAATTTCATTTCTTCGAGCCGGGGACTCTTCTATTGGCCGTGCTCTCCTTTACGGGTATGAGTTGCCGCCGTCCTTCCCTCCCCAGACCCTGCCCATAGTCTTCTATGAGCGGGATATACTGGATAGGATGATGATGATGATGATTGCATAATTTCATAATCTTAATTTAGGGTTAGGGTTTTTAAAATTTTCCCCAAGGCTCTCTAATTATTAATCCTAGGCAAAATTAAGTGTTCTAATCTACATAGATCACTTTTAAACTTCATAGATATTAGAGGCATAAAGTTAAATCCAACAAAAACAAATTTTCCTTTCAATTATTCGAATTGTAAAATCTAAAAACACAAGAGCAATTTACACAGGTCAATCATATAAATATTGGCATCATTATTGACAAAGTAATGCTATACACCAAATCCACAAAATTATATCGTATGCGCAACTTATCGGATCAAAGATTTCTGATCACACCATCTACACAAATACAAGCTTGGTATTTATACTCGTCAGTCTTCAATTACAGTCTAATGAAAACAAAAATACATTTTACGATCAGTGTTTAATGGCATACAAAGTACAAGCTCTTTTCTTTCGACGGGCTTAAGCAGACTATTTGAATGGAATCTCGTGTTAAGTACAGGCTTCTATTTGGGTTTTCAGGTGTAGTGAGATCACGGAGTTCTTAAACTAGAGGTGGATCCTTTATTACAACGACATCATACTTCGTTAGTTACATGTTTGATTCTATGAACTGTACACCAAAACACTCACTTTCTGCACCAAAGACAGTAATGTGTTTCCACAAGAGGTTAGCTGACTAAATCCTGGTCGAGCTGAAGTTCAGCAAACTTTATTACGAAGATCAAATAATTAAAACGAGAGTTGTGCTATGCTCTACTTATTAGGGGGACTTCGGAAAACTGGAAAATAGGTATCCAACTCGAGTTGATCCAATATCTCTTGTGTGACCCATAAGTAGGACGAATGACCTTCAATCATATCAGTTGCATCTACCTGTGGTGTCAGTAATTTTGATGTTAAAACCTCTGGTAGCATAAACTCCTTTTAAAATTTTGTGGTGCTGGGAGGGAGCGGGGGGAGAAGGAGCAAAAACAAACTTACATTCTCAATGCCAGGTACGTCTACTGCTTGGATTCCTGCTAAACCCTTGGAAAGAAGGCTGTTCCATGAAAGTTTAACAGCTTCAACATCAGTATCAACAATGGTGTTCATTACTGAGAGTCTGAAACTCTACAGATAATAGATTGCACAAATGCCATAATGCAATTTCCATGTATTATGTCATCAAATATTAAAGCGAAAATAAGGTAATTAAATTTAAAAGATATAGAAACGGAATGAAAATGGTGTGCATCAGCCATTGCTAACAGCAGTTGCTGAATACGTCTGACAAATGCATTTGTGAGTATATTGCACCATAATAGCAAGATCACTTCTAAAATTTGGCGAGTGAAAATACATGTCACTTAGTAAATCTTATGATTTTGATAAGTGCAGTCTGCAAGTATGAAATTTTCAGTTCAAGCAACAAGAATATTATCGTTTTTTATTTTAATGATTTGGTAAGTGAAAATACATGTCACTGAGTTCAAATTACGAACTATGCTTGTAGTGGCAAGGAAATCTCAATGAGATTCACAGCATGCATACCTTGCACGAAAGGCGACACCAAGCATCCAGTCATTGCGGGAATAAACATTGATAAATCTTCCAGCAACAAGCTGCATAACAATTTGAAACGAAAAAAAAATTCAAGAACTTAACATGGTCGAGAAGTAAAAGAGTATTAACATTGTACTCAAAAAAACCCGTTATTTATTCATGAGTACTGCAGATAAGCAATGCAAATAAATAAGGATAATAAATTTAAAATTACCTTTCGAACATTTTCCCAATTCTCATCTTTGATGGGGATGGGCGCTCCGAGAAGAATAACTCTTTCAACAAGATTAGCTGTTAAAAAGTGAATGGCCATTCAGAATATATATTCAAGCACTCGTTAACAAGCAAGCCTGGCTCAAGTCTTAGTTATTTGATCTGAAAAGTTTCGGTTTTTGTTTCTATTTTTTCTTTTTCTTTTCAGAAGATGAATCAATAGAGCAGGGAAATCACCTTTATGTTCAGTTTGAGACAGATGCTGGAGGCACCTAAAAATGACCCTAGCTCCCAGTGAGTAACCTACAAGTGTGACAGGCCTGAAGAAAATTTAGCAAACTTATAGATAACATGCATAAATTAACTTGGCCGAAAAGTATCAATCAACAAAGATTGAGCTATCATAAGGTTTAATATATGATATACCTGTTCCCTTGTAATCCTTTCAACAGAACTTCAGCGAGGAGCTTTCCAGCTTTGTCAGATCTGAAACAAGGATATAAAATTATGACATTTGCACATAGAGATAGATAAAGAAAGTTAACAACAGAGCTAGATCACTTAAATTAAACGATGATTAAGAGAGCAGGACAGCAGGTCATCCTTCATCAGTAGATTAGAAAGAAACCAATTCTAAATTCTTGAAACAAAAATAAATACTGTTTCAAAAGAACTGGAGAAGAAAATTAGATTCGAAAAAAAACCCATATATTAAAAAGAAAATTACAATTTTATAAGTTGTAAAACTAAGCTGGATTTCTGGACTGATACACTTAATTTTTAAATGCAACATTCCTTACAAAAAAGCTCACAGTTTTAAGAGATACAGTGCAGTTTAAAAAGAACAGAGGAAGTACAGAAGATAACAAGCAGTTGCTATAGTCATTGGATTAGAGGACCTTCCACGAGAAATGTAGAGATTGAAGATGCAGGAAAAATGCTACATATTCTACACATAATTCACATTTTCCATAGTGGCATTAGATACATCTTTCTAATACAGAGATGTTTCAAATACATTTTCCATAGTGACACTTTTGGTAGCTGAATTAGGCATGAGCAGGAGCCCAAGCCTAGTTTCCAATCTCTTTTTCTGTGCAATTTATTTTAGTTTGATATAATTAAGTTATATTAATAAGATTAAGTTAATTTTAATATTCAATCAAATTATTTCTTACTTTTAAAATTGAAATATTTGTTTGAATGATTAAACCATCATCGATTTGTATTCAACTTAATTAGAGAATAGGCAACTGTTTGGTGATTTAATCACCATAATGTGCAGCCATTAGGCGATTGTAATAGTATTTTTTCTTGACATTCTTTTCCCATTCTGCTGTCTCATGCTGTATATAAATTATGGAAGTTTGCAGTTTATTAGGCAAGAGTTGGAGCCCAATAGCCCAAACATAGCTCACCATCTCTTTGGCTATACACTTTATTTTATTTTGATATGGTTGAATTATAAAAAGTTCGATATAACTCTAATATTCATTTAAATAAATTGCTTCTCTATTAAATATTGTAACATCAGTTTAGATGATTTAATCAACATCAGTGAGTGGTTATTATTCTTCTAATAACTAGAGAATATTGTAACAATTATTTGGTGATAAAATTGCCACTAAAGTGTTGTCATTAAGGAATTATAACAGCACATTCTCTTGACATTACTCTCTCATTTTGCTCCCTCATTATCAACTTGTATCAGAGGTGATTCACTAATAAATCTTGGTGCTATTTATGAGAGATGGAAAATAACAACTTATAAAAAGTGTTTTTAACACACCTTAAGCCTTCTAGTTTTATTTCCATCTAATTATTATTGCACTATTCTAACAGATACCTGTCAACAGCAATTGTCCACTTGCTGTCTATAAGATCGGTAAGATATAGCAAAGTGGCTGGCCAAGCTAAAGCTGTAATAAGTGTGCTAAGCACCGTCATCATGGCTCCTTGCTTCATCAACGTCAAAGCAATACCTAACAAAATGAGCATTTAATGTGACAAAATAGTCAGTATTTATCACTGCAAGCACAATAAGCAATGCCTTTGAAATTACACTAGAAAATTACTTGAAGTGAGCCAATCTTGTATTGCAGTACTGACAGCAATTAGATTCTTCGACTCCCATACCAGCACATACCTAGATGTTTAGTATCATAATGAGAAAACTTTGACTGAAATAGGACCAAGCACTGGTATAAGAGTTTTACATTGGTTTCCTGTATTGAGTACATAGAACTCGCAAAGAGTCTCAAATAGGCCTACGTTGTTGGCAGCAACTACTGACGAGTAGCAAAGCAGATATCAGATTTAAGGTCAAAATGGTCTCAGAATAATATGAAAGGATTCAGATTTACAAAGCTTTGATGTCGAATGTTGGCGGGGTTCTGCCCCTGATTTTCCCTAATTACAGATTTAAGAGAAAATGAACAGAACAGATTTCCCCTTGACGTTGACAGAAAAGGAGCAAAAGAAAGAAGGCTATGCTATGACTTGGTATTTGGAGATAATGATTTACGAAAGGGTAAAATGGTGATTTTCATATTAGGGAAGACTTGGAGAAAAAGCTACTAGTTTATTATAAAAAAGGGAAATTAGAGACCCATAATCATCAAGAAATCAGTAAACAAATTGTGAATGAGTTTATACTCATTTTTAGGAGACCTTAAGCTTCTCGAAGTGCCTGAATCTATCTTTTGTTATCTTGTTATCGTTCTTTAATCATCAATTGATAGTAATATAGTATAATTTCTCTTTTGTCATTTTATCATTTCAATTTCTATTTTACTGTTCTTTGTCCAATTACTCAGTTCATAGCAGGCTACTTTAAGCCTGTTCAAATACCACTACAATAGAAAATAATCTGAAGAGTAAGGAAAACCAGCCTACTCCCCCTGCAGGTAAAAGAAATAGAGTGCAGGTAATAGAAATACAAAAGATGGATGAATATTAAACTCAAATAAGATGGATGAAGTGAAGGGTAGGTAATAAAATTACAATAGAAAATTATTCATAGATAATTTTGGAACTCATATAAGATGATGAAGTAAAGTGCAGGTAATAGAAATATAAAAAGGAACTTATTGTTTTGTCCCAATTGCATATCTGAGCTGAGAAAAACATTTATAAGAAGGCCAAGTATATGTTTATGAAAAATTAAGACGGAGCGGCAAAGAGCATATTGATAGCACAAACAAACAAAGGGTGTACAAATGAACACGTCCCATTGGAATAAAGAAGTAGAGATAATCATCCATGGTTCTTATATTTGCTACAAGAGCTTTGTGACAGGCTTAAAGAAAAAAAACTTTTCTTAATTTCAAAGAAGCAATTTTAATTTTTAGTTACAGATCATAAGCAAAGTCACTTATCCACAATGTTTTTCCCAAAATTATTTGTTGTCAGCAAGCCACCGCAGCCAATGATATAGATTAGAATTTGATAACTCAGCTGCTATGTAATTTGACTTATTAAGTCATGCAGACATAAAGGATGTAGTGAAAATTGTTCTCAACATGAAAAAGCATGTTACTTTTTCATAACAAATACTTATAGAATTATATTACGAATTGAAAAATATTGTCATGGCAAAGACACCGGATGCACAATACCTCTCAAGGTTATTAGTTAGTCCTTCCCAAGGCATTATAAAGTCTTTCTCGTCGAAGACGAAACCTGAAACCAAAATCCCAACTGCTAGTCGCTGAAAATAAAAGCTATATTCAGCTATGAAAAATTCAAGTGAGGTACAAGTACAAAGCAAAGGAATTTGAATTAAATGGGTACAACTAGAAGAAAACTAACAATAAGAAAATTGAAAAGCCAAAACTAAGATACTCACTCCTTGTCCATGGTTCTCTCCTACAGCTTTGAACTCAAACTCGTCTATATTTCCGGTCCTCCGGGCCATCTTGGTACCTGTGAGGCCAGCTCCAGCAGCTGCATGGATTAAAGCATTAACCAATTAGTTTAAGGAAAACAAACTTTTATTAACAACCTAGGTAATAGAACATCAACATTGCATGAAGACAAGTATCATGTTGACATATCATCAAAAATCAAGGAAAAGAAAGTCATGAAACATTTAAGAGAAATATATCAAATAAGAGAATAGAAGTTCACCTCCAAATGAGGCAGCAATGGCAACAGAACCAGCAACAGAACCGGCAACACTAGCTGCGGCTGCAAAACCACCTGCTCCAATCACAGGGATAATTGTGCCCAATGTGGGGGCTAAAGCACTAAATCCAGCAGCAATTGCAGGAGCAGCTAGGCCTGTTAAGATATAATAAACACACTCATTCAACAGAATTTAAAGATTTTGTGTAAATTATTGCAGTTATATATATTTTGATAAAAATGCATGCCTCCTGTAATAGCCATCAAGGCTCCTCCTGTTACCGCAGCAGCTCCAATGATGCCTCCACGCTTCCATTTGGTCCAAGAACTTTTCTCAGTATCTGTTTCTTCCTTTTTGGATTCTTCCTCCTTCACTAAAGCCATAACAGAGCATGCGATCATAGTCTCCATTGCCTCCTAAAGAAAGAAATAGGTCAACAAAAGTTACAGTTAGAATAAAGCTGAAAAAAAAAGAGTTCCTATCAACTTCTACAACATGAAAATGTAACTTTAACAAGACCTCATTGAATACAACGTAATCACCCATACATGTAAATATGCACAAAATTGTAGCAGAGGATGTGAAAATTATCAAGATAAAAACAAAGAAACTACTGAACTTAAAAAAAACTTTGATCAAACTCAATGATAAAACATTGTCAAAAATTCCACCCAAAATAATGTCTATATTAAAGAAGCAAATCACAATCACATTCAAACCAAGTAAGAGAATCCCAACCAATGTGAATAGAAAAAAGAGAATCATGATCGATTTTTGGCCATTTTTGGGCCATTTTGAGCAAATCACAAATTGAAAAGGTGAATAAGTCGGCAAAATGTTAGACTGATCCTAAAAAAAGTACATCAGAAAGCACTCGGAAAACATTTGATACATCTGAAAGCCATAGAACAAACGCAAATAACTAACCCTACCACTTTCACCCACTTGACATCAAGCCATGTTGCTAATAATCTTAAAGCAACACGATACCGCGCATCATAGCCCATTCGTTGCTTAGACTTTTTACTGGTATCTGTCATGGCTGCAAGACTTGCTGAAAGAAGCTCATAAAGCACTGTAATTTTTCTCTCATAGCTAAGTTTTCTCTCCTCTTGGAGAGGTTCTTCATTAAATTTATATTCAGATCCAGATTGGGTATCTTGTTCCGATACAGTTGCAACAGTTCTTTCCTGGATACATTTGACCACTTCTTTCTCATCAGAGGTTGATGGTGTCTCCGATATCTCAGGTACAGAATACTTTTCACGTCGTTCCTGCACATACTCACGCTGTTTATCTCTTTTAGTTTCAGCATTAGTAGAAGCCTCCATGCTAGCTTCCATACAATCAACACCTTTTGCCAAAGCAAGCTCTTGATCCTTCGTTTCAGAAGAACTTTCGTTGGCGTCTTCTGAAAGCAATCTCAAAAACTGTCACAGGACAAGGTAACAACATTAAATGAGGTTACAATGTCATAATTCATTACTGGCAATCAAAAATAAACAATTCAGGTCAGCCAAACAGAATCACAATAAAAATTTTCTCAAATCAAGATTGGGCCATACATTTCCATCTTCAATTTGGATTATTCATATTAAACTACGTTAACTACTTAAATCCCTAAATTCTAATAATTTTAAAGTTATAGTCATTTGAATACTGATCGTCATAGAAAGATGAACCATAAATATTGGAGGATTAAGCATGGTTGATATAATATTATGCTCATTGATTTCCATCACATAGACAATTAGCTTAATTGACCTCAAGGCTCTCTTTTTGTTGCAATATTATGTCCTCCATAGTACATAAGTTTTTTCTTTCTCATCGGTGACTATGATAATTGTATGTGTCTGGATCTGGATACCTGGATCCCAACCCAAATCCTCTACTGATAATTGGGAAGATCTCCTTCAAATCTCCCAAAGGACAGAAAATTAAATGACAGTCGCAGAGGAATATTACTGCTACAGTACCTCGTCCACTTTGATGACAAGACTAAAAAATACTTTTGTTGAGAATATGCAGAGGTTTCTCCAAAACGAGAAAAATCTATTCTTTTCATTTAACGTTCCTCTGCACAGCCTACGAGGAGCTACCACGTACAAGGTTGTATCTGACTCTACATGAAAAATCTAAGGAAAACCACATTGGAATTGATAACGGCAACATCTCAAAGTCATATAGGACATTCCTTAGTGTTGTTAGGACTTTTGGAGTCCTAGTCAATGATGAGATATAAATACCCTTCTATTCACCACTTCAATGTATCAAAATTCTTGCAAAACTCACTATTAAACTTAACTTCTCTATGAGCCGCATTCATTGAGAGCAAACAATGCTTACTGCATCCAATCATCTTTGCATTAAATTACTTCATTTGCACTTGTGAGACAAGAATATTAATTCACGCCATTAACAAACCCTAGTGAAGTTCCTCTAAGATATAGTCACATTGCACTTGGGATTGGGCTTACTAGGTACTCAACTTATACTCTCACTGATTTGAGCGTGGAACCAGCTCTTCAAAGAAAACTTTTGGGCCCTCTTAATCCTTGCTACTTGTGCAAATAAATTTATTGGAGTGGTCTTATTGTAAGGAAGGCTAGATACAACTCTAAAACTAACAACAGACTTGGTGCTATTTAATTGTATCTAGTCGTCATCATCATCATCATCATACCCAGTGTATCCCGCTCATAGACAAACTATGGTCAGGGTCTGGGAAGGGAAGATGGACGGCAGCTCATACCCAATAGGAGAGTGCGGTCAAAGAGTCCCCCAGCTCTAAAGGTTTTTCAAAGAGAGAGGCACCTCCAACTATCTGAGAGTAGCAGAGTTTCCAGCAGAAAAACTATATAGATCGCACTTCTTAAGTTCCTAGGTATATGTAAGTCAACCTAATGCCCACTTATTAATCCTAATTTCAAACCATCCTTAGAATTATCGTTCTTAGTCATAAACATAATCCAGAAAACAAGATGATTCATATTGTCTTACGTGTTATAAAGATATAATAAAGCATAAATTCATTCTTTCTCTGAAACTGTGTCAAATTAGAATCAACCAAGGAAAACTCAAAATATAAAATGTATCAAGATATAAACAAAACCACTAAAGCCAAACACATAACACCCTTGCTTCTTCTGGAAAAAATTAAGGTAGTAACATATATTGATTTGCAAACTGACAACACAACACAACACAACACAACATAAAGGTAAATTTGAGATAAATTAGTAAATCAATATCCGTTCTTAGCCCACACTTCCTCTCACCTTTTCACTATTCAAATGTCTTGTTACCAATTTGCAAAAATGTCCATCATTAACCCATATTTGCTCATGTTCAAACTATTAATGTGTTATTACCAATTTGCAAATCAAAATATGCTCTTAATTAACTTACGTTTCACTACATGTGTCCTGATGAATCAAAAATCAGTGAGGAACATTGATTCCCCTAAAAATTATATATTTCAATAAGAATTATCATAGAGTATATAAAATATCTGCTGGTCTCAACCATCGGATTCCTTTGAGAAATTCTTTGCAACATCATATATAAGCTACTCCATACAAATACCAATGAAAGGGGGGCAGGGTTACCGGTCCAACATGATGATTAGCTTCAGAAGCACCGGCAGTCTCTTCGATCCCAGACCACGCCACTGAATCAATCTCCAAAAACCTTCATCATTTACACACAAAATTATTTAATTCATCTGAATTGTTAATAAACCGAACATCATGATTAACTGAGATTTTTTTTTTTAAAAAAAAAAAGAGGAATTAACTGGAAAATGGGACGAAGAAGACCAGAATTAGGATGAACCCAAAGATGAGGATCTTCAGAAACAGAATCATTGCTACTATTGCTACCATTACTGATTCGTTGATGATCATCTTCGTCGAAATGTAATCCCAAAGGACGAGACTGATGAATTTGGGCTTGGTGAACTGCTATTGCGTATAATGTTCCTGCAGCATACCTCTGTGTCGGTGATAATAATGATGACGCCATTGTTGAAACTTGTACAAGGATTTAGCTATGGAAACAAATTAGAGAAAAAGGGAATTATTTTGGCGTCATTTTGAAGATTTCTTCAACTTGGTCAATTTTGAATTGTCAGACTCAAGGTCAAAGTCTGAAAAAAAATATATACGGGAGAAAGGAATCAATGTTCGTTTTTGGATACCTTTTTTTTTTTGAAAATTTACTTTTAAAAACTGACATTTTGCTTGTTTTTTTTTTTAAATCTCACTTTTAAATTAGTTTTAAAATATTCGATTTTTTGCCTCTGTTTTTTTATAGAACAGATCGGATTTTTAAAAGTACATTTTCCAATTCTCTTTTTTTTTAAATTCGAAATTAACCGTTTGTTCATGTAAGTTAGGGAGGTATGTACCATAAAAGAAAACGCAGGCAAAAGGTCGGATTTTTATAAAATAATCAAAACGTGGAATTTTTAAAAGACAACAAACAAAACGTCAAATTTTTAAAGGTAAATTTTCCTTTTTGTTTTAGAGAAGAGGCAGGTTAAAATTCAAATAGATAAAAACTGGAATACAAAGCATCCCCTAACCAGGTTGGGGCAACATCTCAAATCTCATCGCTAAGACCATAGGCGGCCCATTTAGCAAGCCTATGGGCAATCCCGTTACAAGAACGCAAACAAAAGAAATAGTAAGTTTATGGATTATTTTTTTTGAAACGAGTAAGTTTATGGATGTGATTAAAAGAAATTGATGTAATTGAAATATGCATGACAAATTTAAAGAGAAATTGTGCAACAGTGCAAGTTCATAGTAACAAATGGTGTATGTTATTAGGCATTATTTTGAGTCTTTACCAATTACATAAAGTGATGCAAATGTTTGTTTATAATACCCAACATAAAATATAATTAGGTATACTCTTACTAATATCAACTATCAACTATTAATATAATTTTATTAAAAAGACTATTAATATAACTTTCACTTTAAACAATGGAATGTGGTAGTCATAAGTAGGGGTGTTCAAAACCGGGTACCGGGTCAACCAAGTGGTAGTCATAAACTTTCACTTTAATCTTTTAGGACTAATGTGGTAGTCATTAGTCATAAAAGATTAATTAAGAAAACGAAAGAATAATATTATTATTCATGAGTTTAAGTAAGAACAACTATAAAATTCAAATACTAGCTCTTAAAAAATATTCAATCAATCCAAGGTTAGCTTAAGAGATATCATAATTTTTTTATTTACGAAAAAAAGTTAAAAAAAAAAAAATAATTAAAGAAAACCGGATACCCGATTTTCAAATATTCGTGATCTGGATCCGATATCCGGTTTTAAAACCGGGTAGTCGACCCGGATTATCCGGTTTGCAAAAACCGGGTAAATTACCGGGTTTTAGAAACCGGGTACCGGATAATTCGAGTCGGATTTTTCGGATCGGATTATTATGAACACCCCTGGTCATAAGTGATAACTTTCACTTTAATTGCCGCAGGTGTTAAAAAAAAATGATAACTATTGAAATTTTGTTAAAGGAATTAATTTTAGGAAGAATTAAATCTACCACCAAGAAGCCAAAATTAAGACAAATCTTTTTACAAAGCGCCATTTATGATTTATATATTTCTTTCTTTAATATTCTTTCTATCAATTAATCATTGTTTCTAAAGTGAAAAA
The DNA here is from genome assembly GCA_019425755.1 of Amaranthus cruentus. Lineage (NCBI taxonomy): Eukaryota > Viridiplantae > Streptophyta > Magnoliopsida > Caryophyllales > Amaranthaceae > Amaranthus > Amaranthus cruentus. Next base: position 16,138,167 of record CM033453.1, on the reverse strand, counting down.
TATACTTGACCTATTATGAGGAGTAGGCATTGGATGAGTAGCAGACTCTAAATATTTTATGAGCCTTAAAGTGTCAAAGCTTAATACGGGATATGAACCATAAGGCATGATTTTTTTGTGCACAATTCTTCAACATCCTAGATTTTGTAATAGGGATCACTCATCTAAGCTCTAGCATAACTCTACTCAACACAACCCGCATGTTGGTATACGCAACGCTAGCCGGTCAATTCTTCAAAATTTTCAATTAGCACGTCGAGACTCGTGTTTTAACAGGCGCCATATCTATTTTAGCTCGAGACTTGCTACCCGGACTTTAAAGTAAGACGGTCAGCTGCCACCACTATATCCAACATGAAAGCTTCGTATGAAGACAACGGTAAGTAACAAGTATGAAGAGATGAAGCAGCATCAATATTCTCTTCCATCAGCAGCATTTCCAAACGCACAGAACTCACGTTTCTTTCTTCCTCAATGACCAGATCAAAAACGCGGTCATTCTAATTTGACATTTTGGCTACCAATAAGATTGATAATTAACAAACCAATAAATTATGGCATTGCAAGGGGAGAGTACAATAACATCAACCGACAAAATCACAATTCCAAACTTATTTCTCTAACAAGGTATTCAGAAATGAACACAAAATATATGTATGTCAACCTACCGAATAAGATATACTATTACATTGATGCTATATTGACGGTGCAATGTGTTAGAACAATTTGTCCCACATCGATGGATTAAAGATGGTATACACAATTTATAAGTCATTGGAGCCCTTCCACCCATTATCACATGGTTTCAGGATGATATCTTTTTGGCTTATGAAGTGTGTACACCTTGTGTTTCTCCGATTAGTCCAGCCTAATTTAACACAATAAACAGAAGATAGAATGCAGAAATAACATGTACACCAGGATAATTGAAGTGGTTTTTTATACAGCAAAATCATATCTCACGTTTGTAAAGTGGTTTTTTATACAGCAAAATCATCGTCCTTAAGGAAACTCTCGATTTGTTCAAGTGCCTGCAAAATTATGTAAGCAGATGAACTGATGAAGTGAAAAAATTATCCAGGCCGATTTCAAAAATGTGAACGCCCATTATTTTCTTTTTTCTTTCCTATCGTATACTTTCAGCCATGACAAAGAAAGAGACGAGAAAAAAAAACGGTACCTCCAATGCAATTACAGCTGGAGTAAGATTATCTACATTTACATGCCCTAGTTTCATTGCAATATCTGCACAAAATAACCAGTATATAAGATATAACAAAGAAAAGGATTTTTGCTAATATAGTGTAACATAATCAACGGAGAGAACTTGTAAGAAAATCTAAAGAAGATAAATGCTTTACTAAAGTCATACATTCCAAAGAAACTCGAGCATTAGCATTTGCATATGCTTCGCCCCTCTTCTCCAAAAGTGTCGATAAGCGTGTCAATGCCTGCAGTGATACAGCGATTACTTTACAAGCTTGTTACATAAGTTGGATGTAGAATTAACAAGAGTAAGCATGCAGAAACCTTAGAGTAAGCATCCCCATAGTCACCATGCAACAGAGGACGACTGTTGGTTCCCACGGCAGAAATTCTCCGTGCTAAGCACTCTAACGGTACGTCTAACCAAACACTAACACCTTTTCGCATGTGTTTCCTGGTTGATTAAACCGATAGAGTTCAGAGTTAAACAAAAACAAGCATATTGAATTGAAAAGATACCTTCAATTAGAGGTACACAAAATGGTATATACCAATTTATGGGCCGTATTACGGCCCCTCCACCGGTGGAAATAACCGACCGATTCCTCATAGATAACTCCTTTAATGCATCACTCTGCAATAAATAAGTGAAATCAGTATGGTTTCAAATCTAACAACTGACAATTTCTAATGAAGTTATAAGAGCTATTTAGTGCTACAATAATAGATGCACCTTATTCATTTTTATGTGATTTAAATCTTTCATGAAGAAAAAGTCACACCATTCGTACACTGGTGCGGAAAGTATTGACGCTAAAAATTGTCAAAACATTAAAGAAAAACCATTTCCAGAAGACGGTATAGGAAATAAAAATCACGGGAAAATGAGAGTTTAATCTCCACATCATAGGTAAATAAATCTTTTTCCTCTTTAACATTTATCCTAAGAAAGAACCAGTAAAAATTTTATGCCATGAAGACACAATTAGAATCTCATTTTTGGTTTAGTAGGCCAAATATTTCTAATGCAGGTGTCATGTGCAGATACATTAAGGTTACAAGATTGACTAGTTCAACATATCACCATTAGAAAAAATATGTACTAAAGAGTACGAAAGTATTGAGCCTAGCCATAGAAGATATGACAACTTCTAAAGAGGGTGGGATGATGGAAAACTTTAACTCACCTCTTTATCACGAAATAAGCCTTCTCCATATTGGTTGAAGATTTCTGCAACAGACATTCCCCCCATATTCTGCTCCACCAATAAGTCACTAAAACATAGAGAAACATAATGCAAACAACAATAAAATCACAGCAAAAAAAAAATCAATTCTTTAAATAAACTGTATTATGCTACTAAAGTTTCATTTGAGTCTATATAACTTAGCTCCTAATTCATGAGAACAAAGAGAAACAAATCCGAAGCCTTTACTATCAACTTTCAGCTATAATAAATTATAGGGAAATTGTTAAAAATAAACCAACATTTGCTCAATCCGCTGAAAATAAACCCAACTATTATTTATTTTTAAATAAACTCACATATTCGGTATAATTGTTGAAAAAAAAGCTCAACTATTATTTATTCCTAATTCTTGACTTACAAAGAAGCTTTGAAGATGTTAGAAACAATAGGTAGGTTTATACTTAGCAAACATACCTAATTAATGGGTTTATATAAAAATAAATAGTAGGTGGATTTATTTTCAACGGATCAAGCAAAGGTTGGTTTATTATTGTCTATTTACTCTAAATTACATTAAAGGCGATCCATTAACTAAAAAGTTACCTATCACAAAATGAATAATTAAGTGCATCTGACAAAACCCTGCCAACAGTTGTTTTCCCAGAGCCCATCATACCTGCAAATAAATTTCATAAATTATACCAGGAGTAAACGATTGCACAAGTTTAAGATGGATGCCAGTTAGGAACTAACCTACAAGGTAAATGCAGCGTCCATTAAGATATTGCTCTATCTCAGCTGCTTTGTGCTGCAATTATGATTAAATTTCTCTAAGATGACATTTTATCATGTAAGATGAAACAGTTAACTGAACCAAATCATTCAAACTATGAATTTTATTTCAGAAAGTTCTAAAAACTTCCATGCTAAGGTATAAAAACATAGCAGCAAAATAATTTGATCATTAGAAAACTAATATACTTACCTTCAGAATCAAGGACTCGTCTAGAGAAGCAGGAGAATCACCAGATACTAGCATGGAACCTTAATAGGAACACAAATTCAAGTTAGATAACAGCCAAACAAAAAAAAGGAAAAGAAAAGAGAAGAGAAGACATGAGTCCATGACTCATGATTAGATAATCATCCGGGGCATGTCCGCTTTGAGTATCTCAAAATAAAATTCAATAGATTGAAAAACTAATGCATATCAGTAAAAAACATTTTGAAGTTATAAGCAATTCAATAAGGGGCATGAAGTGCACTTATAAGCAAAGAAGTGCATGAAGAATGTAAAGTACCCATCTTTGAGATACTTCCCCAAGCTTGTTTATTTTGTATGGAAAATCACTATGAGAATGTGCTGTGGAATTTAACAATCTTTTATTAGATTGTATGACAATCTTTTATTAGATTGTATGATATGATTCTTGATTCTAGATTTATTTACCTGGAGCAAAAGTTTCTTTGTCTCTTCATAGTCTTGCCGCAAACGATCACCAAAAGGCTGCAGTTCCTCGGAAATAAGTAGCTTCTCGTACAAAGCAGCAATACCAGGATCTCCTTTGGTGAACACCATTCAACTATATCAATAGTCACCCTAAAGAAGGGTAAGTCTTGTACATTTGCTCAAGCATGGACAAATTTTTGATGTCCTTTTGATAGGCGTGAGTGAATGCAGCTCCAAATCCAAGCCACACTGGGAGGTGAAACCTTGTTTGAGTCCAAGCAAAAATCCACGGGATGGCACAAAGTGATTCAATACCACCACTTGGCTTTCTCTTTGAAGGACGACTTCCAATGTTCATACTACCCAATGTTGTCTCTGGTGTGGCCTATATTTGAAGGATGGAAAATATAAAAATAGGTAGACATGACATGGTTGAAAACTAACTAGGCGGGAATACTCTACAAAATGAGGTTCCTTGAAGACAATGGAGCGGTATTTCTCAGTGGCAATAACCGTCAACTCATCCGAAAGGGCACGCCATTCAGGTTTAAGGGAAATAGGAGGATGCATACCATGTTCAAGTGTGGCAAAAGTGAAGCGCTGAAGATTCTAAAGCACAAGTGCTCCTTCCCAAAGGATCGTTTGATAACTTCACCTTGCATTATAACACGAAGTTATTGAATAATTCATGGGTCACTTCGTGTTACAGTGCAAGGTGAAGTTATCGAACAATCCTTTGGGGAGGAGCAATTGTGCTTTAGAACTCTTCAGTGTTTCATTGCTGCCACACTTGAACATGGCATTCATCCTCCTATTTCCCCTAAACCTTCGGATGAGTTGACAGTTATAGCCACTGAGAAATACCACTCCATTGTCTTCAAGGAACCTCGTTCTGTAGAGTATTTCCGCCTAGTTAGTTTTCAACCATGTCATGTCTACCTATTTTTATATTTTCTGTCCTTTAAGTTTTTAATACTTAGAATATAGAATGTTCAACACAATTTTGTAAATATAGGCCACACCAAAGACAGCATTGGGCAGTATGAACTATGGACATTGGAAGTCGTCCTTCAAAGAGAAAGCCAAGTGGTGGTATTGAATCACTTCGTGCCATCCCGTGGATTTTTGCTTGGACTCAAACAAGGTTTCACCTCCCAATGTGGCTTGGATTCGGAACTGTATTCAAGCACGTCATTCCTTAGGACATCAAAAATCTGTCCATGCTTGAGCAAATGTACAAGCACTGGCCCTTCTTTAGGGTGACTATTAATTTAGTTGAAATGGTGTTCGCCAAAGGAGATCCTACTTGTTTCTGAGGAACTGCAGCCTTTTGGTGATGTTTGCGACAAGACTATGAAAAGACAAAGAAACTTTTGTTCCAGGTAAATAAATCTACTTGAATCATGAATCATATCATATAATCTAATAAAAAGGCCGTAAAATTTCACAGCACATTCTCATAGTGATTGACAATAGTACACAATCACCAATAACATACAAATCATAAAACTTAAAAGATGGAATGAATTCAACTTAACAAACCATAATATCCAGATAATTTCATCAAACAGTTAGTAAACAGATTCACCTGCAGAATTATTCAAAGAACTCGAGACCTTCAAAAGTGGTTTAAGATGAGTACAAGTTCTTCTATTTGACTGAACCGTCATGAACATTCGAACCCCATTATTTTCCTTAATTCTTTGAGAAACCTGAATAAATCCACTCGGTTTCCTCAACAATTTTTCTGAATCTACCCACTGAAAAGCTCCAATGCTCTGAAGAATTTGTGCCTCCATAGCTAAGATATTACAAATTTCAAAAACCCCAATTCTAGTTTATCACTGCAAAAAAACAACAAGATTCCCAATTACAATTTAGTTTTTAACAATTACTACCCACCTCTAAACAACAATTACGCTGCATAAAAATCAATAAAGCAAACAAAGTACGCCCAGTGATTTTAATCTTTTCTATAAAATAATTCAGCAAATAATAGCACAAGAAGAAAATTAGGAGAGTTTACAAGAGACGATGGAAGGGTTGGTGTGGAAGAAAGTCAAGAACAAAAACAATGAAGGAGTTGGTGAGGGATGAAAATGGAATATTGAACTTAAAACTTGGAAGGGTGTAACAATTGATTTATTGTTGAATAATGAAATATTCTCCCTATTCCATAAATTTGAAGCAAAGAAAATTGTGTGCCTTTCAAAAAACACAAATTCTTGAGAGTGACGGTCGTTTTGAGAGACCAAGTCTAATTGGGTCGGCCCATAGAGAAAAATATAGAATAAAAGTAAGAATTAAATATTAATGGCATGCGATTCGTCTCTCAAAAAGACGGTCTCTCAGGAGACTTGCTAAAAAAAATTGGTGGTAAATAAAAAAAAATTAAATTGCGTTGAAAAGAGAAAAGAGTAAGAGATAATTAAAATGCATAAATGAGATTAAAAAAAAAGTGATGAGTTATCGTTCAAAAATAAAAATATAAAATTGTGGGATGGACCAAAATAATCTTTGTTAAATGAGTATGACATAGGCAATAATGCACAATGGCTAGTCAGATAAATTTGGGATAGTATCACTATTCACTACGTATGTATTTTATGGAAAAATTTAGAAAATATGTAGATAAGACGAGAAGATTGTAAAAAAAAAAGGAAAAAAATTAATGAAACGAGTTAAAAGGAGAAGAGGTGTAAATTTGGTGTGATATTTTTGTAGGAAGTATTATTCCTCTATTTTAATAAATTTGTCTTATTTTTGTCTCAATAAATTTGTTATGTTTTTATTTTTGGATAAGATTTTACCTTACTACTTTAATGCATTATATATAATTTTTTGATTGGTTCAAAAATAAAAATACTAATTTATTGGGATGGAAGGGTTGTTGTTTAGGGGGTACTTTTCAAATGTATGTGTTTGTACTTTGTAGGTATTGTGCGAAGTTAATTTTCAGGGCAGACAATTTGAAGACATTAATTGAAAAATCCATTGTGATTACAAGCGGATGATAGTGAACTGGCGACTGCGATGTTTTGAGTTAATTATGGTTTTGTTTTTATATTGTTAACTAACTAGATTATCCCCGGTGCGATACACGATTTTTTTCATTATATTATTTTTTATTATTTAAAAATATTGAAAAAGAATTGTAAATTATTGGCTATTGATTTGCAATAAATTAATAATTGCATATAATAGCTAATATTTAATTAAGGTTTAATTTTAAAAATACTATTTTATAAGTTATGTATGATGTTATTGATATTATTTTAATATTTACTAAGTAAGCATAACAAACTATGTTAAAAATAAATTCTAATATTAATAAATTGTTTTGAGCATATATTACAATATTAAATTGAATAAAATATTTTAAATAACGATAACACTGATATACAAAAAATAATTTAAATGATGATACAAATATCAAATTAAAAATAGCTCCTTTTGTATGAGACTATTTGAATGTTGAGACGGATCCATGTAATTAGCTTAATTATTTTATTGATCACTATAAGGTTGTAATTGACACTTAGAATTTATGAATAGAAAAACATTTAAAGTAATTGTGTCTATTTAAATAAATAAATAATACAAATCTAAAACTAAAGCTGTTTGCTTTACAAACGAAAATATTTGTTTTCATGTTTGTCTGACATTCAATCTTTATTCACCAATTTATCTCTCCTCTTACCTCTAGATACATTAAGTAGATTATTGAAAAGTTAATTGCATTAACTAATTCTAATAGTGCATTTACATATTTTGATTAAATAAACCAATTCCAATGCATTTAGACATTGTTGAGAAAACTCACCAATTTCAATTATTAATTATGATAATATTTTTTAGGATTAATCAATACCAATGGAAAACCCAATTCCATTTATATTTAAGGATGACATCATCATCTCATATTGGAGGGAAAATTTTAATCCACAACAAGGTGACACTTTATAAGTTTAAGGGTATGATGATGTCAGCGTTTTTTATTTTAGTTATAGGTATAGATAGATAGATTATTAATAAAAAAAGTTTAACTTATCTATAAATTATAGCTATGAACTTTAACATTTTTTTATAAGAATTTACAACCTAATTCAAACTCTAATTTATATTTTCTCGTCCCCTTATTTGGCTCCTCATCTCTTATGGTCTCATCAATGGCATAAACCTATCTACCTATTCTTTCTTGTTCTCAGAGCAACCGCAATAGGCTTACAAATTATGAAATAGGAAGGCAAATTAGTATTACCAAACCAATGCCAATTGCCAAATTGCCAATATCCTATTGAATTGTTAGCATACAAATAAGAGGGTACTCAAAAACAGATGAAAGCTGAATTATTTTTTTTCTGAAATAGGAGGGGATAGGGGTTGATCTTGAAACAAATTGAGTGATGTTTTAAAATTATAACATTATAAAGGGAAACTTGATAACGAACAAGTTTTAAAATTATCAATTACTCCCTCCGTTTTCATTTGTTCTTTCCATTTGGAATCTGGGAAGAAACCAATATAAACTATAATTACAAAATAGATACTATGAGAGTCGAGTAAAATAATATAAAAAATAAAGGTTCTATTGATTAAAGTGTAAGTGTAATAATGTCATTAAATTTCATTTGGTGTATGTAAAGTAAATGCATTGGAATTAACATGTAATTTTATAGATTAGAGTGTAAGTGTAATAATTTCCTTGAATTCTATTGGTTACTAAAATAGAAAGATTTTAAATGGGAAGAATTTTTAAAAATTTTCAAATGGGAAAGTGAGAAGAACATATGAAAACAGAGGGAGTACAACATTAAAGTGATTAAATTAAAGGTAATAATGCTAAATTATAAGTTATCACTCATCACCCAAATTATTATCATCTTAAACTAATTCATTATAACATTAAAGGGATCAATTGTAATTTTAAATGATCGATTATAATTTTTAAACGAAATCAATTATGACTTTAAATTAATCAGTTAATAATCATACTCCCTCCTATTCTTCATACTCCCTACTAATTTTATGGTAAGATAGTCTTTACTCTCTAGCAAAACATGCTATCAAATAATTGACTTTAGAAGTTAGAACTCTTTTTTTTATAAAAAAGAAGTTGATTCTAGGGTTGGTGTATCTTTATGGCCTTAGAGCACTAGCAATGGGCTTACAAAAAATGAAATAGGGAGGAAAATGGTATACCAAACCAATGCACCCTTTCATAAAGATTGGTATACTCATCAAATAAGGGTACCCCCATAAGTGAAAAAGGGACCTACACATTGAAACGGGATTGTGTATTTAATTTATTATTTAATTTAATTTATTATTTAATTTATTATTAATTTAATTTATTATTTAATTTATTATTTGGGTGTTTATGATAATCTACTATTGCACAATGGTTACCAAAATATGGGAAGGTAAATTTTAAAAATTAATGAAAAATTATGTGGTAAAAAAAGAATAGGAGAGAGAAATTTAAGAAAATTTTTGTATATCACCAACCATTGTACATGCTTTTAGACCATGAACATCCAAGAGGATATCCCTTTCCTTTTAGTTTTAGCACTCTCTTTCCTCTTTAAGGGTATCCTCTTGAAAGTGAAGAGATTATCACAATCCTCTTCGACAAGAGGATTGCTTTTGATCCTCTTTATGAAAAGAATGAAGATGAAAGGAAGGGGATTGAGTAGTACACTTGTCACAATTTCATTGGTTGTATTTAATTTTGATTTTTATATAATGATATTATTTAGAACAGTCATAAAAACGGTAAAGTAAAATTTCGAAATAATTACACGTACCAACGACTTTATTGTTTTTTAATCTATAAAATGAACCTAATTTTGCCTATATTTTACACGTTATTTTTTTACCAACTATGAATTTCTTTTGTGTAGGTTGAATTTTTTATGACTAGTAATACGCTAATTAATTAATTATACAAATTGATTGGGTAAACAATATTAATGTTTTAATAATTAAACAAATTACAATTATTAAATTTAGTAATAGGAAAATGAATGTATGGTATTGGTGGGTTATATTTGAATAGGGGAGAGAAAGGGAAAAAAGAGGATGAAAGGGTATCCCTTGGATGTTGGACAAATTAAAAGAAAGGAGAATCAGGAAGAGGATGAAAATAGTAAAAAATGACGTGGAGGAAAGAGAAGATGGTGTGTCAAATAAAGAAAAAATAGAAGTGTTTAGGTAACGTAACATGAGTATATAATACTCCTCTCTAATGTTCATGGGCTATAGTCCAACTTTTAGGCCAGCCAGATCACCTTCAATTCAAATAGCATAAATTCTTGTGAGAGACGGTCTCTTTGAAAGACCATCTCTTATGAGGTTGACCCTTAAAAAAATATGAAGTAAGAGTACAAAGTAAACTTTGATGGATTGGGCCTGAGAGACGTCTCTTATAAAGACGGTCTCTCAGGAGACTAGCTGTTCAAATAGAAGTATTTAGGTAACGTAACACGAGTAACCCAAATTTGGAAAAGTGAAAAAATTCATTTTGGGTTCAAGAGTGAGAGACCGCTTTTTAAGAAATCTTTTTTTATTGGGTTAATTTATTATATATTTTTTAAAAAAATATTATAAGTAGACATTAAGAATAATATAGGTAGACATTTAACATATTAAAAGTTTATACTAAGAATACGATAAGTAAGCATTAAAAATACAATAGATAGACAATAATTTTTAATAGATTAGGCTTACAATACGTCTCTCGAACACACATCTCTCCGCCTTTTTGGGTTATTGTCGTCCTTCTTTCTCCTCTAAGGCTCTAACAAGTAACCTTACCTGACGCAGTATTTCTGTATTTGTTTGAAGAGTATCGAGAAGTTTCCATTGCTTCGTTCTTGCTCACTCTGCACTTTCTCAAATGAGAGTTTTCCATCTTTCAAAAAAAAAGTTCATTTCGTTTTCGCCATTAAAGAGCGAGAGAAGCACATACTAGCTTAAATCTTTTTAGAGTTTCATTTATAAGCTTGCAATGGTTGTTTTTTTTTGTCCCTTTTTATTGTTTCTCAAAATTGATGAAATCTTTTTATTATGTTGTTGTTTTTACTGCTTTTTAAAATTTTCTGATATGTTTGATTTGATTCATTGATTTGCAGGCTGCCAGAATAATTGCCCAACTTGTAGTGGTGGGGTCTGGGATGTTAATTAGGGCTTTTGCTCAAGCTTATCGTCAAGCTCTTGCCAGTATGTTTCTTTACATCTTTTTTTTAATCGATTTATTTTGATTGTTCTGATTATTTGAATTTTCAAACTTATTCATTCCACCTCTTTAACCTAATTGTTTAGCGATTAAATTAATTGGAGACCTTTTATTTCAATAGGGTGTAAACTAAATGCATGATTGTTGAGTTGTGCCGCAATTTAGTCGCAGCTGTTAAGAGTATTAGGTAATGAAGATATATAAGTTCTGTATTGCAGGGATGAAACTGGCGGTTGTAAATTGTGTTGGTTCACTGTTGTTAAGGATATGATCATGTTTCTTGCTACAAAATCATTAAGTCCATGGTTGATGATAAGATGAGTATGAATTGTGATTTTCTGCTGTGGCAATTGAAGGGATGAAATTTATTCAAGCTTTGTGGGCGTGGCTATTCTTTATGGTTTGTTGATTTCGTCAATGGGAAGAAAGAGGGGAGAGGAAAGAATAACACTTCAATCTGTTTATTTTTATATTTTTAGTGTAGGGTTTTGGAAGAGGGGAGAGGAAAAAATGGCATTCTACAAGAAAATCAATTCTACTATTGTCCACATATGTTCTTCATTTCGGTCATTCTATCTATTGTCATAGGCACTTGTAAATTCCAATTCTTTATGTCATTCTTCACGTTTGTTTTCTTTTAAAGTCTTATTTAGTGTGTCCTTATTAAAGAAAATGGAACTATAAAAGCTCTTGTGTGTTTTGTTTTATTTATGTTTCTTGTGTGCTAAAAATAAACGGTATTTGAGTTGCTGAATGTGCCTTGATCCCGTACTAGTTGGATATGGAGATTTGGCTCTTAGATAGCTTAGAAGATATTATGAACGGGAAGGTATGAAGAGGGGCGCTAGAAAGTGCCAGAGATACTCATTTTAGAAATTTGAATAGTGAACACTTGATGATTGCTTTAGGTAATTGTGTGTTGTGAACTTTCAATGCTATCATAGTGCGAAATGTGGTAAGGGCTGCGATCGCTATAACAAAACAATGATGCAATAACAGAAGTGATGAGGTTATCATAACGCTTAAATATCAATCGAAAGCACGAGATATCACTTGATACGACTCAAATAGGGTTTTGTTACACCTTTGCAACTTGGGAAACATCGGTTTGCTTTTTCAAAAAGTCTTTTACAATATGGCCGATGCTACGTGACCTTGTTTTTGCACCATGATGCTATTGTTGAATTGTCGTGCTGGAATAGTGGGAAAAGGTGATTAAGAGGTACTAGCAATTCTAGCTCTCACTGGATTGCTAATGCTTTCTGTTTCTTTTTAGAGCTTTAATATGTGAACTTGACCATCATCAGAATCATCTTTAGCTCATTGGCCCCTATTGAACCTTACCTGTTGAATTTTGAGTTGAACTTGGGAATGATTATCTGAACTCATGAACCTTTAATCTGAATACACAATCTTACTTCTGTAAGGTATTGAACTTTGTGGGTGGTCATAATACACTATAGATTGTCATTACTGATTGATAGTTATTTGATTCATCTTCGCACTTATCATCTTCCTTTGAGTTTAGGGATACACACTTTCCTTGTTTAAAAGCCATGATTAAAGGATACTGTAACCTTTTAGGCCTTGACTGTGTCTTGTCTGTCATTTTTGCGGTAGAACTTAGGAGTACGACTTAGCAGTCGTTATGGAAATAAAGGGTTGGTTCTTTTCTAGCTAGCTTGGTAATTGCACGAGTGAATCCGTTTATTCCCTTAACCATAATTCCCAATTTGAAGGGAACTAGGTAGAGAGTGGGGATGATTGAGATGGAAATAGGGGAGCAATGAGAATGTCTTGAAAGGAGAGGTGTTATCAGTTGTCACTGGGTCAAAAGTAGGAACCGAAAACAAGTTTGTCAAATTAGTGGGATGGATTCCATTCATTGACCAACTCTCATTTTGTTTCGCTCGAGTTTATTTTCTATCATTTCATTTCATTCTGTTTATTTATTTATTAGACAGGAAGAGTATTGCTTACCTGTATAATGTACCTTTCAAGTTTCAACCAGGTCTAATTCTCAAAATGTGGTATATATTGCAGATGCCTCCAAAACAGGTGCTGCTCAAGAGGCAATGCAAAATACAATACGCAGAGCAAGTAAAGCAATCACAGAGCAAGAGGCAAGGCAAATTCTTGGTGTTCCCGAGAATGCAGCATGGGAAGATATTTTAAAGGTTTTCCCTAGTCTCCTGATTTTTCTGGTTTCCTTCTCCTACTGTTCGTAATTCTTAGTTAAATTGCATTGATATGTGCAGAAATATGATATTTTGTTTGAGAGAAACGGCAAGCAAGGGAGTTTCTACCTGCAGTCAAAGGTTCATCGGGCAAAGGAGTGTCTCGAAGCAGTTTATCAAAACAAAGGTCAAGGTCCCACTAGCGGGTGACTGAAAATTTGTTCCATGGATAGTAATGGTGGTGGACGTGGTTTTTATGTGTATATAAGTATATAACATACTTTGATGATACGAACTTTTAACACGGTTTTTGTACACCTTGTGGTCCCGAGATTTGATGTATTGTCATTAGTTTTTTTTTTAAAAAAAAAACTGATTTGCTAGATCCGACCTGTTGACAAAAAAAAATGATATGGGTCGGGTACCTGAACCGCCTTACCGGGTTCGGTCATGGGCCACAAAATAGTATAATACATTGCGTCGGGTACCCCTTGACCTGTTATATTCAAGGATTATTTTTATATATCTAAAAAATTTATGTTTCAGTGTTTCTCGACCTGAATTTGTATTTGTAGGAGCCAAAAGTATATATATATATATATATATATATATATATATATATGAGCTGAGCTTACATTCCAATTAAATAATCTGTATGTGCTTACTATTACCCAACAGTATAATAAAAAAAATCCAGATAATAGGGAAATTCTACGTAGTAAGCACCAACTATAGGAAAAAGCAAGTGGTAGCCAGTGGCGGATCCAGGGTTTGAAATCCCCCGGGCACCAACGAATAGACGAAATTTTGATATTTCGGCAAAATGAGTTGTAAAAGCGTAATAATACCAAGAGTCTAATATAAATCCAAATTAATATAAAAAGGTAACGAACAAAATACAAACGTTCAAATTTAAAATGAAAGTGTAGACCAACAAAATGAAATTTACAATTGTTCTCGCCTGGTTTTCATATTTTGGAATCAATGTACTATAGCATCATTACTAACATTGAGAAACAAATCCTTCTCTAAAAAGGTAATCATATAATCCAAACACATTGAGAAACAAATCCTACTCTAGCAAGAAGAATAATATATACATAATACATTAACATAGATTTTTATACCAAAAAATCAAGAACAACCCAACATTTCAACTATTCATAAATCAACAAACACATCAACAAACATATTAACAATTTATTTAACATCAACAAACACATTAACAATTTATTAACAATTAACATCAACAAAGACATTAATAATTTAACATCAACAACAACAAGTCAACAATTAACAAACATATTAACAATTAACATCAACAAAATTCAAAATTCAAGGTTAAAACTTAAAAGAAAACAACAAGGCAATAAGATTAGAATTTAAGATTAAGATTAAAAGATTTGAACAAGATTAAAATTAAGATTTAGAATAAAGTTGAGTAAAATACCTTCAACAAAATCAAAATTTTGATTTTTAGGGATTAGGGTTTGATTGAAGAACAAGTATTCTAGCCGTCAGTGGTGCGTGGTGGTGGCCGGCAGTGGGCTGGTGGTGACCGGCAGGCGGTGTCCGGCAGCGGTGGTGACTGGCAGGCGGTGGGCTGGCCGGTGGGACGCTGGACGTGGTGGGTCTTAGAGAGGGAGAGAGAGAAGAGTAATATTTGGGATATTGGGTTTTTCACTTGTTTGAGAAATCTGAAAAATAAAACACGCATAGTACATCAGATTTTAGAATTAGTTTTCCATTTTTATTTTTTTTTAAATTTTTTTTTTAAAAATTTTTTTCGCCTGGGGCACGTGCCCGGGGGGCCCAAGAGTGCGTCCGCCACTAGTGGTAGCCGTTTTTAATTTTTTATCCACAAAATAACACTCAACTCTTTGAAAACTCACTAGCGTAATAATTTAATAATATAATGCAAAAAAATGTTATATAGCCGTCAAATGGTGAAAGAATACAAATACCCTGTTTAATTTCAATAAGGAAATTGTACCTTCTACATTCCTAATTAAACGCCATGAATTGTGATAATAAATCACATTATCATCGAAGGGAATCCAAAATTGATTCTCAAATAAAGCCATCATTCGTTGCCAATACTCAAGACAAAATAAATACAAATAAATCAAAAAAAGATAAATTAAAATCTTAAAAGTTCCACCCTATCAAATTCTTTCACATAAGAATGAATTTTCAATATTTCAAAATACTATTATTTACTTACACTACATTTAATAATATAGACTTGGTACATAATATGCTCTTCAAAAATGGTTATTGTTCATACAGTAACCTAATTGCACCAAAAAAATCCTTTTGGAGCCAATGCAATCTATAGATACTATAAAGTTATTTAAGATGGAAGTAATTTACTTAGTGAGACAGCTTTAAAATAAAGGGAAAATTACTTAGAATAATCAAAATTATTCATGATTCTTCCACAATAATCTCATCTATTGATTAACCATCAATAATCCCAACTTTGAGGGGTATTTTTCTAGAGTAAACTTGGGTAACCCGATGACCCGCTATAGTAGGTAATTCACCAAAAAAAAATTAAATGTTAATTTAAAATTAGAAAATATTTTTAAAAATTTACATAAAAAATTCTAAAAATAATAAATTTTTTATGAACATTTTTAAAAAAAATTTTTCGACATTTTATTTTAATTTATCTTTTTTTTAAATAATACTTGTTATAACAAGTTATCCAATCATTGGGTTTACTCTAGGAAAATGCCCCTTAAAGTTGGAATTATTCATGATTAATCAATAGGTGGGATTATTCTAGTAAAATCTTGACTGATTTGAATATTCTAGGTAATTTTTCCTAAAATAAAGGGCTTATATACTTTGAATTAGTTGGACTACTTAGTGATATGAAATGCAATTCACAATGAGATTGTCTGATATAATACTTTGTGTTTAAGATCACAAATTCTCAAATACAACGGTCTCACGGTAAGATCATTTGTATTGGACTGGCCTAATATACACTTGTAGTTCCAAAATAATTATTTATAAACTTTAAAAGTTTATTTAAAATTATGAAATGACTAATTTGAACCTTAAACTAAACCTTACAGTTTTAAAGTAGTCATTTACGGAGATAAAGGTAAATTATACTTTCAATATCCTGAAAAAGATGGACAAATCATATCTTCCTAATGAAAGAGTAAAGAAAAATATGTGCAATCAGGATACCGCAATTGATGCTTTGCTTTATTAGTTTGATGTTATTTAAGCTTGAAATGCTACTTTTATGACATAGAAGTATTTTCTTAGAAAAAGGTAGGAGAACTAGCCATTAGATTACAAACCTCTCATTCATTTGGAGTTGGACTATCCTCAGATTTACATTTGGAGTTTAGATGCAAGACTTAGACGACACGTTCATGGATAGGTAATCACTAATCAGCTTCTTAAAAGGGCTAAAAGACAACCCGTGATTGATGTACACATTACCGCTCGGCCCCACTAATAATTTGTTTAATAGGAGTACTCAATATTCAATAACTACTTTTTATCCCAATTCTAAATTATTTTAATAAATGAACGAAAATGCCTTTAGACTTAAAACTTCTATAAAACACTTCAAACTCACTCAATAACAGTTCTATAAAATAAACTTAATCACATGTTTTGTGTTGAAATTTGTTACATAATCACTCTTTTGGCCGAAACTTTTGATAGGAAAATCATATAATTGTAATGTTTGCGGCATTAGAACCTAGACTTCAAGATCTTTACAATGATATATTATATGACCAATTCCGATAACCGAGCGAGAAATAACGATCGTTTAAAATTTGTTTGTGTTGAAATTTGATACATGTTTAATCTTTTGGGCATAATTTTTATTGAAACATCGTATTAATGCAAGGTTTGCGGCGTTAGAAACTAGACTTCAAGAACTTTCCAACGACATATTATATGCCCGATTCTGACAATCAAGCAAGAAATGACGACCTTTTAAAGTTTGCAGTGATTTCTAACATTAGTCGCGCGCGACCAGGTCTAGGATGAGTCGCACAAAAAGTGCGACTCCAGGTGCGCGACTAATGTTAGAAATCACTGCAAACTTTAAAAGGTCGTCATTTCTTGCTTGATTGTCAGAATCGGGCATATAATATGTCGTTGGAAAGTTCTTGAAGTCTAGTTTCTAATGCCGCAAACCTTGCATTAATGCGATTTTTCTATAAAAATTTATGACTAAAAGAATGAACATGTATCAAATTTCAGCACAAACAAACTTTAAACGATCGTCATGTCTCGCTCGGTCATCGGAATTGGACATGTAATATATCATTGGAAAGATCTGAAAGTCTAGGTTCTAATGCCGCAAACATTGCATTTATATGATTTTTCAATTTAAAGTTATGGACAAAAGAGTGAACATGTATCAAATTTTAACACAATTATATTGATTCCGCAATCATATTGATGCTCATTTTCGTTGGCCATTGTAATTTGATTTTTAGTTTTAGTTTGTTTTAGTAGAATGAGTTTTCGAAGAGAATTTTTGTAGAGATGTTTGAGATTGAAGGTTTGAAAAGTAATAAGGGTTTGAAATTTCAATATAAGGGGTGACGATAAAATGAAAAGGGTGGCGAAGTTTAATAATTCCTACAATCAAATTGTATTTACCAAATGTACAAAAAATACACTCCTTTTCTGAATGAATAATTAATTTGACATTCAAAACACTAATTTAATATTTAATATATTCAATAATGTATGATTAAAATTATAGAAAATTAATATTAACAGAACTTATATTAAGACGATCAAACAATTCAAGACACGCACAGAGAAATGAGAAGAGTCAAGTCACACATTTTGGATAAAAATGCAAATTTAACTTCTTGCTTTGATGTGAGATCTTGAGAGACACATTAATATTGGCCAAAGCAAATTACATATAACTTACAACCAAAATCAGGCCCTTTCGAAAATCAGAGCAGGGGGCGATCGGATAGTAAGTAGATTTAGATACATGTTGGTGCATACAGAATACATTGTCGTTGTAGACTTGTAGACTTGTAGAGCTCGACTTTGGTCTCGTGAGACTTAGGCTCTTACACAACAGTTGAAGTAGCTGAGGAAGCTCTTTCTCGGCTGTAGTCATTGAAAAGCAAGGAATAAAGTTGTAGCATACTAGCATAAACAAGTATAAAAGTTGGTCTTGCAAATTATTCCACAACAAGCAGCCACAACAAATGAGAACATTAGGTTTGGAAATTTCTTATGGTCGTACATCATCAATTCATTATTTATCAATTAATCAAGTAAATGACAGATACCATCGCCGCCCATACCAAACATGAATCATAGATAAACATTTACTCAACATTTTTTTATGATGACAAAGCAGTTGCGTTGGGTATGTGTAGTATTTCGCTGATAACAGAGTTAATTTTATATTGGGGTTCAAAGTACGGATAAGATTGCTAGATTGATGATCTCAAGGCTTCACCTTGCCTGATAAAAGCAACTTGTATTTTAATTAGTTGATATGAAATGATAGTAGCCAAATAAAACACATGAAGTAACATGTTTATGATGTAAATATATAGTGCAATCCTATGTTCATTGAGTCAGACAAGGATAGGCTTTATTAATTTATAACTAGCTTTCAATAAAATCTTTCTCCAAGCATGGTTAGATTTAGGCACCACTAAATTAAACATAAAACCTTACAGGCACAAATCACCATCACATATATATCAGCTGGAACTGATTTTGAAAGATACCCGAAACAAAGTAACCAACGATTCACCGTGTCATCACACCCAATACACATCATCCTTCAAAAAATTAGAGCTTTTACGATTCATGGTAATCAGCATAGAGCCTTTTACACGGCAAAGAAGCTTCAAGCATTGTTGTCAAAGATGCAAGTATATATGTCATGACTAAATTTAGATTGCAAAATGAGAACCTTTACATCAAATAATTTTGCTAAAGGTCATTTTTCTATTGCACCAAGTAGCATACTCATGGACCAATTCCCACAAACTTTTACAGTTGTAGGCAGTGGGGTTAAGCATCCAACCATATAAATGTTGTTTTCAGGCTTAGTTTCTTTAATTATAGAATTGACCTTTTAACTGGCAATGACCATGCAATAGGCCACACTAGAGATAATAGACAGCATGTAAAGTGTTAACAATATAACAAATACCCCCTATGTCCCTCGCATTTAGCATCCATTGCTTTTTGAGTGAAAATTACAAGAAACGGAATTTGGGTTGCAGATTAAAACAAAAAAAAGTAGATGATAGAAATGAGTGGTCAAAATGAAGAAAAATTAAGGTTATTAATGAAATTAACGGAGAGCGGGACCATTGTCAGAAAAAGAAAATACCGAAAAATCAATTGGACACTACTGAAAATATGGTGCAAACCAAAAAATCCAAAAACAATGAAACATACATGCCCAAACAGCTGCATCAATAAACAACCTAATAAAGCCAGTAGAACAAAATCTTACTGTTGGGGTGTGATTCTGAGTGAAATGGGGTTCAACTTCGGCTGTTTTGATGTTAGCAGGAGCAGTTGGATTGATGAAATCTTCTTCATTACCTAGACTAGCCCTTGATGGATCTCTTTTGTTTTGTTTCCTCATTTCTCTAATTTTTGAGAAATCGAGCGAGTAATCCGGCAATGCTCCCTTCTGATCCCAGTCTCCAAACTGCGGAACAGATAGCCATGATGCATTTTTCTGCCCAAGAGAAACAATTTTGTAAGGATCAAGAAACTACGCATACCTCCAATGAAGAATTAATATCAGGAATAATTTGAATTCTATATGTTTAAAACCTCAAGAAGCCTTAAAAGCATAAAAAGAAGTTTGAGCAATTCAGCAACCATGTCCCAACAGAACACAAGTATCCATGGTAGCAAAAACACTAAAAAATTGATATCGGGACTAACACCAACTTTTTCTTATGAGAGTATATGAGAGTTCCGATAACAACACCTTTTAATGCTAATATCAAAATCTAAAGTGCCATTATCATTTGTCAAAACAATACTCCTAAGAAAAGAAGTAACACGACTCAATTATCAATGCCATTTCTCTTGTTACCACTTTCCATAGTAATTAAAGAATATTTTTAATGCCTAAACGTTAAGTGACATGGACAACAGCACAAAGCACAAGGAAATAGCTGGAATGTCCTCACACATCCAAGCCAATGTTGGTCATTAGAGCCTTTTGATCATTTTTTTGCTTTGATGTACAATTTTACATAATAGTAAGGCAAAAAGACTTCACAATACCATAACATAACCCTTGACGTATAGAGAGACACAAGGGTAGTATTATAGATATTCAATCTCAGGTACCCAGACAACCACAAAGCATAATTTAAGACAAAGTTTTCAAGTTGTCCACTTTATGGCTTCATCCCATTATCTATACAATTACAAAGGAAAAAATATTCATGATAAATAGTACATACTTTTATACAAGATTCATTCTCCAAAAAGCAAAATTTGACCTAAGCAAGATCAGAGGGTCAGCTACGCCTACACCAAACTTTTATCGTTGTTTTAAGAAAAGAGATTTATTTGTATAACGTTATAAGAACCACAAAAAATCTAGCACCTCATAAAATAACTATCCTACTCATTCCAGTGATTATTTACAAAAAAATAACGTTAACTGTGATTCTGTGAACGCGTCTTCCTTATTTTCAATTATTATTACAGGTATACAAATACAACTAATAGCAAGATCAGCAGTATGGACTTTTCAATACAAACTTAACACTAACAACCAAATATACCTAATCATTTTTTTTGGTAAAACACCGAATTATTCGGTTAGTCTCACTAAAACACAGCTAAGCAAATTTACTAGTTTCCTAAAAAGTTCACTGTAACCAACTCAGCATAAAAAATCATGTAAAAATCAGATTCATCAATATGTTGAAACAATGGAGGTAAGTAAGTATAACCGATATTGATGTACAAGTTGAAAACACAACACATGAATACTAAACAGCTAAAATCGTTCATTTTTTCATTATTTATGCGTCTAGTCTTGTTATTAATCTGTAAATCAATTAACTTACATAATTAATTCCAATTCCACAAATGGATTGTTAAAAGATGAACAAAAAAACTTAAACTCAACATTTTGACAAGTTAAATATAGATAAAAAGGAGCAAAAGATTACCTCATTATCCTTGCGATCTTCCATTAAAGACAGAATAAGTACTGATAATTGCAGCTAATGAGCAAAAATCAAATGAAGATTGAAGTACAGGAAGAAGATGATGAAAAGAAATGTTTTGTAAAAGAGTTCAAAAGGAAGAGAGCGAGAAAAGGAGGAAGATATGAAAGGTCAAAATGGAGAGGCACGGGTATATAAAATAGATTGAACAAGAAAATAATGTCTGGTGAATACAACTTCTCTTTTATACACGGAGTCCGGAGAACGGGATATTAATAATCCCTCAGTCTTGATCAACAAAAAAGCAATAGTAAAATTGTGATTTTTAAGATAAAAGTGAATATTGGTCATAAATAAATAAGATAAGAGAATAAATTATTGTAAAAAAAATTTAGAGAGAGTTAAAATATAAAGATGAGATAAGAAAAAGTTGTGATAATTATTCAAAAATAAAAATGATATAAAATAAATAAGAAAGATCAAAATAACAATTGATGTAAATGAGTGAGACGTGGGGGTGTTTGGCATAAGGGAATGAGACTTGTGAGACTTTAAGATATGACTTTTAAGTTGAGACTTTGAAAATAAAAAGTCTTATCTCTTATTTGTTATCGTAGAGTTTTGGAAGAAAGAGATAAAATCAAAGTCTCAACCCAAATACCACCCTTTTCCCAAGACATTTTTCTTGAGGACTTCCCCCATTTTAATCTCATTCCCCCTAAACAAACAAAGACTTGAACATATTTTTAAAACAAATTAACAAAGTCTCATTCCCTCCCTCAAATCCCTCATACCAAACACCCCTAATGGGACTTTATGAGACTTTATATGAGACTTTTAAGATGAAGCTTTGAAGATAAAAAGTCTCCTTCCTTGTTTGTTATGTTAGATGAGACTTTATATGTGGGGAGAGTTTGTTTGGGAAAGTTAGAAGTAAGATGAGAAACAAAGTCTCAACCTCAAATACCACCCACCCCTAAGACATTTATCTTGGGGACTTTCTCATTTTTAGTCTCATTCCCCATTCCCATTCCCTCCAAACAAACAAAGACTTAGACTTTACATTCCCTCCCTCCAAATCCCTCCTACCAAGCACCCCTAAGAGTATTCCATTTGTTCCTTCAAGTATATATTGGTCATAAATAACAATATTAATATTTAATCCCTCTCTCTTGATCAACAAAAAGCAATAGTAAAATTCTGAATTTTAAGATAAAAGTGAATATTGGTTAAAAAAAAAAAAAAAATTTTAAAAAAAAATTAGTGAGAGCATATGGAGACCATAAGCAATATAAAAATATTGAATAAAATTAATTGAAAATATGTGGGTATTATAAGCATTAATAATATATTAAAATAATAATTATCAAGATTAGTTATGCCCAAAATTTGTGATATAAATAAAAAAATTAATTAAATTATAAAAAAAATAAAACAACCGAAAATGATAAATGAAATAACTTTAAGAAATCGAAAAAGTAATATAATCACACGTAGTTGGTCTTATTTACATGGCCACCAGCCCACCACTTAAGTCTATGCCACTCATGGGTCGAATCTTTGAGTGTATGCATGTGTTGAGATATGCCTCATACTTGGGTTAATTAATTAAACTAATAATATAAACTTTTCTACTTATGGGCTTTTAGTATGGAAGTCATCTCAAACGGTCTCATACAACATGAGCTGATATATTACTTTCTCTGTTTTCAAATAAAATTTACGAATTTTAGTGTCAAACTTTGAATATGATATCTTATCGATCTATATGAAAAAACAGTTCAAGTGGGATCTTAATGATTCGTCTTAATATATACCTCTAAACATCAACCTTATAGAATTATTAAAAAATCACATCTAAATTATTTGATTTTTAAGTTTGCATTGGGAACCGCGAAAAAAATGAATGAAAGAACAAATGAAAACAGATGGAGTACATGTAACATTTTTCATTTTCTAGGAATTAGAATTTCAAGGGCACTTAAATTTTGTATATATATTTTTTTGGCAAATAATTTTTTTTCATTTATTAGAAAAAGCCAATATACAACCTAAACTTGAAACTCATCCATACTTAATTGCATAGGCATGGAAGCGCGCAGCCCACCTTCTATGAAGGGTTCCACACCCTACTCTTCATTTGCATAAGAGTAAGGAGAGACTAGAGGCGAAAAAGAAACGCCATATCAAAACTGTAAAGATAAATAAGCATGGCTAAAGAGATAAAAACTATCAAAAAAGCATCAGTCAAAATTGACTAGAAGATCAAAATATCAGTCGTATGAAACAACAATCATCAGCATTTATCCAACACTCAACAGATTGATAGCGGATGAAGCCTTGTCTTACATAAACAGTAGATAGTAGATGCATAAATGGCACACATGATGTGTTGCAAGGACTTGTTCATTTTGTGCACCCTAAAGTCTATGGATTCTAGTGGCTTAAATTTCACCCCCTACCCAACTCTACAGACCCTCCAAGCAGCGCTTGCTAAAAGGACAGTAAAAAAAACAAATGATTAGCTAATGCCACAGAAGCTGCACAAAGGGGCTGGAGTCATCAGTAGTCACACCCAAAGAGATGAAGTTTATCTTTGGCTTTTAACTTGTCTTTAGCCAATAGCCAACAACAAAATCGCACTTTTGGTATATACAATTTATTTCAGACCAAGAAGCGTCATGTAGTTTTTTGAGTATCAACAAAATGTTTAAGATTAACCCTTTTAGCTGAGTAAGAGCAACATAAAACCCATTGTTTCGGTGGGTCTTAATGTAGAAAATTTTCTTTAAAGCCTAACTAGCCGTATAGAGGCGTTGAAAAGTTCCCATTTTCCACTTTTTGTATAGATCCCATGAACCCCTCTCAACCACAATGAATCCTTCATCAAATAAATATGCCAATCGATTTTCCTTACAACGATGTGATCCCACAGAAACAAGTCACGAATGCCAAGACTCCCAACCTTTTGAGATTTGCAAACCTCCTTCCAGTTGACCAAACCTGGCCTATTGGAATCCGCAAGTCCAAACCACCAAAAGACTCTACAAAATGGAGTTGGCACATTAATTACCCCCTTGGGAATAATAAAAATTTGACACTAATACGCAGAAATTCCCATCAAAACAGAATTAATAATTTGGAGACGAGTTGCATATGACAAGTGCTTAGTCTTCCAACCCTTGATTTTATTTATCATTTTATTAGTCAGTTTCTCACAATCAGCAATGGAGATCCTCTTAGAAGAAAGAGGAATGTCGAAGTATTTAAAAGGAAGTAGCCAATAGTAAAACCTGTAAGGTCACTAATATCAACTGTAACATTAGAAGAGAGACTTGCAGTATATCAATAAAAGTAACAAAATGCAAAACTAAAAAATCTTATACGTTCGCTAATAAAAAGAAACTAAACATTAGAAAAGAAAACACTTTCACACATAACTTTCATTAAGTAGAGCAGTAGACAAACAATGATTAAGGAAGTTCACACCCTTTGTAATTATTAAAGGGAAATTCGGTTTTTTTACCCGCCTAAATGCCTATCACAAAATATTGGGTGAAATCATTTCACTTGTGAGACATGTTTTGTTAGTCGATCCAATTACTAATTGCATTTAAGTCATAATTACTCTACTCTACATACCTTATTTCTTCCATTCTCTTTGCTTCTCACTATTCATGTAGTTAACTAATGCCTGCAACAATTCATTGAAGGTGAAGATATGTCATTTACTCCTCTAATCTACCGGTAAGTTAATTGTTCTTCATCTATTGCATTAAAACAATAACTTATAATTTCTTTTCTCTTTACAACATGTATTTACATAATAATCTACTTCTCACATTTTCTTACTTGAAATTCTCATTTCTCACTCTAATCACATAACCAAGTAATCTTCAGCATAATTTCTACTTTATAATGGCTAAAAAAAGAAGAGTGGTGAAGAAAATTATAGTTGATTTCAAATGGGTAACTAAACAAGGGTGTTTTTTCCATACATTTTCTGATTGTTTTTTAGGGTTTAATTAATTGACTTTGTCTTTAATCTTGATTTTTTGATTTTTGCTTCTTTTGTGTGTTTAATTTTAGAAACTTTGCTTACTATTATTCAACTAATGAGAAAATTAAGCCAATCAACATTGATTGTATTTTGGGGGTAGTGACTAGGAATTAGAAGATGAAGTATAGACAATTGAGTCTTAGTTTGCATCCTAACATAGAAGAGGTTTGTTATTCTGAAATAACAGATTGGATTAGGAAGGAATTAAGATTTGAAGAGGTTGGTAGAATATGGTACAAGAGGTAATTACCACTGTAACGCCAACAATCTATCAATCATTGTGCCCATCTCAAGTCACACCATTAAAAGGAGTAGGAAGAAATCTTGTGCAGCAGGGACCAAAAAGCGTGGAGCCAAATTAGATGCACCAAGGATTATTTTAAGCCAAAACTCAGCAAGTGGATCACATAATGTAGTGTGTTAAAGCAATCAAGTTTAAGTTTGCAGTTCTCAAATTATCTTATGTTTATGTAGTTAATATTTCTCACGAGTTAACTTTAATTAGTATTTAAGTCATGCAATTGGCTCAAACTTCATTGATACCAATATCAACCTTAAATTTCCTATTGAAGAAGATGAAGGCATGGTGTAAATGTAGCAAACAAGAAAGAAGATGGGAGAGTTAGGTAGTGATAGGGACTGAAATTTGCTTCAAAACATGAAAACATGACTCAATTAATAACTGAAGTGCAAAGGGGGAAAAACATAAAATTGGAGGAAAAATAGAACAAACATGGAGGAAAAGGTACATTAAGTAACATCATGTGCAAAAAACGTGTTTGGTCAATAAAAAACTTAACGATCAACAAACGGGGGGGGGTTTGTGACTAGGAATTAGAAGATGAAGTATAGACAATTGAGTCTTAGTTTGCATCCTAACATAGAAGAGGTTTGTTATTCTGAAATAACAGATTGGATTAGGAAGGAATTAAGATTTGAAGAGGTTGGTAGAATATGGTACAAGAGGTAATTACCACTGTAACGCCAACAATCTATCAATCATTGCGCCCATCTCAAGTCACACCATTAAAAGGAGTAGGAAGAAATCTTGTGCAGCAGGGACCAAAAAGCGTGGAGCCAAATTAGATGCACCAAGGATTATTTTAAGCCAAAACTCAGCAAGTGGATCACATAATGTAGTGTGTTAAAGCAATCAAGTTTAAGTTTGCAGTTCTCAAATTATCTTATGTTTATGTAGTTAATATTTCTCACGAGTTAACTTTAATTAGTATTTAAGTGGTTGCTTTTGAGAGCTTTATTGTATTCTAAGAACTTATTTACATTATAAAGCTTTAAATAGTATTCAAGTCATGCAATTGGCTCAAACTTCATTGATACCAATATCAACCTTAAATTTCCTATTGAAGAAGATGAAGGCATGGTGTAAATGTAGCAAACAAGAAAGAAGATGGGAGAGTTAGGTAGT
The DNA here is from genome assembly GCA_019425755.1 of Amaranthus cruentus. Classification (NCBI taxonomy): domain Eukaryota; kingdom Viridiplantae; phylum Streptophyta; class Magnoliopsida; order Caryophyllales; family Amaranthaceae; genus Amaranthus; species Amaranthus cruentus. The sequence goes on along the minus strand of CM033453.1, from coordinate 16,111,238 downwards.
GATAGGAACTGAAATTTGCTTCAAAACATGAAAACATGACTCAATTAATAACTGAAGTGCAAAGGGGGAAAAACATAAAATTGGAGGAAAAATAGAACAAACATGGAGGAAAAGGTACATTAAGTAACATCATGTGCAAAAAACGTGTTTGGTCAATAAAAAACTTAACGATCAACAAACGGATTTCATCAACGGTTAGTGTTTTGCATATTGGATCACATAAGGTAGTTTTTCGCAAAAAAATTAGAATATGAAGTTTTTATTTGCAAAACGTGGTATAAAATTGGCGATTTTTTATTTTTTTTAAAAAAAACCTAAAAGCTTAATGTACCAAAAAAATAAAAAAACAAAAAAACAAAAAAAAATAAATTTTTTTTTTTTTTACTAAAGCTAATCATTTGCATGGATTAGGCCGTCTCATACGGGTGTACTAAGTAGTAGTAGTCGCAATTAATCAAGAATTAGGTAAGAATAAAATTAGGAGCAGCGCAATTGTAAAAACCTCAAGGGACCTTTAAAGTTCACAACACCACCATTGACGACGGTAAGTTTTCTTCATCCTCCTCTCTTGTGCTCTTTTGTTAGGGTTTTAGTTCCTTAAATTTCTTCTTCTCCTCACCACTTTTGGAATGCCGAAAAGGTTTTGATTTTAGCAATCGGAACGTTGCCGCCGGTAATCTGGTTCTGAGTGTAAGAAGTGTACGAACGTTCCGGAACGCTGTTCTGTGCAACATTTGGCGTTTCAGATTTTGACAATTCATTCATCAATTTCTCTCCGGCAGTTTCCATTTTCTCAGAGGGGAATTCCGTCGAACCAGAACCAGTACTGTCTCAGCGAGCGACTGAGTGAGTGAGTAACTTGCGAGCGAGTAACTTGCGAGCGAGTGACCGAGTGAGACCGAGTAACTTGCTCGCGAGTGACCGAGTGACCGAGTAACTTGCTCGCGAGTGACCGAGTGAGTGACTAACTTGCTAGCGAGTGAGTAACTTGCTCGCGGGTGAGACCGAGTGAGTGAGTAACTTGCTCGCGGGTGAGACCGAGTGAGTGAGTAACTTGCTCGCGAGTGACCGAGTGAGTGAGTTCGAGTTCATGACTACAACAATGTCTATCTTCTGCTCATCTTGATTGCTCAATCACTTGTATCAATCTCCAAATTATTACTCACTTGATTGAGATTTTACCGTTCGAGAAGATGAAGAGCGGAGTAGTAAGTGTTAATGGAGTTGGAATCTCCAACACGAAGCGACGATGGAGAGGCTTTGTAATTGCAGTTCTCGGCCTCGTCTTTCTCTCCATGCTTGTTCCTATCGTCTTCCTTATCAGATTTCACAACGCTTTTTACTCTTCTCCTTCTTCATCTGGATCTGGTTTTCCGTCTCAACAACAAACTTCTTTGGATGATCGTGCTGTGAGAGCTTCACCACTATTCCAATTACAATACTATGGATCCGAATGATCAGACAAGACCTGCTAAAGATTTAGTTGAGAGATTGGCACCCACACTACCAAGTACCAAAGGAGCATGTTGGTGAACAAGACCTAGGAACATCTATTCGTATTGGGATAAATGGATCCATCAATAAGGGACATCCTGAGAATCATGTGGATAATGGTGTTCAAAAAGCATCTCCGGAAAGATATAATGTCAACATTAACAGTCCTATGGCTTCGAATCAAGGTGATGAAAGTGAAGTGCTATGTGAATTGAGATTTGGAAGCTATTGCCTTTGGCGTCGTGAATATAAGGTAGCTAGAATAGATTACATGGTGCAAAAGTTGAAGGATCGACTATTTGTTGCTCGTGCATACTTCCCAAGCATTGCCAAGCTTCCTGCACATGAGAAATTGTCTAAGGAGTTGAAGCAAAATATACAAGATTTTGAGCGTATGTTAACTGAAGCTACTACAGATGCTGAGCTTCCACCTCATGTTGAGGATAAACTGTTGAAAATGGAAGCTGCAATAGCTAAAGCCAAATTGATAACTGTGAATTGCAACAATGTGGACAAGAAATTTAGGCAACTTGTTGATCTAACTGAAGATGAAGCCAATTTCCACACCAAGCAAAGTGCCTTTCTTTATAAACTTGGTGTCCACACCATGCCAAAATCTCTACATTGCCTGTCCATGAGATTGACTGTTGAGCATTTCCAAAACCCCTCTGTGGGATTGGATGATTCAGTGTAGAGAAATTTGTAGATCCAGATATGTACCACTATGTTATGTTCTCCAACCAGTGGCGGACGCACTCTTGGGCCCCCCGGGCACGTGCCCCAGCCGAAAAAAAAATTAAAAAAAAAAAAAAATGGAAAACTAATTTCTGAAATCTGATGTACTATGCGTGTTTTATTTTTCAGATTTCTCAAACAAGTGAAAAACCCAATATCCCAAATATTACTCTTCTCTCTCTCCCTCTCTAAGACCCACCACGTCCAGCGTCCCACCGGCCAGCCCACCGCCTGCCAGTCACCACCGCTGCCGGACACCGCCTGCCGGTCACCACCAGCCCACTGCCGGCCACCACCACGCACCACTGACGGCTAGAATACTTGTTCTTCAATCAAACCCTAATCCCTAAAAATCAAAATTTTGATTTTGTTGAAGGTATTTTACTCAACTTTATTCTAAATCTTAATTTTAATCTTGTTCAAATCTTTTAATCTTAATCTTAAATTCTAATCTTATTGCCTTGTTGTTTTCTTTTAAGTTTTAACCTTGAATTTTGAATTTTGTTGATGTTAATTGTTAATATGTTTGTTAATTGTTGACTTGTTGTTGTTGATGTTAAATTATTAATGTCTTTGTTGATGTTAATTGTTAATAAATTGTTAATGTGTTTGTTGATGTTAAATAAATTGTTAATATGTTTGTTGATGTGTTTGTTGATTTATGAATAGTTGAAATGTTGGGTTGTTCTTGATTTTTTGGTATAAAAATCTATGTTAATGTATTATGTATATATTATTCTTCTTGCTAGAGTTTGAAAATCAAAATAATGAAGAGAAAACAAGAGAATATTGCTTCCATTTTTGCAAAACATTTTAGAAAAGAAAGTGGGGCTAAATCTAATCCAACTCAACATTGTGAAGCACAATAAATTAATCCTAGTCCTACTCCTACTCCTACTCCTACTCCTACTCCTACTCCATCATCTATTCCTTCTTCTCAAGATGAAGAGAAAGAAAGCGAAGCACAATCAATTAATCCTACTCCTACCCCAACCCCAACATATGAAGAAAGATTAACTTCCGTTGATGTTCTGAATCTTCCTCAAGACCCTGGAAAAAGGAGAAGAATGTCTCAATTCCACCCAAGTGATCGAGATATTGTTAGAAGAGAATATTGTTCAAGAGAACTTTGTTAACCCTATAAACATGAATTTAAATTGACAAAGTTTGGGACAAAAAACCGTAGATTTAATCTAAAATGGTTTGATAAATACAAAACATGGCTTGAATATAGTGTTGAGAAAGATGCCGCTTTTTGTTTTGCTTGTTATTTATTCAAGGATGATAATGTTGGACAAGATTCTTTTGTGATGGATGGATTTCGTAATTGGAAAAGGCCGGAATCTTTTGATGTACATGTTGGTGCAAATATGAGTTTTCATCGAATAGCAATGAACAATTGTTGAATGATTGTATGATTACCTTTTTAGAGAAGGATTTGTTTCTCAATGTTAGTAATGATGCTATAGTACATCGATTCCAAAATATGAAAACTAGGCGAGAACAATTGTAAATTTCATTTTGTTGGTCTACACTTTCATTTTAAATTTGAACGTTTGTATTTTGTTCGTTACCTTTTTATATTAATTTGGATTTATATTAGACTCTTGGTATTATTACGCTTTTACAACTCATTTTGCCGAAATATCAAAATTTCGTCTATTCGTTGGTGCCCGGGGGGATTTCAAACCCTGGATCCGCCACTGTCTCCAACAACATATTAGCATCATCTGTTGCTATTAATTCTACCGTTTTGCATGCTAAAGAGAGTAAGAAACTGGTTTTCCATGTCTTGACCGACAGACAAAACTTTTTTTCTATGAGGCTATGGTTCATTAGGAACACATTCAAGAAAGCCTCAATTCAAGTATTGAATTTTGAAGACTACAATACGATACCTGGTTTATCACTGCCAGAGGAATTTCGTGTTACCTTTCAAGTTGCAAATAAGCTTCCAAAGATGCATTATAAGACAAACTATATCTCCTTATTCTCTCATTCACACTATTTCCTTCCTGAAATATTCGAGACATTGGACAAAATTGTTGTTCTGGATGATGATGTTGTTGTTCAGCAAGACTTGTCAGCATTATGGAGACTCGATATGGGGAATATGGTCAATGGTGCTGCTGAGTTTTGTGCGGTAAGGTTGGGGAAGCTGGACAATTATCTAGGCAATATCAGTGTTAACCAGACATCTTGTGCCTGGATGTCTGGATTGAATGTGATAAACCTGGCAAGGTGGAGGAAGCTTAATCTTTATGCAAAATTCCGAACAATGGTCCAAGAGTTTAGGAGGGAAGGCAGATTGCTGGAAGCTGCTGCATCTAGGGCTAGCTTGCTCACATTTCAAGACCTGGTTTATGCACTTGATGAAACATGGGCACTTTAACAACTCCTTCTACAACTTGGAAAGGAAAGGGAAGAACCAGACAACCAACCATGAACTACACTGTCTAAAACCCTCAGTAATTGCCTTAACTAATAAATTCAATGGATAATTTTTCATGTAAAATCATGATGAAAACCTAGAATATGAAACACAAATTTTTGACAAAAACAGTTTAACCTATATATGATGAAAGAACCAATTCTGAGACTAGCTATAGCCCATTTTCTCTCATTTCAATTCACATTGAATTGAATGATTAATTGTCCTAAGTCCTAACAAGTTAGAAAAATAAGTATCAGTAAATTCTTCCGTTGAAGCCTGACGGTGACAAAGAATCTCTATTGAACCAATTTATGGTTTTTATAATCGGTTTCTGCTCTTACATTCTCTCTGTGCTCAATTTCACCATTATGGTTGATTTGTGGATCATCTATTTTTGGAATTTAGCCATCCTAAATGCACCCCAACTGGAGGCAAATGGTGTGAAAAGAGCCAAAATATGGGTTGTCACTTGCACCTGAAATAAATACCCAAATATAATGAATTCCATTTTCGTCTTACAAACAGATTGTTTTTGTTTATATCTTCAGCTTCAGATCACGACACTCTTTGGTAAATTGATTTTCGAATGTGGGATGAGTTGCTGGTGACTTTGCAATGTTTAGCGCATTGAAATGCTGTTTCTTGAAATGGGTAGTTTGGATTTAAGGCATACAGTTGTAGTCTGTGGGCTGCTGTGATGGCAGGAAAGACAAAAGTTAGAAGGGAGTAACTGTTGATGAGGGTGAAATTGAGGTTAGGACATTGAGAATATAAGAGAAGAAATTGACGAGAAATCAGAAATTCAGTTTGTGAAATGTAGTGTTCATGGTAGCAGTAAGCCAGTAATGGAGATTAATTGTTGAAGGTGTTTGGAAGAGGGGAGAGAAAGAAACTTGTAGGAAGTTAATTAGATTGGGTTAAAGGTTAGGGTAGTCAAAGGTAATTAAGGTGAGTAAAACCATGGAGTAAAATTAGGCCATTACGTTACATTTATGCATATAACGAATTGAAACTTATGAAACCAAAAAGCTTGATTACGTAACATAAAACTTAAATTACCACGATTAAATGATTTTTTTCAAGTTAAACTTCACGTAACGATGTCTGCAAAATGAGTTATAATTCTGCGTCCACGACATCGTGTTACCGCACTCGTGACGACTTCCGCAATTTTCTTTTTGAGTAAAAGGTAAAAAAAGAGTAGGAGGTCATTTTGATATTTGGACCTTTGGTGACCGGAATTCGGTGAGATGGTTACAATGTTTTCACTTTTTGGATTATTGTGACTATAACTCATAAATATTAAATTTTGCGGCTATAATTTATAAGTGACATAAACTTTAAGATTGTTATAGAGAAAAATAAGCCATAATGTCAGCCAAAGATAGGATATTAGAACTTTAGAGATTTAAAAAGAGGGTGAGAAATATTTGCTAATCATTAGAAGTTCATTAAAAAGTTGAAGATTCTTAATTTACAGTTTGAGATGGTACATGAATGAAATGAATGGAGTAGAAAATTATTTATGTGACGACAATTGTACTCATTTGTTGGTTCATATGACCGATCCCAAGTTTTTGGGATTCAGGCTTTGGATTTTTGTTTTGAGCTGAATAAGTCACAAAGTTGAAGTATTTGACTATTTGTTTTTCTTTTCTTTTTATTTGCCAGTAAGCTATGAAAGATGTTATTCTTGGATTACCCGGATCATGGGCTGAAGATAATCTAGAGATTGCTGATCACTATTCAACTAAAATTGGAGGTCTTCCTGTAAGAGTTTCTACTTTCTACCCATATTTAAGATCATCGTGGCCTATATTGTCTAAATTTATATACTAATTAACTAATCTGGCTGTGGCATGCTGTAGGACTGGCCTTTTCCTGAGTCATCTTTCGGACCAGATGGCCTTGAATGTAGTTCATGTAAAGCTAAACTGTGCCTTGTTTCACAGGTATTGACCTATTAGTAGTATTATTTTGTTTGTACAGACATTCGATATAACACTTTTTGTATAGGTATATGCACCAATTCATGGTTTAGGGATACTGATTGAAGAGCGTGTAATCTACATTTTTGGTTGCACAAATCCACCTTGCGAAAGGTATTCTTTGCTTGGCTTCTTTATGTTTATGGAAATAGATTAAATGCACTGTTATCCTTTCCTTATGAGTGGTATCTCCACTTTGGTAACCTTATAGCTGGCGTGCTATCCGTGTTCAGAAGCCTGGCAATTGTGGGGAATCAGAAATTGCTGGCGTTGAAGCTGCTCCTTCAAATATATCTTCCTTGGTTGACATAAAGTCTTTGGATGAATCAGAAGACGAGGGAGATGATGATGACCTAAACATGGAGGATTTGGGCAGGGCCCTTTTTGAAGCTGCAAGCCATGCTTCTAAATCCATTAAACCAGACACGAAGGATAATTCTCAGAGTCATGCAAAGGCTCTTTCATCAAGCCCAAAAACTAGGAAAGCTGATTCCACTACTCTTGGTAAAGTTTTTATTACTTGTCTCTTTACTTTAATTTGGATTTAATATATATGGACTCAAAATATTATGTTCTTCACATTTGCCTTGATTTTTTTAAAATTGAAATCATAAGGTTGATTTTAACATTCTGACTCTATATTATAATCAGCTTTCAACGTCTTACTGTTCCTTGCATATCAAATGGAGGCATATTGATTAAGCTGATAGAATGTTCGTATTTGCAAACATTCATTCTTGGAGTAGCGATATCGTGGCTTTACATTTGTCAAGCAATGGCTGGTGGGTTGGAAAATGTCCCATCTAACTTATCTTGGTTTAGTTGATCTTGTTAGAGTGTGAATTTTAGATGAGGCTTTTCTTGATTCTTTTGCTTGCTTTTCGCCTTGCTGTTGTAATTAACTTCAAGTTATATAGTGTGATGGCGAAGCACCTATGCCTTTAGAAGTTTACGATGATGTCAATGTTATAAGCTTGATTAGAACAATCATGCATGAAGTCTTAGAACAAACTACATATGCATCCTTGTGAGAAACATGTCTCAACTTAGTATGATGGAAGTTATTTTGTTTTCAAAATTCCTTTTCTCTCTTAAAGGTGGTTACAAGAAGAAGCTGCATCAACTTCCCTATCCATTGGACGTGTGGAATGGCGATTTTTATAATTAGGTTAGGGATTTACAAAACCATATCCACATGTAGTTAAGGGTGGTTTTCATATGTATTTCCTTTTCTTGTTTTCCTTTACTTATAAGTTTCTAGATGGACGCATGTATTCATCCAGTTGAAAATATATGAATCAATTTTTCCTTTAAGTTTCTTGTATTAGAACTCAAAATAAAGAAAGTCTCTTTTTGGTGTGTGGTGTCTCACTTGTGATCCTAGAGGCCTTTAACTCTCCTTGTGGTGTGTCTTATGAAGAAGAATCAACGCTTGCCATCCTATCTTCCTACACTCAACCCCATACTCCTGCTTGAACTCTTTTGCGACGTGACTTTCCAAAAGGATTCAATAACACTTCAATTCATTCCAACTCTAGTCACTTCAGTTTCTTATTTCACCCATAAACCGACTTTGATTTCTCATCACATTACCAAAAACACACCTAAACTGTAACCTAAACACTTCCTATCAAGCACCTTGTCAAACTGTTGATCCTTGTCAGCCTTGTATGCTCTGGTTAGTCACACCGGAGCATATAACAAAGTGCTTCCACATCCTAAATCGTGCAACTCCTCCATTATTTGATCAATGTTGCCATAAATAAAGAATCCTCATTAACTAAAGAAATAAAATAACTGGAAAAATGTTGCATAATTTATAGAGGGATTATACATTATGAAGTAAACCACTTTCGCATGGTTCTTGTGCGTAGATCTAGATACGAACATAATTACCAAAATGATTTTATGTCTAGAAATTGGTGTAGTGGTGTTGGTGATTGAAGAGGTGATGTGATTGGCTGCACGAGAAACCCCACAAGTTTTTAAACTGGAATGTGTTTATGAAAAACTTGATACAACGTGCCAAAGTTGGTAATTTGATTCCAGGATAATTTTGGATGCATATTTTTGTGTAACAATTGCAGAAAGGTGGCTATTCTGCACTGCCAATCTGCCATTATGCTTTCCGTTAAGATGCAGATATTTGCTTGAGTAGTCTAACTTCATGACAACTTTTTAGGAAGGTGTGTTGTGTTAGTTGGCATAAAGAGCTGTTGCTGTTCTGCTATTGTATTATTGGTAATTTCATGCATAGTGGCTCGAGTCAAGTTGAATCCATGATAAGTTAATAGACATTTTTTTATGAAATTTGTCCTTGCCCTGCTCTCACTTTGTGATATGCATGAGATTTTTTTGGGTATATTTCTAATTAGCTATCTGCTTTTCTGTGTCATTAGGCTTGTTTTCTCATTGTTACTACCCTTGCATTCCTATCAGTTTGTTACTTGAGGATGAATTTTTGTTAAACTTTTGATTGCAGTGCTGCCTTGCTTTTATTTATACAGCCAAGAGGATGGTTCTTCCCAGGAATTGTCAGCTGTTTGTTCAACATATCCTTTACTTTCAGACAAGGATGCACTAGTTAATACTAATTATAATGGTCCAATAGAGGAAGAAACTTGGGAAGAGGAAGGTTATGAATATGACAAAGCTTTGAATGCGGATAGGACTTACCTGAAGTTCAAGAAAAGACTGGACAAATGTCCAGAGCAATGTTTTAGGTAATTAACTGACAAAAAGCTTTTGATAAGGTTGTTTGATCGGATAATACTGTTCAATTTTACTTTACTTATTTCATGCACTCTAGATGCCTATGTTTCAATTTTAGCACTCAGCATAGTGCAAGTATGACCTGCATCACAGTCTTGCAACCACATTGTACAAGTACTAGAGCTAAAATCTAGGCCGAGATAACTCCAAATACTGCTTCCTGTCCGTTGCTAAGAGCATTTTTTCTCTGATCCAAGGATACCTGGTTGAGCAATACATAATACAAAGTTTATGAAAACTTTTTAGGCTATTACAGGTCAGAAGTCAAAGCAATTATTGTCCACACATCACAGTCCACACTCATCTTTAATGAGGAAAAAGGTGTGCACTAGGGGGAGATAGGGGTAGGGGGTACCATGTGACTTGGATTTGGATACTAATGCCAGAAGGGTCATGTCCAAATCTCAGATTGAGCTATCTAATGAAAAGTTCCCTGTGCTTTTTTGCCCAGAAGTGCCAAGTGCCATGTCTGTGTTGAGCATTTTACACGGGTGCTTGAGATAAAATCAAGGATTTGCGTGCAAAGATTCTAGACCTAGCTAAGCTAGTGATATGTTAGTTGCGTTGCATAGGTTCTAACTTTAGACCTGTTAAGCTTTTGGTATCTAAGTGGCACAGGTTCTTACTTCTAAACAAGTTCAGCCTATGGCATGTTAGTTATCGTTGGCACGTGACTTGGATTCGGATACTAATGCCAGATGGGTCATGTCCAAATCTCAGATTCAGCTATCTAGTGAAAAGTTCCATGTGCTTTTTTGCCCTGAAGTGCCAAGTGCCATGTCTGTGTTGAGCATTTTACACGGGTACTTGAGATAAAATCAAGGATCTGTGTTTAGTTGCACAGGCTCTAATTTCTAGACCTATTAAGCTTGTGGTATCTAAGTGGCACAAGTTCTTACTTAACAAATTCAGCCTGTGGCATGTTACTTATTGTTGGCAGGTTTAATCCAATTTGTGTATTAGAAGAGATATGTCGTGTAGTTGTGTGAATTCACATATTTACTGTGCTTGCCCTTTTCTGCTTGTTGATGGGACATTTAATGGTTTGTTGCTGATCACATAATATTTGTAGTTTTTGGTTTGGAGTTCATACTTCAGAAGGCTTTTTCCGATGATTGCCATGTCAACCCTTGCATTCGTTTTCCGTCTCTATAAATTGTGAAGGCACGTACGTGTTAAAGGAATAATAAAAATAAAAATAAAAAAGCAAGGCTTCTCAAATATGATTTGTGCTTTGAGTAAGCATTTGCCCAAATTTCAAGTCAGTAAGTTACTCAAACATTTTCTGGAGAAACCCATTGAGTAGTTAGTCAAATTTGCTAGAGAAGTCCCGATGATTAAGAACTATTGGGCATATTTTGTTGATTGTGGAGTACCTGTCCATATTTCCGTTTATTCATGTACGATCCTCTTTTGTCCAGGTATTCCTTTGGTGGGAAGCCTTTGTTTGCTACTGGAGATGTGGGTGACCTGAGACCATGCAGCCTCTGTGGTGAACCAAGGCATTTTGAAATGCAACTGATGTCTCCATTAGTTTATTTTTTACAAGAAAGGGCTATAGGTGTTGGAAGAGATTTGCTAGAGAACTGGAATTGGATGACACTAATTGTATTTACATGTTCAAAGGTGAGAATGCGTGTGCCACAATTTTTCTCTCTTTGCTTTTATGTGAAGTTGCACATGATTTTTGCTACCAAAGGTTGATTGGAAATTACCTCTTCGTTAATTTAATTACTAACAAGGGTGAGATTGCATACAACCAACCTCCCTAATTCACACTCTAGATGGAAGCCACTTAATGACATTGAGGTAATGTAATGTAGCGTAATGTTTGCTTTAAGATAATTTACCAGAGAGCAGTTAACCTGCAGTTTCCTTTTGGGTTGATTCATAAATTCATCAGAAAAAATATATAGGACCTATTGGATGCATGAGGTTTTATCTGAACATGGGCGCAAGTTTTTTTGAGAGCATAGATTGAAATGTAACGACCTTGCTAGTCCAAAACAAATAATATCCAGAGGATAATTCAATTTATAATTTCACTTTTCCTTTTTGACTGATAGATGAGAACAGGTCCAGTAACAATCCTTTAAATGCTTTGATATTTACTTGTGTTTTATCCACAACATTAAGGTCTGATTGAAGCCATGGTTTGATCATATATTTTGATGTTCCAATTATATATTTGTTTGATCACATATTTGCATTCCTCTTCTCTGAGTTTGATGATTAGGGTGGAATGACTGGAATTCCACAGGAAATGTTAATTGCACATGATGCACATGCTAATTATCCCTCACCTATTTACTGCTATATGCGAGCTTATTAAGCTTTGGAAGCCAATTCTGCATCCCCTACGTTCTGCTATCTGCACTATTATTCGCTTCTATCTAGCATTAGTATAATATAAGTATATGAACATTAAGGGTTCAAAGTAATTTAATGTTTCAACTTCCTAAAACAAAAGTAATTGTTTTAGGAATGCACTGACCAAAGCAGTTTATATCTGCTAGATTAACATATTCTGCTTGATTCGGTTATCGTTAGCGTATCAGTAACACTTTCCTTCCCATGTGTGAAGTTACTGATTCGTTTCCCTAAGCCTCATTTTTGTTGCTTATGCAGAGTTGCTTTGAGAAGGCAGATGATAAAATGTGCAACTGGAATGGTTGGACTGTTGCTGAGGAGACTGTTGTAGCTCAATTTGAGAAGCCTCTGACCGAATCATCTGCATTAGGTTATTTCTCTTGATATTTAGTATATCTTTCCTGTTCATCCTCCCTTTCCTATTACTAGTTTTTCGGCATCTGTTTGCCTGATTTTGCCGGGGTTTCAGATATTTTGATCGAGTATATTGTAACTGACTAGAGAGGTAACTAATAATATGTTTTCATACAATTTTCATGTCAAGCAATGCTACAAGTACTGGCTGAAACTTGATCTCTGTTTTGGTCAATGAGATTCTAATGTGTAGTAGTAGCATCGTATCTAATATTCGAATTACTTTCGTCGCCTGTGGCGCTGCTTAGCTCTTCTGCAGACGTCGTAGCGTAGGGCATAGTCTTGCTTAGTCAAGCCATACCCACCATAATGGAGGAACATTAAGGCAAGTTATGGCTTCCTTCGTACTATCCTTTTTAGTCCCAATGATGAGAATGCACTCACGTCTTTTTACATCACTGCCAGTGCCACTATCACTGCCACTGCCCATATTCAATCACTTTTCATCACAATGCAATGCACAACATATCCATACTTGCATAGCATTTATAAAGCCATAACCCATGATTAAAGTCAAGCATTCAATGAAACACAAGTTATCTATTCAAAAAATAATCTCCCCACAAAAAATCTATTCCCTGTCCCCATTAAATCGCAACATTTGTTTATTGCACAAAGATTAAGAAATTGTAGATTTCATTCAAATTATGTTGATGATATTAGAGTGAATTTTATTAATTATTTTTTGACTTATCTTGAATTTTTATCTTACTTAAAATTTTTTGATGTTGTTTATCGTAACATATAAATAAAAACGTTATAATATATTTCTTCCAATTTAGAGTTAATGTCTTATTTGCTTTTTGAATAATATCTACATTACATTTTTAATTTGTAATCTATAAGATTCTTTCAAAAAAAAAAACTTACAAATTTAATCATAGTCAAATAGAATTTTGTTTGATTTTTTTAATGTACAAAAAGTAAATGAGACGTTAACTCTAAATCGGAGGGAGTTACAAATGTCAAATTCCAAAAGCTGTAACAAATAGAGAAGTGGTATGTTACTTTTTAATAATTTTTTTTTAGCATATCTTTGAAGCTAATTTAAGTAGTTTTATGATGTTTTTTACAGTAATTCTATATACTTAAAAATTAAAAACTACTGTGCTTAAATACATCAAGTGTTACACGGTCATAGTAATAATTGCTTTGACCATTCTTCTGGACCCTTATAATTTAACTTAACCTACAGCTACAATATTCATTAATTTTATTTTCGATCATAGAGTAGAATAAGAAAAAAGAAAATTTGTTAAAAGTCGAAATTTATGATTTTACCTAAAAAGAACTCTTATAATACTTGCTTTAACCGAGATAAAACCTATTTTCAATATTCAAATTGTTTTCAAATTAGAGATGATCTGCTGGTTAGTCAATGAAGACCAATTTATTAATTGTGGTCGTCGTTGGACCATCAATAACCCAACGGCCGAACATGCAAACAAAATATGTTGATCACCACATTTAGTTTAGTGTATATCTTACACTAACAAAGTCAAACATGATGTCAATGCATCCAATAAAGAGCATAATAATATTTGAATCGCATTAATTTTATATTCAAATTCAAAATAAAATAAAATAATCAAAATAAAATAAAAATAAACTTTTTAATATTGCTTATTTTTCAATACCTTGCACATAATTAAAATCAAGGAAAGCTACAGCCTACAAGCGGTTATATTTAGGAAGCACAAGATGAAAATAACAGACAAAAGCAATATATATGAACGCGATGTGTTTATCAGGATCTATTTATCAGGATCTATTGGATACCTCCCCTCAAATGAAGTTTATTTATAATGATTCAACAATGCGATATAAATAACCCTCCCCTATCTTGAGAATACTAAATCAAAGAAGAACATTCCAAGTTTCTTACAATGAAATAGTGATCACTCAAGTTTGTGTGTTTGTGGCGGTTTACTCTACGAAGAATACATCATTCTTGATACACAACATAAATCACCATAAACTCACATTAACATCACACAATCAACTATGACAATAAATATAGCAATTAACATGACATTAACCAATGGAATACAATGTCCATCAATGCAAAATCGTAGCTCAAAGGTCAAAAAAGGAATCCTATGTAGGGTGCTCGAACGAGCACCTTTCCCATAATAACCTAATGCTTGCTGATTTTTTCTCTGCTCGAACATGCCAAGTGCCACTTGATCGAGCACTTTGGTCGAACAACTACCGTTATGTTCTCTTGTGTTGCCTTGTTCGAGTAATTCTCCTTCCCATGCCTTGACTCGTTCAAGGCATGGTTCCACCATTTAGTGAAATCTCATTTACTCGCATTATGCACCACATCGATCGTTCCAAACCTTAATTCACAATTTATTGACACATTGTCATTGTTTCTCTCCAAAGTAGAAGCTAAGGCATATTCGACTAAGTGAACTAATCCCATTTAGTTTTTCACATTTGCCAAGACAACATTTTAACTTATTAAAAATTAAAAAAGTTGATATTGATAATTCTTCTATTGATATTAACAATTCATTATTGAGATGAATCAAACAAGATCCCACATGATGTTTTAACTTATAGGTTAAGAATAAAATACAAATTAAGAATAATAAGTGAATATTGACAAAAAAGAGACTAATGGGTAGAATATATAAGAGGGAGTATTTTCATACAATTTTAGTATGCACCAACCTTAAAAGTTACTTCTATTTTGACATGTCAAATATAGTCAAATACAATCATTAAAAAATACTTGCTATATTATTAAGTTGATACATATAAAAATAGCATGGACAAAACAATGAAAAACACACAATTTGACGTGTGTTCAACATAATTACCATCATTCTTAATGTATTCCTCTCACAAAAAAACTATTATCTGGCTCAAAGAATGAAAGACGATGACGGTACCCATCAACAAACGTGACCAAAGAGTCCCACATATGAAAACAATTTTACTTGGTATAGTTTAATACATAATTTTACACAAATTCTAAATGTATAATTAATTATACTATTACATAAAATATGAAAATCATATATATATTATCATAATAAACACAATTTTTTTTTAAAAAAACCCTTCCAACATAGATTCCTTGCTATGTACTATAGATTCATTATTATTAAAAACCATATATAATTTGTCAAGTAACTATCAAGTACTATTATTATCAATACTCCATCTGTTGATAACATTAACCTTTAAACCATGCTTCATATGAAGTATGACTGATAAATCTGGTTCTGCATTTTCTCCACCATCAACCACTTTGAACTTATAATTATGTATCAATGTGGCACCAACCATCTTTAATTGGGTTAACGCCACTTCTTTCCCTAGACAACTCCTTGGACCCGCATTGAAACTTAAAAATTTATACGGTGCCTCATATTTTATTTTTCCTTGTTCCGTAATCCATCTTTCGGGTTTAAACTCTAAGCAATCTTGTCCCCATATCCCTTTCATTCTTCCCATTGCATATAACGTAAATATTATTTTGTTTTTTGGGGTTACGTTATGCCCACTTGGTAATGTGTCCGATTTTATTGGAGATTTATGTTGGAATGGTACTGGTGGATATAATCTGAGACACTCGCATAAAGTTGCATGTAGATATGTTAACTTGTTGATTTCTTCTATTTGGAAAACATGCCATTTATTATTGTTATTGTTATTATTATTGTTTAATGTTTGATTTAGTTCATTTCTTACCTTTTCTTCCACTTGGGGATTTTGTGTTATTAGCCAAATGAACCAAGTTAGAGCTGAGCTGGTTGTATCTCGTCCCGCTAGCATAAGATTTAAAATTGTATCTCTTAAAAACTTGTCGTTTTTAGTATCGAATGCAGTTGTTTCAACTTGTTGGTTTAGAAATGATGTTAAGAGATCGATCCCTTCTTCTTCTTTTTCGTCTTTGACATTTAACGATAATTCCTCGCGCTTCATTGATATAATTTTATCAATGAAGTGATCGAGGACTTTCCAAGCTTGACTTAGCTTCGCGGCTTGCCCTAAACCTAACCACTTTTGTAACTCCCAAAAGTTTTCCGGCAAGACATGTCGGTAGGCCACGGCTTCCTCCGCGTCATCAAGAGCCTTAGAAAAAGGTACATCCGGGAAATCAAGAGACAAACAACCCGGGTCATGTCCACTAACCAACAAGCAAGTAGTATCAAAGGTTAGCCTTTGAAAAACATCTTGCAAGTCTATAACAAGCCCATCTTTATGTGCACTTTGTAGTATAGGTACTAACCCTTTTTGCACCTTATCATACGTAACCTTAACTAAAAATCGAAAGAATTTTCGATGATTAATCAATGATTGCGTAATTTTTCTTTGGAACTTCCATAAATCTCCATCAGAATTAAAGATTCCGTCTCCTAAAAACTCAAAAATATTAAAAAATTCTTCGCCTTTAGGGTAATTTGTGAAGTTCGTGCTCATAACATATTGAATATTAGCCGGATCAACGGTAATTAAATAATCCATATTAGCAAACCATGGACCTTTAAATAGAAAGGTGCAATTTGATTGTTTCATTAGATCAACACAACGATGGTGAAGTCTATGGATATGAATTAGAAGACTTGGTAACATTCCAAGGATAGGCCAATTCCCTGGAAGACCATTTCTTGTTAAGAAACATGTAAAAAAGAAGCAAAAAAGAGCAATCAAGATTTCAGGATATTGTATTATTAAAGAAATCATAATTTAAAATTTTTATTTTGTAAAAAAAAAAAATGGAGGCTTTGTTATAAATAGAATTGTGGGTAGGAGATAGTTCATGAGTAAAAACGATACAAACTCTATTTATAGTGTGTGAGGCCTAGCTAGCTAGCTCATTCTAGACTTTATATAATAATTTTGCGGAGCTAGTGGATGAATATAATGCATGATGAGGGTGACTTTTGTTTTTGGTATATGATAGGTAAAGTTTGTATAGTAAGATACGGGCTTGCGGGTTTAGCTTCATTTAATTTTTTCTATTGCAGAAATCTCTCATTTTGATGATTTTTTTTGAGTTGAGGGACTCTTCGGCCGTATTTTCCTTTATGGGTATGGGTAGCCGACACCATCTTTCTTCCCTCCTCAGACCCTGATTTTAGTTTCTATGTGCGTGATGCATTGGTTATGTTGATAATATAGGTCGAAGGGTAAAACTGAAAGAGAGTGTTATCATATATATATATATATATATTAATACCGAGATAAAATTTGATTCTCCATTATTGTGATGAAGTGATTATACTTGAACGTGTAAGTATGATACTAATTAATATAATGATTCTAGAATTATTTTAGGTGGATGAATATTATTGAATGTTTAAAATATCATTTCATATGGAGTACTTTTATTATATCATAATATGTATGTTTTACTTGTTAATTAGTTTATATTGATGTGATGGGCTAATGATGTGATTAGATTAATTAGATGACCTATCTTACACTAAAGTGCTCATACCTAAAAGTGTACTTACACTAATTTTAATGGATTTACACTCTTGTTAGTATATGATGGTAATAAATTATGTAGGTGTATATATCTCACCTACAGAATTTATCACCATCATATTCTAAAACAAGAGTGTAAATGTATTAAAATTAGTGCAAAAGCTTCACATGCTAGACTAGTAAAAGTTTTTTTAATTGTCTTTTTTGCCTTAATGTCTAATTGTTTACTTACCTGCCCCTTTATACTTTTTTAAGCATCGAGCCTATTATTATTCCAATTTGTTTTGGCTATTGTGATTCTTCTGCTAGTTTTTGATCTTCAAGCAACAGTGCTAATCACATGCTAGTTTTTAAAGGAAAAACTTTTATTGAAATTGTAACACGTAGGTAATTTTAAAAAGTAATGATATCATCCGTGTTTTTTTTATTAATAGTTATATATATATATATATTTCAAACTTTAGGTTTTCAAGTTGAATTTAATAAATTTATTGTTGATCTAAAGTTTCAGCTGGTGGGCATCAACTTTTAGCGGGTGCACCTGATTTTGGTTTTTACACTGGGTCTGCACCTACCGCTTATCAACACAATTCTTATTTTGTTTAGAATTTAGATTATCTTATTTTTATTATTTTTAAATCTAATTTTATTATTATCGTTTCCATTTTAATTTTTATCATTCAACGACTTATTATGAATCAGACTTTGCCTTTGAGTGGGATATTGACTATGGGCGATGATAATAATGTTTAACTTATAATTATGAAATATTTCTTATTTTAACATAATAAATTATAAATTTTAATTGATAAATAATCTTTAATCCTAAGAAAATAATTAAATTACATTACTATTTTTTTATGTTTTTATTACTTAAAAATTTAAATCTTTTTATCCAATATAAAAGTACTCGTCTTTCAAAAAATACTTCTATAGTTAATGAAGTTTATTGATATTACTCCCTCTCTTGAATTTAGAGGAGAAATCAATAATAATAGATGATTAAATTATATCTTATAGGAAAAAGAGAAAAAAATATGTGGACGAAAAAAAAAAAAAATGAGAAGTGAGGATCTAAAATATCTGGCATATTTAGTTGGACAAAATAAAAAAGATTTTACAAATTTTGAATATACTCCTTTGACTAAAAGTAAAACAAGTCAAGTTGCTCATAGAGTCCTATGGACCTATATTAACGATAAGATAGCATTCCTCCCCTCCTTATTTTGCTAACTAGCACCCATATATGAAGCATTAATTTACTAACAATTTTAGCCTAAAATCAGGGAAAAACATAACTTTTAATTAGAAATGACCAGCATTTTAAATTAACAAACATATATACTCCTTCCGTTTTTAAATAATTGTTCACTATAAATTTTTCACATAAATTAAGAAAACTAGAATCTTTGGAGTAAGTGATTATTATTTTAATGAAATAGTAGTGTGAACTAATGATTGTATTGGTATTATGAGAGATACAAAATATTTAAATTAAAGATAATATAAAGAAAAAAAGGAAAATTATCATTGTCATTAATATAGAGAGAGTATATTTAGGGAAAATAGGAGGGATTATAAGGGTATATTTGGGAAAATAAATTTTCAAAAATGAAAAGTATTCTGAAGTGGACAAATATTTGAAACCATCCGTTATAGTAAGGTGGATAAATATAAAAGACGGAGGGAGTAGCTTCTATTCCTCCATACATCCTTGCTCAAACAATCTACTTGAAATCAATATGCAGAAATTGAGAAAAATATTAAGGGGGTGTTTGTCAAATTAGCTTATTGAGCAATTTTAGCTTATTTGGATATAAATAGAGAGTTGAGTGGTCAAACCAGCTAAAGATAATGTTTGCTGAATTAACTCGTCTTATTAAATTTGACACCATTAAATAATACTTTATACCATATTTTTATCTTATTAAATTTGACACCATTTACTGATTGATCTTATTTTGTACTCCCGAGCTCCTATTTACCCTACTTATTCCATTTAGTTTTTCACATTTGTCAAGGGAAAATTTTAACCTTTAATATCAAAAATTATTCTTAATTAAAAATTATAAAAAGTTGATATTTATAATTCCTGTATTGAAACGAATCAAACAAGATCCCACATGATTATATTTTAACTTATAGATTAAGATTAAAATAATTAAAAGTGATAAGTGAATAGTGCCCAAAAATATATAGGACAATTATAATGAATAGGAGAGAGTATTTTATAGAAAGCTATGATAAAAATGATAAAATGGACAGAAGGATGCAAATATGCAATATGCCATTTCTCATATCCTTAAATACTTAAAATTTTCCTATTCATCATTTATCCAATATCCATCATTCATAGCGGATAAAGTTTTCATACCCACATTTTTCCATCTAGGCGTGCATTCAAACCATTCCTACCCACTCTGGCAAATTGAGTATACTCACCTTATATTCGCCTCACATTCACTCCAAGTCTATGATATATATGCAATCTTTTAAATATTTAATGGTATATCTAATTTTATTTGAACCATAGAATATATATAATAAAATATACTCTTACTTTTTTGTTAAATTTTTAATAAAAATATGCAAACTTAATGTAAAGTAGTACATTATAGAATTAGACGGGTGGATATAAGGCGTGTCAGGTGGGTATGGGGTGGGGTATGGATATGAGTGAGTAAGACCTCATACCCATCATCTACCCACTACCTATGATGGGTTGGACTACCAAATTTATGCCCATAGTCACCCCCAACTAGAACGTAATTTTACTTGCCTGTCATTTCTAAGTTATTAGTTAAAATATATATATATATACATATATATATATATATACATATATATATATATATATATATATATATATATATATATATATATGAAATTATATATATATTGATATTAATATAAATTATATAAAAATAAATATATATATATACTATATAATATATATACATATATACATATATATATATATACATATATATATATATACATATATATATATATACATATATATATATATACATATATATATATATATACATATATATATATATATATAAAATTTGGTTTTCTGATCTATCTACATTAAATATTTTTTAATATAAAAATGAAACGGGATTAATTAGATTTTTGTTTATCACAAACACTTACCCATTTTCTAAGGCCATAATAACTCATTTATGCCATCTTCTCCTTAAGTTTTAGACCAAAATCCTGATAATTTTCCTCATAATAACTAATTAATCTTGGAAAATCAGTAAAATTCGCCCTGGTTTTCTGATCTATCTACATTAAATATTGAAGAACTAATCATAACCGACAATGGAAGCATTGTGAAGTAGATTGAGTATCATATTACATACTGATATTTTGGAGTTTTTTTTGGCTTATATTTTCAATTTTATTTAAGATAATCAGTTTAAACTAACGTTCAATGTAATAAAATATTTGTGCACTTTTCTTTCTCCATTCGCTAGCTTTTTATTGTTCCAATTCTCACTATTATATAGAGTTGATTTTGTTCTACACAAATTCTTGTATGAGACGGTCTCATCCGTGAGATGTCTCTAATACATGGTTTAAATACTTAAATAGTCTAAAGTATTAGCATATATTTCTTGTTTTGAGACTGTCTCATTGACACTATATTTAGATAGCAAATTAGGATAGAAAAGAAAGAAAGGGGAGACAAAGGAAAAAGGAAAAGGAAGGGAAAGAAAAGAGATGGAAAAAACTCTATTGTTCATTTGTATAGACCATACAACATAATTTGCTTTTAGTGAGAGTTATTTAGCGACATTTCATTTAAATGTCATTATTTCAAATTGCTAATAGTATATATTGAGGATTTATTGACATTTATTAGACCCTTTAACATCATATTAAAACATCACACAAAAGCTTTTCACGACATAGGATCTAGTGACATTTCTCACAAATGCCACAATAGACTATAGATTATAGTAACAATCACATAGGCACCTAAAGATCAAATAAAATGTTGCTAAATCACTTTATGGCGAAACATTAAACAAATATCAATAATTATATTACATTAAAATATGAACTAGTGACATTTTTTTAATGTCACTAAATCCAATGTCGAAAATAGTCAAATTTGTTATAGCGACAAAAAAAGGAGAGAGAAAAGGATGAAATTTCAGTTTTCTTCCAAATCTTTCCTCTAATAAAGATTTAGATGTTAACAAAATGAAGGGACTTAATCCTTCCATATCTCTTCCTTCCCTTTTTGCTATCCAAACAAGGGAATCTCCATCCCTCCAAATCCCGTCCTTTTTTTTCCCTCAATTCCCCTTCATCCAAAACATGGCCTGAGAAACCATTTCTCACAAGAGTAATTCTTTAGTTTTTAATTCATGGTAATGTTAAAGAGTCATGACAAGCAAAAGGAAGAAATAACTAATCTTTTCTAAATGACGAGAATCAAAGTCTTATTACAAAAATGAAATAAAAAGCTCTCAACCACTAAGCCGACTAATCTAAAATTCTTATATAGAGTTGACTTAATATGATTTTATTATTTATATATTTATATACATTTAAATAAAAAATTTAAATGTATGTAAATATGATTCTATGACAACAAATATATTTATATACATTAAATAAAAAATTTATTATTAATCTGTTTGGTACAAAAATGTGGTTAACTGGTTATCCATGTTCATCGATCATCATTATACGTGCTGAGCAAAGTGGCGATACAGCACACACTTTCTCCCTTTGTGTTGTTAGATGAGCAAAAATAACCAATCCAATCAAACAAACAAAAATAATCCCACAATCAAGCACAATAAAGTAAAAATACGGAAAGTAAAGCACACACGATATTTACGTGGAAAACCCAATGCGGGAAAAAACCACAGGACCGTAAGTGGTACCACACTCTTCCACTAATCACCAATAAAATTAATGGGTACAACCAAAATCCTCTCTAGACAATACTAGAGGCAATACAAACACCAAACAACCCTAAAACATCACTCAAAAGTGGTAAAATAATAATTAGGGTAAATTAGGGCAAAATACAAATTACCCACTTACAGTGCACAAAATGACAATCTAACCGTTGAATATGTAGGTTGGGTAGGCAGGAACACTGTGTCAAAATTTGAGGAAAATCGGAGTACGAATGGCCTTCGATCGGATCGACGAAAGCTTGCCGCGCGATACCTTTTCTTCGCTGAAACCCTGCGTCTGTCTTTTATATTTGTGCGTGAAATTCTCTTGATGCCATCTAAAATAACTGCTGCCTCATGCTATTTATAGTTTGCCCCTTTTTTTTTTTTTTTCTCTTTTAATTAATAAATAAGCCCATAATATATTAAAGCCCAATATTTAATATTACATGGGCCTTCCTCCAAGTGGGAGGGAATAACCCAACAAATCTCTCTCTCACTCCAACTTGGGGGTATGACAAGTCTCGCTTTCAAACGGCACACCTCTAACTTGTCTCTTGGTAGTATCTTAGTCAACATATCCGATCCATTTTCATGAGTACTAATCTTCACAAGCTCAAAAGTTTTTTCTTCTATCTGATCTCGAATCCAATGATACCTCCTTCGTATATGTTTCGTTCGACCATGATAGGTAGCATTCTTAGCTAGGTGAATGGCACTCTGACAATCACAATGTAACAAATAATCGTCTTGCTCCAAGCCCAACTCCTCAAGGAAGTCTCTCATCCACACTAACTCTTTACCAGCTTCAACAGTTGCCACATACTCTGATTCAGTAGTCGATAGAGCAACACATTTTTGCAATTTAGATTGCCAAGAAACAGCTCCCCCTGCAAACGTCATCATGTAACCAGAAGTAGACTTACTAGAATCAATATCACCTGACATATCAGCATCTGTGTAACCATCTAACACAGGTTCGCAAGGACCAAAACATAAACTAACTCTAGAAGTACCCCTGAGATACCTTAGAATCCACTTAACTGCTGCCCAATGCTCCTTTCCAGGATTAGACATAAACCTGCTAACTACCCCAACAACATGAGCTATATCAAGCCTAGTACATACCATAGTATACATCAAACTACCTACATCGGATGAATAAGGCACATTTTTCATCTTCTTCTTTTCTTCATCTGTTGTAGGACATTGTTCGGAACTCAATTTCATATGCACTAGAAGTGGAGAACACACAGGTTTAGCATTGTTCATATTGAACTTTTTCAGCACCTTTTCAATGTATTTCTCTTGTGATATCCACAATTTCTTATTTTTCCTATGACGAGAAATACGCATGCCTAAAATTTGTTTTGCAGGGCCAAGATCCTTCATAGCAAAGGACTTGCTCAAACTAGCCTTCAAGTCAGCAATCTTGTTGAAATCACGACCAACAATCAGCATATCATCAACATATAACAAGAGAATGAGAAAGTCACCTTCAGCAAAATTGTTCACAAACACGCAATGATCAGCATATGTCTTGTGGAAGTCATTATCAACCATGAATGACTCAAATTTCTTGTACCATTGCCGAGGCGCTTGCTTAAGACCATACAAACTCTTCTTTAAGCGAGACACAAGTTTCTCCTTTCCCTTGGCCTCGAAGCCTCAGGTTGCTCCATGTAGATTTTCTCCTTTAGGTCACCATGGAGGAAAGCAGTCTTCACATCAAATTGCTCAATCTCTAAATTCATGCTGGCAGCCAAACTAAGTACAACCCTGATTGAAGACATCTTCACTACTGGAGAGAAAATCTCATCAAAATCAATCCCCTTCTTCTGCTCATAGCCTCGCACCACAATCCTAGCCTTGAACCTAGGTGGTTGACCATCTTCTCCGGACTTCAACTTAAACACCCACTTATTCTTGAGTGCTCGTTTGCCGTTAGGCAACTTTACCAGATCATAAGTGTGATTCTCATGTAAGGAATTCATCTCATCTTGCATGGCATTGTACCACTCCTTACTTTTCTCATGTGACATAGCCTCCTGAAAATCTTCTGGCTCTCCCCCATCAGTTAGTAACACAAAATCTGTAGTAGGATACCTCATAGAAGGACGTGGTCCTCTAGTAGATCTTCTCACATCATTAGGCTGTAGTTGCGGTTCAACAACTGGGGGCTCAACTTCAGGTTGATCATCATGGCCATCATCACCAATATTGTCATCATCATGCTGAATATCTCCCCCTTCAACTCTAGGAGTCATCTGCGGTAAGACTGGATCAAAAGTGATTGGAGTATGAGAGGATGTTTGTTGCTTTGGCTTTTCAATATCTTCAATAGTCTGATCTTCAAAGAACATGATAAGTGCAATTATTTGCGCTTATTCGTGCTATTTTTATGCTCCTTATATGTAGTTTTAGTAGGTTTTAGGTAGTGTTTTTAGTAATTTGTGATAATTTTGTCTTATGAGCTTTACATTGTGTTTTATGTGATATATGAGGCAAAATTGGAGTTTTTGTTAGGTCCCGGGGTGATAAGAGGGTGAAGGCTTGGAGAAATAGCCTAAGACCCCTAAAATATGTGAAGAGATCATTGCTCGTTCCAAGATGTTTGACAATGAAGATGGGCAAAAGAGAAAAGAATGGAAAAGTGCTTAAAAGACAAAAGTTTGGAAGTGAAATTTGATATATGCTCACTCTTTTGGCTATAGCTTTTGATAGAGAGATCGCATTGATTCAAGGGTCACAACATTGGAAAGTAGACTTCAAGAGCTTTCCAACCGTATATTATATGTCCATATCCGATAACCGTGCAAGAAATGGCGGCCATTCAAAGTTCGCCAGTCAGACAGTGAGAGACGAAGCGTCGCCTGAAAAGTGACGCTCGTCACTTTTCCGTCAGAATGCATTTTTGACGGTTTTTCTTCTGAATTTTTGGAGCCATTATATATAATGGCGGTTACTATTATCATTTTTCTGTCTTAGACCAACTTTATTTCAGTAATTTTCTTTCAGTTTCTTTCAATTCTTGCACTTTTCATTATTGTAATTTCAATTTTGGTACCGTACTTTTGGATTCTTGAAGCTTTCGTTGAAGAATTTATTACAACATTTGGATTTCGTATATCTAGTTCATGTTATCTTCCAGATTTGTAAGTTTTCTTGCGTTATCATTTTGTTCTTCGTTCTTGTTCATCATTTTCTATATGTTTTCTATTAATATGCATAGTGAGTAGTTTTCTTATCTAGGGTTAAGGTAAAATCCCTAATTCGAAGCATGGATTGATATTTTATTGATTGATTGTGTGTGATTTGACCCTATGACTGAACCTATGCTTAATAGATCTTGATTTAAATATCTTTATTAACCTTTTCAATAAAACGAAAGTTTGAGATTAGGATTAATTTAGGATTGAGATATATTTAAGTTAAACTCCTTCTAATATTAACCAATAAAACGGAAGTTTGAGGATTAATACTAGTTGGCCTTAAATCGATATTAATCAATAGAGTGGAAGCTTGAGATTAATTAGATCACGTTCGATTATGTTAATGGCTTAATTCCATACAATCATGAGAGTAATTGAATTCCATGTTAGAATTAGGTGATGCCCGACGCCCTAGTGTTTGTCATATCTTGTTTTAACATCATTATAATACTTGTTTTAGTTCTTGCATCTTAGGATTAGATTTTTACCACACTTCTTGTTTAACCATTGTCTTGTTTATCATAAAACATACAATTTAGAATTATCTAGCCTCCTTGTGTTCGACCCGCACTACGCGTACACTGTGTGCTTGCGGTTAATTAAAATTTGCTCATCAGAACACAACATCTCTACTTCTGAGAACTTTCCTATCTACTGGATCCCATAACTTGTACCCAAGAGCATCTTCAGAGTACCCCAAAAATATACACTGCTTTGTCTTCTTATCTAACTTGGATCTCTCATCTCTAGGAATGTGAACAAAAGCACGACATCCAAATACCCTCAAGTGCTTGTAGAAGACATCTTTACCAGTCCAAACTTTCTGAGGAACATCACCATTAAGAGGATTTGAAGGTGAAAGGTTAGTCAAGTACACAGCTGTAACCAATGCCTCTGCCCAGAAAGACTTGGACAACTTTGCATGAGAGAGCATACATCGAATTCTTTCTTCAATTGTTCTGTTCATCCTCTCTGCAACTCCGTTCAATTGAGGTGTCTTTGGAACTGTTTTCTCAAGCTTGATGCTTTGACCCTTGCAGTAGCTTTCAAATGGGCCTCTGTACTCACCACCATTATCAGCTTTCACAACCTTGAGCTTTTTACCTGTTTCTCGCTCAACTCTAGCCTGAAACTCCTTGAAAGCAGAAAGTACCTGATCCTTGGTTTTCAACACAGTAACCCACACTTTTCTAGAATAATCATCAATAAAAGAAATAAAGTAAAGAGCACAACTATGGGATTTAGCATCCATAGAACATACATTAGTGTGGACAAGATCAAGAGGATACTTTCTCCTAGATGGGGGGCGAGAATGAAAAGCAACCCTATGTTGTTTACCAGCTAAACAATCAACACGAGATTTAAGAGACATACCTGAGACATCAGGGAGATATTGCTTCTTAGAGAGCATCTGCATACCTTTCTCACTCATATGGCCAAGTCTATTATGCCATAACTCACTGGAACATTCATCTGCAACATTTACTTCACCCGTGCAAACCTTCGCTTGTATCAAATAAAGAGAACCTTGCTTCTTACCTCGGGCCGCTATAAGATTCCCCTTGCAGAGCTTCCACTTACCATCATTGAAGTGGCTGAAGTAACCCTCTTCATCAAGCCTACCTATAGAAATGAGATTCAATTTGATATCAGGAACGTGTCTAACATTTCTCAAAATCAGCTTGCAACCGGTGGAACTCTCCAAGTAAATAGTGCGTTTGCCAACAACCCTGGATGACCCATCATTCCCCATTCTAACACTACAAAAATCACCACTAGTATAGGACGAGAAGTAGTCTTGATGCGGAGTAGAGGTGTTCATTCGGGTGATCGGGTCGGTTTCGGACGGGTGTCATTCGGTTCGATTGTTTTTCGGATCGATTATTTTTCGGATGCATGTTCTGGCGGGTCACGCTCGGGACGGGTCGGTTAGTCACGGTTCGGTTGAAGATCGGTTATTCAAGCTGTCGGGTTAGCATCAGTTCGGTGTCGGTTGAAGTTCGTGTCGAGATTCAATCGGTCTCGGGTTGTCATTGGTTAATAATCGGTTCGGTTTTACCGGATACAGATCGAGTTCGGGTATTTTTTCAAGTAGAATTTGGCTACGAATTACTAATTACTATCGATCGAGTCAGTATCAGATTAAGTTGTTAGTCATTTTTGTATTGATGATAAGGTTTCCTTTACTGAAAGCAAAATAAATAGTTTAAATACAAATCAATTAGTGATCGTTATTACATTGTTACTTTTACTTAATTGATCGAAAATTAAATATAAGAAACAATGTGTTCATAAAATTTATTTTATTAAAATATTTATCAAATATTTATCACTTTATTAAAATACATAATAAGATGATTGAATATGAGTCAATCATACTTCTATGTTAAAAACTTGTTCAGGTTTACACAAGTTCGATCTAAACTCCTTCGGGTTAAGTCGGTTTTAGCCGGATCGAGCTCGGTTTCGAGCATGATTCGGGTCGGATATGACTAGGGTCGGTCATCATTAAGTTCGGGTAATCTCGGTTAACGATTATGCATCGGTTTAAAAAATCGGTTACAACTCGGTTTCAGTTTTTCCATTTTCGGTTGTCAACCGGTTTGGGTATAACTTTAGGTCGGGTAATATCGGTTCGATAAACCTGAAAAAGGAACACATTTTCGGATCGGTTTACTTTCGATTTCGGGTCGGATTTTCGGGTCGGGTCACTTTTGAACGGCTCTAATGCGGAGTAAGATGATACGAAGCACCCGAATCAATCACCCAATTGCAGTCATCACCAGCTACATTCAAACACTCTTTATCACCAATGAAGAGCAAATCATCATCACTGATTGCTAGAGCTGTAGTATTTTTCTCTTCAGACTTCGAATCATAGGAATCACCCTTTCTATCTTTTGAGTTGTCTCTTTTCATCTTTTTGCGGAACCTCTTAATATGACCCGGCTTGTTGCAGTAATGACAAATAATTCTACTCTTGGATTTAGACTTGTCTCTGGAATTGTCTCAACCTCGAGAAGGTCGATTTTTGCTTCTTCCCCTATTAGACTCTTGTGCAACATAATGAACTTTAGAATGGTTGGAGGAATCCATCTCCTTTCTCCTAGTCTCTTCATTCAGCAGACTAGCTTTGACACTCTCCATTGTCAACTTACCATCAGGAGCAGAATTGCTAAGTGATACAAATAGTGTGTCCAAACTCTCTGGTAATGAAGAAAGTAGCAATAGTGCCTGCAACTCATCATCTAAAGACATTTTCACCGCAGACAACTTATAATCAAACCTTGCAAATCATTCAAGTGTACTACCATGCTATTACCATCGTGAAATTCTAACTTTACCAATTTTCTCATCAATGATGCTTTACTTAAGGCGTTCTTCCTCTCATACATAGCTTCAAGTTTCATCCACAATTCATAAGCATTCGTGTCATTGGAAATATGTTGGAGCACACTAACATCAAAAAGTTGTCTAATGGTTCCTACCGCTTTCCGATTCAAAATTTTCATTTACTTTCATCTTGACCAGTGGGCATAGACTCATTTAAGATTGGTTCATACAAATCTTTCACATAAAGAATATCTTCCATCTTAGTTTTCCACACAGCGTAATTGGCAGAGTCCAAATAAATCATACCGTGCATACTAGATTTATCATCCATCATAAAACAACACAAGAATATCACCCAAGAAAATATAAACCAAGCTCTGATACCACTATGTTGAGAAAAGTGGCGATATAACACACACTTTCTCCCTTTGTGTTGTTAGATGAGCAAAAATAACCAATCCAATCAAACAAACAAAAATAATCCCACAATCAAGCACAATAAAGTAAAAATACGGAAAGTAAAGCACACACGATATTTACGTGGAAAACCCAATGCGGGAAAAAACCACGGGACCGTAAGTGGTACCACACTCTTCCACTAATCACCAATAAAATTAATGGGTACAACCAAAATCCTCTCTAGACAATACTAGAGGCAATACAAACACCAAACAACCCTAAAACATCACTCAAAAGTGGTAAAATAAAATTAGGGTAAATTAGGGCAAAATACAAATTACCCACTTACAGTGCACAAAATGACAATCCAACCGTTGAATATGTAGGTTGGGTAGGCAGGAACACCGTGTCAAAATTTGAGGAAAATCGGAGTACGAATGGCCTTCGATCGGATCGAAGAAAGCTTGCCGCGCGATACCTTTTCTTCGCTGAAACCCTGCGTCTGTCTTTTATATTTGTGCGTGAAATTCTCTTGATGCCATCTAAAATAACTGCTGCCTCATGTTATTTATAGTTTGCCCTTTTTTTTTTTTAATTAATAAATAAGCCCATAATATATTAAAGTCCAATATTTAATATCATTACATGGGCATTACTCCAAGTGGAAGGGAATAACCCAACAATACGTATGTGTACTATGTACAAAAAGCAAGTATTCACTATGTATAAAACCCAATTGTGTAATAATTGCCCGGGTTCATGATAGACAACGTCGAGAAATTGCCTTATGGAGTAATACTCAATGCAAGACTATCATTTTACAAATTATTAATAGGAAATGAACATGACCTCTAGTTTTAAATTGGTTGACCTTTTCTTCGGTGAAGGGTGTGGTATCTATCAGGCTGTGACAATTTATCACATAATCTCATCGTGATCCACTTGTCTAAACGCGGAACATCCGTGAGCTCGAGCCCACAAATCCACGGGTGAAGAGCGTTGACTTGCACATACACTTGGTGAGGTTTATTGCTTTCCAAAACCATATGGGAGTAACAAGATTAGCTCACCTAATGTATATGCAAGTCATACCCACTTTTTAATCGATGTGTTTCACTTGTGAATTAAGTGTTTCCAAAACTCCCCCCACATGCGAGCACTAGGCCGTGACAATTCGTCACATAATCTCACAATAGTCCGCTCGTGTGGACACCAAACACTCGTGGGCTCGGACCCACAAACCCACGAATGAATATTGTTGATTTGCACATACACTTGCGAGGTTCATTGTTTCCCAAAACCATATAGTAGTACGAAGATTAGCTCACACTATATATATATATATATATATATATATATATATATATATATATATATATATATATATATATATATATAAATTAATTATCCATTATTTTATCGATGTGGAATCTTATGTCACGTGAAGTTTTTTCAACAGTATCTAACCTAGCACAAGGGTATTTGGAAATATCCCTCTGATCCCCGGCCAAGTTAGTACTACCTCCGTTCCAAAATACTTGCAATATTTGCCTTTTTCACGCAGTCCAATAAATTAATTCAATTTTTAATATCTATAATTATGTATAATATAAAATTATAAAAATTTGATATTACTAATCTTTACGTCGAGACGAATCAAACAAGATCTCACTTGACTATGTTTTAACTTATAGATTACTTATTAATCACAAATTAAGGAAAATAAGTAAATAGTGCTTATTTTTCGTATGTTGCAACTGTATTGGAACGGAGGAAGTATGTGGCTATGAGGTCATTTTGAGGTGCTCAAAGATCCTCTAAACTATACTACCTCCGTTCCATAATACTTGCTACATTTTCCATTTTGGGAAATTTCATATTACTTGCTACATTTCCTTTTTAGTAAAAAACCAATCATTTAAAGTTATACCTACTCCTACTTTTATCCTACTCTATATCTAATTACTCCTATTTTTCTTTTTCATTTTTCAACAAATAATATTAAAAAATTCCAAAAAAGCAACTTTCCACCTACTACTCATCATTGCACAGTAACTCCTTAATATTTGTGCCCATGCAACTGTAGCAAGTAAATCAGAACGGAGGAAGTATATTTCATGCTTTTTAAATGCGACAAGAGGAAGAAATATCTTCAAGAGGGCTTATATTATTTTATTTTAGATCCTCTAAACTATACTCCCTCTGTTCCAAATAATTTGCAGCATTTTTTATTTTGGTCCGTCTCATTTAATTTGCATTATTTCTATTTTTGGACTATGGCACACCACTTACTTTTAATCTCATCCACACATTTTAACTCTCTTTTTAATTTCAACTACGCAATTCATTCTCTCTCTTTATTTATTACCATTATCTACCTTTTTTCTCAAAAAACATTAATTTTCTCTATACTTCAAACTATATGGGATGGAGGACGAGGGAGTATATATATCTAGCTACTCTTTAAGTATATAACAATTTATATAACTATTTATTTTAGACGTGAATGAGTTTTAATTCTAATTCTAAGTCGATTTTAAAATATGAGATCTCGACAATAACAACCAATTTCTTATAATACATATTTTGGTATTAAATGTGTTTCGTGATAAATTCAAAAATGTAATACTCGAGTTTTTTCAAACAATGTACAATATACTTTCGCTATCCCTTTGTCAAATTTACATATATTTGTATCCGAGGTGTTTATTTATAAATTAAGAAATGTAAAATTAGTTTTTTTTCCGCTAAATCTCTAGATAGCCAAGGGTAAGCAGGGACGGAACAAAAAAATGACAAATTTTTTGAAAGACTTGTATAATTTCAAATTTTAAAAACTTTGTGTTTTTGAATACTTAGCAAATACCACGTAATTTAATATTAAGGCTCCTAATATTTTAGGCTCGGTGTAATTGTACATGTTAAACATGCTCAGAACCTACCACGACTAAGCCACTAGGGCGAAACCGTCCACCGATAATTAATAAGAAACGTACGCAATGGGTAGTTGAGGAATGCAGTAATTACCGCTGATTCTGAAGAGTGTATAAATGTAATAGAAATTGTAAAATCATAATGTATGGAGTCAGAAATTCATTAATTTAAAATAAATGAGAAGGCATGTTCCGGATCCATCGCGGATATGTGGGTTTTGTAAGCAAAATCAGTTTCCTAGATCAACCACTTGCTAGGAGCCTAGGACTGCGCTACCTGGCACCTGCAAATCAACATGTGTTTATCTGTTGCTCTATTTCTCAAACCAATTAATGCATTTTTTTTTTGAATTAACCAATTAATGCATTTATATATACTTTTTGTCATTCTCAAAATAATTTTTGATTGTCATGTATCTTTTGTTTTTTGATATATATTTTAGAAATTAAAATTTTAATCAAAATTTTTTATTAATTAGCAAATACTTCAACATAAAAAAACAAATATACATTCTAAGAAACATTAATTGAAAATCTTATAGGTGTTTTATATTCAAAAATATTATATTTCAAGAAAATTCAAAAAAATATATCTAATTGTGTGATATTACTCATATATTAAATGAATGAGTTAATGCTAACTTTGGTAAGAGATATTCCATATGGCAAATCACTGAGAAAGTGCCATGTGGAATTTTACACTCTTTTTATAAGATTGTATGATGATATGATGATGTATGATATTTACTCCTCCGTTACCCAATACTTGCTACATTTTTTTTACACGTAATTTAATGTATATTTTGATGTTAAATATCTTTACTTTCTCTAAATAAAAAATTATAAAAATTACATATTAAAAAACAAGATTTAAAGACGAATAAAACAAGATCTCATATAATTATATTGTTTCTTATGCATGAGTTGAAATTACGAAAATAAGATTGAAGATGAACAATGTTACTATTGAAATGTAGCGATTATTATGAAATGAAGAATATCTCTTAATGCATTGCTAGATTTTAAAAATGGTAACGAATTAGTAAAGTCAAAGTGAATCTCTGATCTTTAATTCCATTTAAAACATGGTGCACGTCAAATATTCTATAAATATTTTTATTTTTAGAGAGATTTCATTTTGTGATCCCAAATTTTCGACTTTTTTAGTGGTACATAACTTTTTTTATTCCACATGATGACCTTATTTTGATTTTGTAACACCGTTAGTTCTTCTATTTATCACTATCTTCATCCTATTTTGACCTTCTTCACCTATAACTTTCATTCTCTGTTCAATGGTATGAGTATGTATTTTGAAACACAAATTTTTGTAAGAGACGGTCCCTTGGAGAGACTATCTCTAATTTAGTCAATCCATTGTTATTTTTTAGTTTAGTTAGGATTTGATATTATGTACCTAAAGGTGTGTTTGGATGGAAGGAAATAAAAGGAAAGGAAGATGAGGGATTTGAAGGGAGAACGAATCTCTTGTTTGGATAGCAAGATGAGGGGTAAGGGATTTGGAGGATAGGAAATTGAAAAGATTTGATTGATATTTTTTGTTAAGATTCCAATCCCTCCAGAGTTGAAAAGATTTGAAAGAAAAACTCTCGTCTCCCCTCCTTTCCTTCATCCCCTTCTATATAAATAAGAGTTATTTTCCTTCCTTTCCTTTTCTTCTTTTCCCTTCCCTTGCTTTCTTTCCTCTCCAAAATCGTTATCCAAACATAGTGTTGAAGTGTTCTTACTTCTTAGTGATGTTGTGGCCTTATGGGCACACACATTAACATGAACTAAGTTAATCGATTGTATTATTTTGGATCAAATTATATGGTTTTAGGCTATCTTGGATCAAATTATATGTTTCATATAATTATCAACAAAGGTTTGTTTTTTTAAAAAATTTGTGAGATAGACCAGAGATTCTCTACAGAGAAAGAGAAAAAAAATTTAATCATTTCATAGATAGAAAAATTAAACCTTAAAGAAAAAACCTTTTATCAAATCAGGTTAACCCATAATTCTCTGCTAAGCTACTTTAATTAAGATGTTGTAGTGATTAAAAGATTGTGCAAACTTGGAAATCTGAAATTACTATATTGCAAGTTAATCAACTTTTGGCTAAGCAAGATTCATTAGCTTAAGAAAATACCTAATTTTAAATCAATGTCGTCATTGGTTTTGGGGCAACTACTGAGCGATTACCAACTGCTAAATTAGTGTAAATAAAGTATCATTCTATCTGAAGACACGAACAATAATTCCAATGTTGAAAGTGATTTTTATGTTAACATACTCCCTTTCTTTTTTATTGTCCACTTTCCTTATTTGGTCAGTTCAATCTAATTGTCCACTTTCTATTTTTGGCAAATATTTTTTACCTAAATACCCCCAACTACCCCGACTTATATTATTTAAAATACCCCACCTACCACCTTTACAATTATTATAATCACTTAAAATACCCCACTACCATTTTTCTTAATTTGCGTGCTCACTAAACAGTGGACAATAAGAAAGGGGTGGAGGGAGTATAATTTAACAATTTTCGTTCAATTATTTCTAGATGAAGTGTGCTCTCTTTCCCTTTTCATGTACACTGCTTTCCATTCTACTCCCTCCGTTCCATAAAGAAATTCTCATTTGTCATTTCGGAGTACTCTATTTTATTGTTTTGATCATTAAGAATCATTTTAATTATATCACACATTATGAACAAAAATAATCTTGTTCATTCACATTTTAATATTTTTATGATGTTTATGATCCCAACATATCTTTCACTAAAATTATTTTTATATTTTTTGTGGTCTCACATGTTTCTCACTAACTTTAACAAAATATTTTTTTATTAGCTGTGGTTTCCATATTTTTCCACTATCTTTTAGTTTTTTTTTAATGTTTTATCCTCACTTTTCGTCTAATTTATAATTCAATAACATAATATATTTACTATCTAAAATATTTTATTTTTCCTGTGAATTTTTCTTGTGATAACTTCATTAGGGAACAAAGGGAGTAATTTATTATTCTACTAATTTTGCTCCTTTTCTTTTTCTTTTAAGATCATACATTAACTTATTTGATTTCTACATCGATTTTACCAACTGGTACATTCTGAGAGGGACAACGAACATCGAGTAACATTGTAAATTCTATCTAAATATTCATCTTCATTGTTTTTCAAGGAGAAAGATCTTTGATTATACCATGAATGTTGAGAATTACTTCTTGATGTTCATTTATTATTCTATCATTACTTATTTAGTTTTATTTATTTGATGAAATGCAAGAATTTGGAATGTTTGGTGAAGAAACAAATGAACAAAAAAGCACACAAAAATAGAGTACAACACCAAAGAGCAACACAAAGATTTATGAGGTAATTAAGGATACTTCTGCCTCAAAACAAGTATTTTATTATTACTATTCAACAACACATTAATGACAAGTCTCACAACCTTTGAGAACACTCTCTCGAAAGAAAACATAGAACCTTTGATGTCAATCTCTCACGAACTAATACAAGGAAAAAAGAACTCTCTTAGCTACACCCTAGTTGACTCTATGTATTAGGCTCTCCACTATGTTCTAAGTATGTTCTAAGACCCTATATATAGCCTAAAACATATTAGAAACCCTCAGACCAAAAGGCCTTTAAGTTCAAACAATTTTCGCAACAAAATGGAAACTCCTCAGTTTTCGTCCTGTACTTCGCTCAACCGAGTGGCCCTTTACTCTCCACTATGAAGGGCCTTAATTTTCAAAACATCAAAAATTAAATAGAACCCTTATATTCTTTGCTCTGCTCTACAGAAGCCTAATTGATAAATTTAATTTTTGACCATCACCAAGCCTGGTTTGTCTTTTATAGTCCAATCCCTGACCCAATTCATGCAAAATCCATGGAATTCTCACTGACAAGCATTACAATTTACAACACACTCTTAGATCCATTATGGGCTACCTTATGATGCTTGGGTATTCTCCCATTAGTTGGAAATCCAAAATTAACAAAGTGTAGTCTTAATATCTAGTTGTGAAGAGCCATATCTGCTGCAGCCTTTGAAGTCACATTGTTTGTGACAACCAGTCAACCATCCACATAGCCAAAAACCCCGTTTTTCATGACAGGACTAAATATGTTGAAGTGGATTGCCACATCACTCGAGAGAAGTCGTACATATGTTAGCATAGATTATGTTCTCTTTTCTTCCCTTGATCTCTGAGCACATAATCTATATATAGAGCTCATTGCATCACTTTGTAACACAATACATTGTAAACATTCTAAACCAGTATATGAAAAAGAGAGTTTAATTTGGTTTCAAGATATAGATTCAACAATTAGATATTATGCATTGCTATACACATTCTCTTTACTGTTAGAGACCCTGTATGCCTATGGAGAGTAAATTTACTATAAACAGTTGGGAAAATTTATAAATAATCAATACCTTAATGGTCGTTATATACCGATTGCATCAAGAAGCTGAGAGTGTTGAGAAACCGAAACGAGAGAATTAGCAACAATGGCTCCACTTGCAGCGACAGCAGGAACTCCAATGCCGGGAAATGTAGAATCTCCACAGCAATATAGTTGTGGAATTGGAGTTGAATGTCCAGGAAATGAGCCTTTACCGGCTTGAATAGCTGGTCCATACGTTCCTCTATTTCTTCGAAGAAATCTTTGATGTGTTAATGGAGTCCCAACCATTTGGACTTCACATTTTTCCCTGCTGAAGCCTGTACCAAGTGCTCGCTCTACTGCCTTCCACATTACCTGTTATTGTATTGCACAACGATTTCAGACACATTGACCAACAACTTATAAAATACGACTTGCTTGCAACGATGCCAACCTATTTATTGAAACGAGTATGTGTTCAAGTGTATGTCAAGATAGTTCCTAATTTCCCATATGTTTAGCTTTCGAGTTTATTCCAACATATTTAAACAAGTTCAGAGTTAAGATAGGATACCATGAACGTAGCTAAGACAGATTTAGGACATAACTTAAGACCAGTGTCACATGATCTGCTAATCTCCACACAATTTATGGTCAGTTTGGGCTATTTTTGGGCCTTTTTTGATAAATTACAAATTCAAATAGCGAATGAATTGGTTTATTATGTTAGACTGTTCAAGACACCAGAGTACAAAGTGAGATGAAATAAATGGTGCATCATGCACCTTTCACCCGTACATCACTTGATCGTTCGCTAACCACACCCCCACCTTACATACTGACGCTTGCAAGTAACAGGTGCATGATCTTCCTTGTTTTAAGCTGTTCAGTACGTTTATGAAGAGAGAAGATCCTTTTTCTCACGACTCACAGGATAATTTGTTAATCATTATTTCTTACCATTCTTCAATTTCATGTCATAGTTGGTGTACATAATTGATTTAGGTTGTTAAATTACTATCCCTAGAATAGATCTACTAAATACTCTCTCCGTTCTTAGAAGATTGTCCACTATTGGTTTTTCACACAAATTAAGAAAACTAGAATTTTTGTAGTATGTGGGTACTATTTTAATTAAATAGTAGTGTGAAATAACGATTGTATTGGTATTATGAGAGATAAAAGGCATTTAAATTAAAGATAAAATAAAGAAAAAAAAGGAAATTATCATTTTTCATTAGTATAGAGAGTATATTTGGGGAAAATGGGAGAGATTATGAGGGTATATATGGGAAAAAAGATTTCCAAAAATAGAAAGTATTCTAAAGTGAACAAATATTTGGAAACTACCCGTTATAGAAAGGTGGACAAAGATAAAAGAACGGATGGAGTATGTATATAAAATCAGAGATTTCACACCAGTCCATCTTTGTAAAAGAGAAATCAAAAAGTGACAGTCTGCCAACAAAATTCATTGAATAGAAAACAACTTGAATATGCAACAAGATTAAGAGCAAGAATAATACACGTTTAGACTCACCTCAGCTCTTTCCGCCTTCAGCCTTTTGTATTCATCACTTCTACGATCAAGCCCTTTCCATAAGTCAAATGGTTCTGTTCCCGGTGTGTATGCATGTAGTACATGCTTACCAGGGGGAGCCAAATCTGGACTCAGAACACTGGGAACTGATATCAAAACGACATTCTGATCTGCATCCACTCCTCTTTTCCAATCATTCACAACAATGTGGTGGATACCTAGGTCTTCTCGCAATCCCTGGAAGTTCAAACATCGATATTAAACATTTGGGGAACAAGATTTAGCCGCAAAGTAACCACATTGGTAACTTATTCAATGTATTATTATGGTTTATTCTCCAAGTCAAGACAAAGATGTACACATATACATGGAGTGAAGTAACTGTGAAGAACCAAGCTACTATTTAAAGTAGTTTCTAATTATTGTAATTCTATTTTCTCTATTGTTAATAGTAGTCTAATTTGAGTAGGATTTATGCATTCCTAATTACAGGAGTGTTGAGTCAAGAGTCAGAGCATATGGTCAAGGAGGATAAAAGTTCATACTTCTTTCATACCTCTGCATCAAAACCCAAATGCAGATGCATGAAAGATTCACATTGTGGAGTTGATTTAATTCTATCCTGATATGCCTTCGGTACAGATTCAGCTGGTAACATATCCATGGTGTCCCACATTGAAGCATTGCTAACAACTGCCTTCTTTGCTCTTATAAACTGTGGAAGAGTAGAATAAATGTAAGGCTCTACTGAGCAAATGTATCTAACCACTATCTCTTTCTCTTCACCCACTTACTTGACCACTTCTTAGTCTAACACCGACTGCTCGTCCATTTTCAACGACAATTTTCTCAACATGAGACCGAAGGGAGATCCTTCCACCATGCTTTTGAATTCCACGAACCAAGGCCTCAATAATTGCTCCACTACCGTGCAAAGGGTACTCCAGAACACATCCTGGTTTGTACCACTCTGCAAACATGTAAATCTACAATAACGAAACGGAAAAAGTGAAAGTCAGTATCCATCATCATATCATTTGAATGCAAGCACATTAATATTGAACGATGTAAGGAATTTATCACATAACTAGCCTAAAGGCTCTAGGTATCAATAAATTTACAGTTCCTAGGTACTAAATAGTCAAGATTAAAGCATTTTATTATGATAGACCGTAAAATGTTTGAACCTGCTGCAATCACATATCCTAGTGGGGAAGTCATTTACATTAGTACATTATGTTGCAGCTTCCAAATTACCATGTCACACTTGCTAGAAAACGCAACAAAACAAATTTACTGCTTTCAAAAAAGTATTAAAATGGTTATTTAATCTTCTTTTTTCATGGAACAGTGCTTGTATATGAAGTTGAGCACAGTGATGGATATCATGAGAGAAGAATCCATAAACATTATGACAGAAGATGTGAATCGATTACATAGGGAGTAATAGTTACCATCTCTGCTGAGAGTATACCATTAGATTTGACACCTGCCAGGAGAAAAGCTAGAAGGTCCACCCAATTCCGCACAAAAGGATCTTTCAGCCCAAGTGAATCAACTATATCAGAAAAAGGCCGGAGAAGCTTTGTAGCACCAAAAGCTCCTTGAGGTCCCATTTCTGCAAAAGACTTCAATAAAGAAGGAGCATACCTAGCTCCAGCAGTGGAAATGACACCTAAATCACCCCTAATAGACAAGGGCGGAAGAGCCATTGCTGCTGCAGATAGAGGTAGTATGGCATCCTGTTATAAGTAATTTATTAGTAAGAGATTAGATGCAACCTTACTTGACAATTATGTCAATCATTAAACAAAGATATTCCCATGGCTAGAATTCTAAATAAGCCAGTTCCAGGGTTATTGATAGATCTCGAGAAGACTTAGTAGTTAGTACACAGCTCATTTAGGTGGGCTTCAGCCTTCAAGTTGAATACAGGGTCTGTTCTATTTCAAACTGTTATTTTTAAGTCAGATCAATTTTGCAGTTTCATAGTTTATTGATAGGTTTGGTCAATATGGTAGGATGAAATTAAGGTCTTACTGATGAGGGTCAGGTGGGATCATTTGAAATTTGGGCTTCAGTCAGGGTCTGTTTTGCATGAGTTCTGACAGAAAATCTTACCTATGTCCTAGTTTTTACTTGCAGTGATAATGAGTTAAGTTGAGCTTGGGCATGTCTAATCTCAGGGGATATATTGGAGCATGTGATGTATGAAAAGGTCCTTTGTACAAAAACTATCAAGATACTCGTTCACAGCTCAAAACACAGAGAAAGATAACAATACAACACATAATAAAGAGCCTTTAAATTTGATGCACTATATGCTTAGGCATTGGAGACAACAAGGACAACAATGATACTCACAAGAAGCTTTTTCCACTCCTGGACGGCATTCGCACCAACATACTTCTCAAGATCCTGTGTTTAGAATATGAATCAGTGCAGTTGTTAGTTAAGAAAAATATTATATACCTCTTGTGTATGTGCATGTGCACATGGAATGTATTCAAATTTCATAAGATATTAACATGTAACTCGAGATCCTTATATTATACATTACATGAACTTCAAGTTTGCAGGTTCAAGCCAATTTAATACAGTACCACAGCTAAGTAATGAAGAAGTATAGAAGCGTAGAATACACCGCCAAACTTTCAATGTCACTTAAACTTGAGTATAAACTAACTTTTGCAAGGTTTATGAGTCTTTAGATTTTCGGTTATTAAACTCTACGCTCCGTTCATCTAGAAAAATAGAGCATTTCATTCATGGTTCTACATTTATCACATGACTTTTACGCTTGTTTGGAGTTTTTGTTTCTTTTGATCTCTTCAATTTACACTACTTTGGGCTTTCAGCATAGTAAAGGAACCATCATGGAGCATGGGACTGCAAGCAAAGGTAGAAAGAGATCTACAAGTCCGAGACCCTCATTTGAACCTTAGGTTGTGTTGACTCTTGATCATTAAAGCCTAGTAGGTCATTCCCGAATCTGGTCAAATTTCCTCTAAGAATAGACTCCTCTAATAGCCTCATACAAGAGATCACTCAATGCCCATAGCCATCAAACTCCGTCATTATCTCCTCTAGAACATTCATCCCATACAGTATACACCATTTTCATCATTGTTTTTTTTTTACGGTCTTGAAAATTCAAACTTCAAGGTTCCATGGTGGCTTACAAAAATTAAGAATCTTTTCCATGCATAGTGACCCCTAGGTGACTGGGGGAATTCTTGCCCAAGATGAGGGAAGTTTTTGGATCCTTCTTTCATTTCATGACAATGATCCATGCAGATAAAGATGTGACCCACTCAGATAGGCATGTCCTTAAATTTGAGAAATTGTGAAAATATGATTGATGAGTTGTATAATTGTGCATGTGGGCTTCATTTAAAAATTCATATTACATAATCACGTACATACGTAGCAACAGTTTGGACATGAGCAAGTATACATCGAACATAGGAGCTCCATTAAATTAAAGTATGTGTTTTTGAAAATTCCGAGGATAGAAATTATCGATACGTTGAAATTTTATACCCTTTTTGAAATCTCCCTTGCTTCCCGTAAAGTTCTGATGCGCACCAAGCTGCTGCACGTCCTCCTATTCGTTTTACTTATAGTCAAAGGAAGAAATTCTAGATTCTTCTAGAAGCAATTACTATTTCAAATATGCTGAGGTGTAATGAGTTTGTTATGCAGGTTGTTATGGCCTTTCTAGAAGATGCTTGAGGTGGCAAGTTTGTTATAGACCCCTCATGCATACTTTATAAATAATAGGGTAAAAGGTAGTGAATCAGGCAATTGTAATCACTGAGTATTGTAAGGAGTGTAGGGCCACTCGAAGAGCTCTACTATCTTTACGTAATACAAACACCTTTTCCCTCTGCTTTTCTTTCTTTCTTTCTTCTTCTTTCTTTCTTTCTTTCTATTACTGTTAATACACTTGTTGAGGATATCTGCTGCCTATCAAGTTCTTTTGAGAACGTTAGCTTTATGTTGATACGGTAAGAAGCCCTAATCATGGTACTTGTTTTTGTTTATTTTATATGTCTGACGTTGCTCTCTTTTATTCGACAGACTTAGATGGTTTTTAGTAGTTACAATTCTTTATTTTATTTCTAGATCCATATCTATAGAATGCAGTATCTCCAAAATCAAAAAGATTCTTTGAGCACAATATATCCGATGACTTAATGACCCTATATTTCCCTTTCTTACATTTCCTTGAAGATTATTTTTAGTTTTAATCTGAATGATCTAATGAAGACTAGGGAGACTTCTAATGTAATAATACTGGAGTGTATATGAGATAACCCTTCTTTTTAAAAAACAAAGAGAAATTACCTTCAGAAATTCTGTGGGCCCAATGCGAGATAAAAATTCTGCTTCAGGAGCATAAACCATCCATGAATCATACTTGGCACAGGGAATAGTTTCACCAAGGGCATCCAACACCTGAAAGACAAAGAAAATAAATTCAGAAGGAAGGTATAAAATATGCTGCATCCAACAACTTGGCTATTTGCATTCCGATTCTTCTCAATTGTGACAAGCTTTCACTGTTGTCTTCCTAGTTCTGATTGTAGTCTTTCTTTAATGTGGCGGAAAATAGCAATAGCAAATATAATTCACTTGGAGTCGACAAACTAAATTCACCTTGCAAAATACTATGCAAAGGGCTAGATCAAGAAGGATTTAAAACAAAGTGCAAGTGGTCATCAACTGGGATGGCAAAAAGGTAATTACTTGTGCAAGGGGATTTGCTTGGAGACCTCGTGATTGAAATCCAGAAAATAGAGATGGTCCAGAGTCAAATGTAAAGCCTTTAACTTCAAATGCATGAGCAGCACCTCCAGGTTGATCATGACTTTCTAACACGAGTACATCTTGCTCATATCTTGCTAGAAGTCCTGCACAACATAGTCCTCCAATGCCACTGCCGATGACCACCACATCCGCCTCAGATCTGGCTGCATGATGCGCAAATAGGTCGGTCCATAATGTCCATATTGCCTCAATATGAATTGTAAATTTGTCTTTCATAGTTTCATTATGCATTTCTTTCAGAAATCATATAAAACTAAAATTTAAAAACTGCACTACATCTATAGCCATTTACTAACAAAATGTAAGGGAATGTATTTGAGGCCATTACAAGGGTAAGGAACTTTATCCCACAGTTGTATGGGCATCTAATGCAGGATTTGACAGGGGCGCCTTTTGAAGGTTGAACAACTTCAGTAAATGATATAAGTTAAACTTGGATCACTTAATCAAATAAAAAATGTTGTGACTAAGGGAAGGACATCACATTTCTGGTAAGGTAGTTAATGTCTCAACCTCGGCTACTTGACTTACCAGAAGCTTACAGCTGTTTGATATACTCTGTTCAAATCCAGCTTATCGCTAATTCGATAGATGATAACTAATGCACTAAACTCAGACATATACTTGAGAGCAAGAAGGAAGAAACACCCAAAAAGAATTTAACAAAAGGCACTTATGTCTCATGACTCCTAAATAGTTCCATGGTCATTATCTGCATCAAGAGTAACATACTAGTCTTAGCTAATCAGAAAGATATCATGCTTCTAATACGTAATAAGAAGCACATGCTAAAGTCACTCTTGAGCAATCTTTAAGTTCTCATTTTCTATATATGTCTTCAACACAACTCCTACATCATCAATTACAGCAAGTGACCATATAATCTTGTGATTGTGGATTGATATTGCTTTGTTTCAACTAATACAAACATAGAGTAGAAACAAGGCCACAGGGCATCGCATCAGCCGCATTGTAAAGGTTTTCAAAATAAGCCAACCGATATTTCTTGCATTGTAAAGGTGAAAAAAACTCCGAGTTTTGGGCTGTATCAAGGGATATTTGATGGTTTCGACTGATATTTAGGTGTTATTAGAACTGCATCACTACCGTTACCGCATCAGCATTCCGTTACCGCAATCACGACCGTTACCATATTTTACACTATGTGTACAAATGAGTACCAAGGCTATATGGCTGACCAAATACATAGTATAACATGCATGAGCAAAGCATCTAAGACCATATAAAAACAGATAATATAATAGAATTTTATTCAATTATTCTTACGTGAAAATCATTTACACAAAGTTGGCTCACTTGACCTATTTGAAGAAAGTTCACCAAGTTACCTCATATATAAACCACTTTAATATAAATTTGCTACTTTTTCGGACTATACAATCGGAATCATAAAATCTCCCTTAGCAGATACT
The DNA here is from genome assembly GCA_019425755.1 of Amaranthus cruentus. NCBI lineage: Eukaryota > Viridiplantae > Streptophyta > Magnoliopsida > Caryophyllales > Amaranthaceae > Amaranthus > Amaranthus cruentus. Next base: position 16,066,564 of record CM033453.1, on the reverse strand, counting down.
GAATTGATTATCTGTAATGTATACACTATACAGTACACCTAAAAAGCTTCCCAAAAGATAAGCCAACTCCCTAAACTATGTATATGTAAATTCTATCTTCTCTAAAGGGATTAAGTATTGTTATAGAAGATTTTATCTTATTTTATTTCACAAGTAATATATTCCACTAATTATTCATTTTTGTATGTTAAATTAGGTTCATATCATACACTACATAAGCCAATGAGATACCATATTATAACCATTGGGCAATGGGAGTATGGGCTCCATATAAACCAGCACAACACAGTATAATCAGTAAATGATCTCAAAATGTATCTCATACTCGTTATCTCATTCATAGACTTATTATCTCGAATATCAATAAAGTATGCTCATTTTGGCAACTGGCAAAATCACAACGAGAAGAATAATTAAACAAAATTCTTCAAAATACATCTTCATTACAAGTTCGGCATAGATACCCAATTAGGCAATTGCACTTAATAAAATGAAAAAGAGAATGAAATAAAAGAAAGACCTGGGATTGAAGGAGGAGGAGTGCTGGTGGAAGGTGGACGACCGTTGGAATTTTGCGCAAAAATGGAGGTTTTAGCAGGGACAGTTTTAGTTAAAGAAGATGGAAAATGTTGAAATCTGGGAATGATTTGAGCACCAAATGCCATTAAAACTAAAATTAACACAGATTTTTAGTAGAATAATGTTGAAAGAGCCGCTAATTGTTGCGATAAGGCTCTGTTCGAACCCAGGATAAGATGGGTAGAGACCAGGGAGTAGGGAGTGAAGTGATAGTTGCCACACCCATTGGGGCTGTTTTTGTAGCTCCTAGCTAACCACGTTTACTGCTGTGGATTCCTTGCAATTTTGCTAAACCACATTTGAATAAAGGTACTTCCACATCTTGAAATACTCTCCATATTATTTATTATTTAAGCTTATTTTTTATATTGCGGTTAATTTATAAGAAAAAATATAGTCAGTGCGAACTTATTTGAATCGTTTAATCGAATAATTTTATATTAACTTTCTATCACTAGTGGAAAAAATGTATTTGCTGCTTTTTATTTGTTGCGGTTTTAGTTATTTGCGGCTAATATATATTTTTTAGAGCCGAGGGACTCTCTGACTGCACTCTCCTATATGGGTATGAGCTGTCGTATCTTCCCTCCCTAGACACTATAGTTTGTCTATGAGCGAGATACATTGGGTATGATGATGATGATGATGATGATGATGAGTGTTTAGATGTGTATAATTCAATATACAAATGATTAAAATAACACATTGAATTGCATAAAAAGTCAATTGTAGCAAGTATATTGGAACGGAGGAAGAATATAGAAGTACTCCCTCCAATTCAGAGTTAATGTCTCATTTTCTTTTTGCACATTTGTCAATGTACTAATTCAATCCATAACATCTCTCATCATCATCATCTGTTAGAAATGTTCAACAATCAAGTGAATATTTTGTAAGTCGTTTAACGTAATTAAGTCAGTATATAACGAGACGTTAATTTAGTCTACATTGAGTAACGTTTATGGTTTACAAGAGACCAATAAACGTCACTGAACCGTTATTCGATAATGGAACGAGCTTAATGTCACTAATCCTATTGGGTCACACTGTATCAACGTGTGAGATCATTTTGTGTGTTTGTACCTATGTTAGTTTAGGTTTATATGATTAATCTAGTTGGACTAGATATTATTCATAATCTCACTATTTTATGTAATGGTTATATTAAGGTTTGTAACTCCCACCATTATTTCTCATTAAGTGATGGACTTTATGAGGATATTTTAATTCTCTTGAATCTCAATACCAAGGATTTGCAACGTCCAACTAAGGACATGAAAAAGCTTTTATATCAATTCTATGAGCTATAAAGAAGAGTATTAAAAGGTCTAAAAGAAAAAGGGGTTCATGAGAATGGAATAGGAGTACCGTGGGTATTATCTTTCTTGGAAAAAAAATGGAGAGCAATTGTGAGTTATAATACAAGAGTTGTATACACACAAAATTAGTTTAAGAATTGTTCTTAAACAGCGTACTAGTATACGAGGTCTCGCAAGACCTTGTGGGTGGTCTACACTAGAGGAACTTCATTTGCGGTTCTTATCTCGTGGTTATATTTTGCTAGTGGATTCACGCTACAAAGGTATAATTTTTGTTCTGATATTTATTTATTTCATCTCATGTCAATAATTGGGTCTTGGGAAGGTTTTAGTTTTCCGCATGTTAAAAGTTAACATTACTAGAACCCTACAGTGGTATCAGTTTCCTCTTTTATTGATATGTTTTGGGCACATAAATATTGGTTTTATATAAATAATATATATGAGTTATTTATTTACACATGATAATTTTGATTTGCATAAAAAAAATAAAAGTTAAGAACTTTAGGGGAGGGTTTACTAAAATTGTTTTAGTTATAAAGTTTTGAACTTTGTTTATTAAAATTGAATTTGTTAATTTTGATTCCTCCATTTGCCAATTTAATTATTTTAATATATCATTTTTAATTAAAGTGTTTGATTAAATTTTGATATTTAAAATAACAATCACAAATTGAGAGTTTGATTTATTTGGCATGTTTACATAATATATTTAATCATTTTTTGAATCTTTTGTTAATAGTTAACAAAATTCAAAGAATTAGTTGATTAACAAATTATAGAATTTGGTATTATTTAATGTTTTATGGACTACTGCTAATATGATTAGCTTGGCTTTTGCACTACATTCCACATTATGATATTTATTAGTGCTAATTTGATTAGCCATATTTTATATTCACCATGTGAAATTAGTATTAATAATAAAAAAATTAATATTTACGGAAATAAATTAAATGTTAATAATAAACTCACTTATTTTAATGGAGATTATTTTAAGTGGGAGGTTTATTTTTTTTAAGAGAAGTAAAAATAATTTATTTGATTGGTTATAAATCGATTAAATTTCATGCTAATTAAAATTGAATAATGTGATCATTTATCATGTTTCTTTTAAATAATAAGATTATATATTTATTTATGTAATTCATGCATATTTCTTTAAATTTGTTTAAATATTATATTGCATGCGCCACTTACATATAGTAAGTGGGTGAATGATAATTGTTATACAGGTTATGGTAACTAGTATGACCCAATTAGGATACGTAATACGGTTTGCACACCGTTATTTTTGAATGTAATTAAATACGATCTGCGTATCGTTTATTTTGAATGTAATAGTTAAATAGTTTATTTTACATTTCAAAGTTTTATTACTATTATGTATGTCTCCATGGAGTTGAAGACCAAGAAGAATAGAGATTCATATGGTGTTTCAAAAGGTGGGCCTTCTAGATTAGATTTCAAGTGTTTTGGGGCCATACTAGGAACCTTATTTATGCATTATTTATTGCTTTATTATTTTGCTATATTTCTTGATGATGCATGTTTTGGTTGTTTAGTTTATTGATTCGAATAATTAGAGTTCACTTTTATTTGTGTTAATAAAAACAACCATAGTCCCTAACAATATTGAGTTGTAATGCTATTCCATTTAGTAACACTATGAAGCTTTAGATCGTTAATTAGGTAGGTTTCGCCAAAGCGAGGTGCCTATTAATTATCCTAAGATAAGTAGTTGGTGAAAAATGGTTTAACTCAACTAAGTAGGTCAAGAAAAGTTGACACTTAGAGGCATGGGGTAATAGTAGATAAAGAGTTATTTTATTACCAACCAAGAATTATTATGAATAATTAAGAAATAGTTTCTTTACCTATAACCATTAACTTTGGGTGACAAGCCAAAGCTTGCTTAAGGTTAGTGGAAATGAGGTCTTGGAATCACTAAATTAAAAGGGACATTTAATTTAATTTGGTGGAATGAATTTTCTTTTAAATTTGTTTAAAATTATTCATTCATAATAATCATAGAATTCTTACACTTTGTGTTATTCATTTGTAGATGGAAAATAATTCAAACAATAATGCGTTCTCTAATTTTGGTTTACGGTCAATACTCGAAAAGGAAAAACTTAACAAAAACAACTTCCTTGATTGGTCAAGGAATTTGAGAATTGTTCTCAAACATGAGCGAAAATTGGATGTTCTTGAAACTCCAATTCCGAATGAACCCACACTTAATGTGTCTGCTCATGATTGGGCAGCTTATGAAGCTGCTACTGAAAGGTCTTTAGAGATCTTCATAGAGATGAAGTAGACCTACGAGTTGGAAATAGAGCTAAGGTAGCTGCATTAGCCGTAGGATCTTATTGTTTATCTTTACCTTTCAGGACTTTTGTTGAATCTTAATAATTGTTATTATGTTCCTTCTATGAATAGAAATTTGATTTCAATTTCAATGTTGGATTCTGAAGGTTTTACCTTTGTAATAAAGAATGGTTCTTTGTCAATTTACAAAGATGAAATCTGTTATGGTATAGGACGTTGTATAAATGGCCTTTATATACTAGATCTTGATAAACAAAACTATCACGTGGACAATTCTAAAAGACTAAAATCAAAGGATTCTAATCATACCTATCTTTGGCACTGTCGTTTAGGACATGTAAATGAGAAACGCATTCAAAAACTCCATAAAGATGGACTATTGGACTCATTTGATTTTGAATCGTATGAAGCATGCGAGTCTTATTTGCTTGGAAAAATGACTAAATCACCATTTACTGGACATGGTGAAAGAGCTAGTGACTTATTGGGGATAATACACTCAGATGTATGTGGTCCTATGAGTATCTCGGCTAGGGGAGGGTATGAATACTTCATTACTTTTACTAATGATTTAAGTAGATATGGATATGTCTACTTAATGAAAAATAAGTCTGAATCTTTTGAAAAGTTCAAAGAATTTCAGAATGAAGTACAGAATTAACTTGGCAAGACGATTAAAGCACTTAGATCTGATCGAGGTGGTGAATATCTGAGTCAGGACTTTATTGATCATCTGAAAAATTGTGGAATAGTTTCACAACGAACCCCACCTGGAACACCACAATTAAATGGTGTGTCTGAGCGGCGAAATCGGACCTTATTAGATATGGTTCGATCGATGATGAGTTTAGTCGATCTTCCTACTTCATTTTGGGGTCATGCACTCCTAACAGCGGCTCATGTTTTAAATCGTACTCCCTCCAAAGCTGTCGATAAGACGCCATATGAGTTATGGACAGGAAAAGTTCCTAAGTTGTCTTTCTTAAGGATTTGGGGTTGTCAAGCATATGTAAAACGTTTACAACCAAATAAGCTTGAACCTAGATCTGATAAGGTATTCTTTGTGGGTTACCCCAAAGAAACCAAGGGATATTACTTCTACAATCCTAGTGAGCATAAAGTGTTGTGGCTCACGAAGGTGTCTTTTTAGAAAGAGAATGTCTTTCTCAAAAGCCAAGTGGGAGAAATATTTCTCTTGAAGAAGTTCAAGATGATCAGCCACAAATCACTCCTCCAGTGGGAGAGATTGTATCTCCAATGGGAGCTCCAGTTTTAGTACCTGTTGTACCTACTGAGGTGGTGGATGTCCCAGCTCGTAGGACTAGTAGGCAGAGTAAACCTCCAAAAAGAGATCCTATGGAGGGTTATATCGTTCATGAAAGTCATGAAGTCCTTATATTAGATAAGGAAGAACCTACTACCTATAAGGCAGCAATGGAGAGTTCTGACTCTGAACTATGGCTTGGAGCCATGAAATCTGAAATGGAGTCCATGTATGACAATCAAGTTTGGAACTTGGTTGACTTGCCCGAAAGTGCTAGACCGATCGAGTGCAAGTGGATTTATAAGATAAAGATTGACATGGATGGCAAAATAGTTGTCTATAAAGCACGACTGGTGGCTAAAGGTTTCAAGCAAGTTCATGGTATAGACTATAATGAGACTTTTTCACCAATGGCTATGATTAAATCCATCAGAATTATCCTAGCAATAGCTTCGTTTTATGACTACGAGATTTGGCAAATGGATGTAAAAACCGCTTTTCTAAATGGATATTTAGAAGAGGAAGTGTATATGACACAACCAGAGGGTTTTGTGGATCCTAATAGCCCTAAGAAAGTATGTAAGCTTCCGAAGTCCATTTATGGATTGAAGCAAGCATCTAGGAGTTGGAATATTCGTTTTGACGAGGCAATTAAATAGTTTGGTTTCCTCCGAAATCCATAAGAGTCTTGTGTATACAAGAAAGTCAGTGGGAGTTTTGTTGTTTTCTTAGTTTTGTATGTGGATGACATACTGATTGTAGGGAACAGTGTACGAATGCTTGAGTTTGTAAAGGCTTGGCTAAGTAGTTGTTTCTCTATGAAAGACCTTGGAGAGGCTCAGTACATTTTGGGCATCCGAATCTATAGAGATAGATCAAAACGGATGATTGGGCTTAGTCAAAGGACTTATATTGATAAGGTCCTTGATAGGTTCAATATGACAAACTCTAAGAAGGGTTTTCTTCCCTTCTCTCATGGCATATCTCTTAGCAAGAAGCAGTGTCCAATGACACCTGATGAGCTGGAGAAGATGAGTAAGATTCCATACGCTTCGGCTATTGGATCTATCATGTATGCTATGACATGTACCCGACCAGATGTTTCGTGTGCTTTGAGCATGACGAGCCGATACCAATCGTTTCCTGGTAATGACCATTGGATAGCAGTCAAGAATATCTTAAAGTACCTTAACAGGACTAAGGATAAGTTCTTGGTTTATGGAGGTGCATCTGAATTATGTGTACAGGGTTACACGGATGCTAGTTTTCAAACAGACAAGGATGATTTCCGATCTCAATCTGGTTACATCTTTACTCTGAATGGAGGTGTAGTTAGTTGGAAAAGTTCCAAACAGAGCACTGTAGCTGATTCTACAACTGAAGCTGAGTATATTGCTACAGCTGAAGCAGCAAAGGAAGCCGTCTGGATTAGAAATTTTATTTCCGAGCTTGGTGTGGTTTCTAGTGTTGCTGGTCCAATTAAATTATATTGTGATAATGATGGGGCTATTTCACAAGCAAAAGAACCTAGATCACACCAAAAGTCCAAACATGCGCTCAGAAAGTATCATCTGTTGCGAGAAATCGTAGGTAGAAATGATGTTGAAGTGTGCGAAATATCTACGGATGACAACATTGCAGATCCGTTGACTAAACCATTGTCTCAGACTAAGCATGAGAAACATTTGTCTGAGATGGGCATCAAACTCATTATAGAATAAGTTTAGATGTCGTATATATATGAGATATATTTGATATGTTACATTTATATTGTTTTAATGTAATGTAATTTTTATGATTATCTAATAAAGTTTCGTGCTTATTTACTTAGTTTTGGTTTAGATTTAAGTAAAGTCCAATTATAATCTATAAAGTCTATATGGGTTGTTGGATGTGATCTGGCAAATGAACCCTATAATGTGAACTAGAGAACTTAGATTATTTTAAGTCCCTAGCCAAGTAGTTGAGTTGAACGCCAATTACCAGAAATGGTTAAAATGTTGTTGATTGATGATCGTGTTCATAGATCATAGAGACATTGGATGTCTAGTCAATCGCATTGATAGAGATTGAGTATCTCTATTTGGACATGACCCGCTTTTGAGTATTCTTTAAGAACATTGGTGTCATAAGAATATCTCATATTGACTTATAAATAGAGTCCTTAGACCTGAGTTTCTCACTGACTTCGTGTGTGAGAATTATTGTTCTTTGATGCAATCTAATGCCATGCCATAAAAGGGGCCTATAAGGGTTGTACTCAGGAATTTTGTGAATCACATAGCTAATAGAGGAGGGATAAGATGGGATTGTCATACCCTTTTTAGGGTTATTAGTCTCAGGCCACTCGGAGAGTTGGAACTGTAAAATGCATGGCCATGCTCAAATAGATTATGGAGATAATCATTTGTTATTCAGTTCATCTCATGAGTCCGAGGAACATGATCAGACGAAATAAGGATCACAGTTGTTCTTACCTTATGTTTGATTGAGACTTGACAAAGGATTTGAGATTCACAACTTGTTGGAGCAAGTGGGAGTTAGTGGGAGGAGTCCTACAACTCTAATAAACTTGTTTCTTGAACAAGTGGGAGATTGTTAGAAATGTTCAATAATCAAGTGAATATTTTGTAAGTCGTTTAACATAATTAAGTCAGTATATAACGAGACGTTAATTTAGTCTACATTGAGTAACGTTAATGTTTTACTAGAGACCAATAAACGTCACTGAACCGTTATTCGATAATGGAACGAGCTTAATGTCACTAATCCTATTGGGTCACACTGTATCAACGTGTGAGATCATTTTGTGTGTTTGTACCTATGTTAGTTTAGGTTTGTATGATTAATCTAGTTGGACTAGATATTATTCATAATCTCACTATTTTATGTAATGGTTATATTAAGGTTTGTAACTCCCACTATTATTTCTCATTAAGTGATGGAATTTATGAGGATATTTTAATTCTCTTGAATCTCAATACCAAGGATTTGCAAAGTCCAACTAAGGACATGAAAAGGCTTTTATATCAATTCTATGAGCTATAAAGAAGAGTATTAAAAGGTCTAAAAGAAAAAGGGGTTCATGAGAATGGAATAGGAGTACCGTGGGTATTATCTTTCTTGGAAAAAAAATGGACAGCAATTGTGAGTTATAATACAAGAGTTGTATACACACAAAATTAGTTTAAGAATTGTTCTTAAACAGCGTAGTAGTATACGAGGTCTCGCAAGATGTTGTGGGTGGACTACACTAGAGGAACTTCATTTGCGGTTCTTGTCTCGTGGTTATATTTTGCTAGTGGATTCACGCTACAAAGGTATAATTTTTGTTCCGATATTTATTTGTTTCATCTCATGTCAATGATTGGGTCTTGGGAAGGTTTTAGTTTTCCGCATGTTAAAAGTTAACATTACTAGAACCCTACATCATCATCATACCCGGTGTATCTCGCACTGTGCATAATCCGACTCCGAGTGGAGGTGGAGTGAAAAAAAAACTCATGTTGCTAAACAGAGCAAAGTCGGAGTATGTATAATCCGAGCCGAGTCCGACCCATTGCCATCCCTACTCGTACATAGACTATATCTATGGTCAAGGTCTAGGGAGGGAAGATAGACGACATCTCATTCCTATAAGGAGAGGGTGGTTAAAAGAGTCCCCCGACTCAAAAGGGTCTTCAAAGAGAGGAACCTGCAAATATTTGAAATCATGCATCTTACACCCACGTTAGCCAAGCATAGAAATCAAGTGAAATATAAGACTTCAATTCTGTACATATCATCATCATCATCCTCATACCCAGTGGATCCCGCTCATAGAGATGTATGATTAAGGTTTGGGGAGGGAAGAACGATGACAACTCATACCCATAGAGGAGAGTGCGATCAAAGAGTCCCCCGGCTTGCGAAAGATCTTCATGGGAGGGAAACCTGCAGCGGACTAAATAGAGCAAAAAGCATATGCACAAATACCAAGATAAGAGCAAGAAAAAGGTACATGGCAACCAAAACGGACAAAGAACAATAACAAACGAAAGGTATATGGGACGGGTTTAGTAATCTAGAACGTGGATAAGTCGCCGCCAACTGTTCCGATCCCTAGTCAGGTCCCTGAAGAGGTGGAGTTCATGCAAGTCGCTCTTAATTTGTTCCTCCCATATTCTCCTAGGTCTTCCTCGACCTCTCTTGCCCTCCACTATGATGCATTTGATCCTTCTTACTGGGGTGTCATGTGTCTTTCTCTGCACATGCCCAAACCATCTCAACCTATTCTTTCGCATCTTTGCAAAGATAGGTGCAACCCATAACATCTCTAATTGTGCATAGTTAAAAATTATAAAAAGTTAATATTAATAGTCTTTACATTGAGACGAATAAAACAAGATCCCACTTGACTATTTAAACTTATAGATTAAGAAATAAATATAAATTAAGAGTGAAATGTGAATAGTATTCAAAAGCAAATGAAACATTTACCCTGAATTAGAGAGAGTTTAATTTGGTTGCATTTGAGCTCAATTAAGAGTGAAATGTGAATAGTATTCTATTGGACTTACCCTTATTTTTAGGATTGAGTTCAAATTTTTGAGAACGAATGGATTTAGGTATGGTTTTGGGCCCAAATTCATAAATGGTTCTATGTTTAGGGTTTTCAGACCCAGACTCAATCCCACGCTATCTTAGGGCCCATTTAAGACCTACACCCGCTAGATCTGTTCCAGTCCATCTAATCTGTTAGAGATCCTACATATTATACAACCTAAAATTAGTTTTATATTCGTTCTAAACCAATGTCTACATTTATTATGACTCAATTTAGACTTGTAAATACCAAGACCTATTTAAGTACGTACTAATAAAACCTTTAAATGTAAATAACTTTACGTGTGATTAATTAAATTAAGACTCATTTAGAAATTATTTACTACCCTAGACTAATCAGACCTAGATGGTTTGGGTCCGACTCCAAAATTTTTAGACATAAAGTTAAAGGGTACGTCTGAGTTAGGGTCTAATTAAACCCAATCCTAATCCGACCCATGATCATCCCTATTGTCAGTGATTTATTACGCTAATTTTGTTTTAATGTATATATAATATATGTACTTTAAATTAAAGTTTCCCAAATTAAAGAAACATTATCAGAAAATAAGTGTATTGCATGTTGAAAAACTAACTCAATTGAGTAGTTAACGTGTTGATGAGAAATGGATAGTACAGACAATTATATATATATCATTAATCATACATTATGTATGAGTATGACAAATCAATCAATGGCTTGCCTAAATTTTTAGAAACTGCTCCATTCGAATAAGTGAATTGCTAACATTATTGTCTTAGTAGTACAAATACCACCGTAATCTCATACTTGCCACTTAGTGATAGAAACGTGCTGTATGCCCTTTCATACCAAACATTTCCAACACGCCAATTATAATATACATCGACTTATACGTAATTGTTAGAGGTGTTCAAAACAAATCAGATAATTTGAAATTTATCCAAGCTTGTAATCGAATCCGATCTGATTTGACTTTAAAATGAGTTATTGTAATGTAAAAGACAATATGGACATAAAACTGATTTCAAACCGATCCAAAACACCTAACTCAAAATCAACCCGATCGATGACTCGAATATACACCTTTATCGGTTGTGGATAATTGTAGTGTAAAATTGCATGTATAGATGTTTATAGTTGTAGGTTTGCATTAGGGGTTAGCATTTTGCTATAATTCTAGATGAGCTGTCTAAATATATTGAAGAAAGTGTTCTTTATTTGGTGTGAGGGGCGAATTCACATTGATCTAATGCTTTTAAACGACAACATTCAAGTTATGTATAAAATCAAAAACTAAAATATTTTAATATGTGTAGTGGTTAAATTAGTATAAACTTTCTTGTATTATAGCATTAACCTAGGTTCAAACCTTAATCGATCTGTATTTTTTTTGTTTTATTATTATCGCTACATTCCTTAGTTGAAAACTTTTCATTTGCAAAACCTTTGATTTGCATCTCTTTGGCTGTATGAACCCTCTTTGGAACTAACAATATAACAAAAAAAAATTATTTCCTTCCTTCTTTTCTAGATACTTAAGAAATTGAGTAAAGTTCTATGTATTTTGGTATTCTCTGTCTAGTAATATTGTGCAAATTACTAACACTTTTACAGAAAGTTGTTTTATCCTGGAGACATTTTGTGACGATTTGAAAGCACAAAGTTTTGGACAATATCGAGAATATTCTTAGTCTCTGACTCAATTAAACTTCGGTAACGTTATTATTGTTATTTTGTAGCTATTTCTTACAACTATTTTGAAACAATTTTTAATTTAGTGACTTTATTTGAGAACATGGCTAATGACCTTAGCATACTCTTCTATTTTGAGGGTGCACACTTTAAAAGTAGGGAGGAAAATGGGTCGGACTCGGCTCGAATTATACATACTCCGACTTTGCTCCGTATGAGAGTCGGACTTTTTTTTTCACTCCACCTCCATTCGGAGTCGGATTATTCATACTCCAAGTTTGCCCCGACTCGGACTCTCGGACCTCCAACGGATTCTGATTAATATTAAACAGTATCGTTGTGATATTATACTAATAATTTTAAGGAAAATTTGCTCAAAATAATCCCAACTATCACCCGTTGGCCAAACATAATCCCAACAATTTAACAAAAAAATATGTACTTTGAATTCAAGTTTAACAAGAGGGAGTAAAACTACAACTACAATTTAACACAATTTTCTCGCATTTTGATTTGGCGTATTTTATTTCTCTTGATCTGATTTGTCGTATTCTGATTGATTAATCTTAATAAAAATACCAAGTAGTTTTTCAAAATTAAAAATTACAATTAGTATGAGAGAGAGCTTGAATTAGTCACGTTTAGAGTTTTAAAGGAAACAAAATATTGGTGTAAAATTCAAATTCAAAGTCGGATTTCCTTCAGGGTTGGAGTCGGATCGGAGTGTCGGATTTTTAATAAGGTCCAACTCCGCTCCGTCTCTAACTCAGACTCGGATCATAAAGTCAAAGTCGGAGTCGGAGTCAGATGACTTTTTCCTCGGACTCGAATCGGATTATTTTCCTCGGATCGAGTCGGACTAGGGTCGGAGTCGAACTGAATTGACATCTCTAAAGTGAAAACAAAACTATGTTTTTCTTGACAAATGAAAAGGAGCTTTTTCTCTTGGATGAGACCGTCTCACTATGAGACGGAAACGGATAGTCCAATCAGCAAAATTATAACTTTTCTCAATATGCGCTCAACACATGATTTATTTAAGGTTATGATTGATAAATTTAAGGTTAAAATTGAATTTTTTTTTATAAGTTATAATTGATCATAATAAATCACTCTAAGATTTGAATTTATCATTCTTAAATCAAAATTGAAACTTCCAAGTCCATTATGAACGAAACTATTGAGGATAGAGCAATATCATTATTATTGATCGATGATTAAAGAGTACAAGTACTCTTATGTACCATTAAAACCATCTTATATGCATTAAATAAGAGTACTTGTATTGTGCAATGTTTTAGCATTATTATTGATAGTTTTATTGACCATTCATTTGTTGTTTGAAATTCATCCATAGAATGATTGAATAATACCATTTTAATTTTACGTTGAAATTGATAACTTTAAAGTTAAAATTGATAAATGCCCAGAAAATGTAAAAACAAAGAAAAGCGTGTCAAGCTCTTACACTCGCGAATTGGATCGGACTAAATTGTTCATCCAAATGTTATGTTGTTTTAAAACACTTTGAAAAAAATGTGGATCAGGTAGGAAACTTCCTACCATACCAATTTAACCAACACACTTATTAGTAACTACAATTATAAATGTTTTAATTTAAAATTTGAAAGGTGTCAGTTGACAACATTGCTAGGGCTTGTATCTACCCATGATAGGGCGGGAAGTATACATTTTTTCTTTATATAGTCCATATTCTAAATGAAAGATCAAATTTATTTATAGTATAATGAAATCATGGACTATCTTCAAATCTCTCTACTCTTCATTTCAATTATCTTGTTATGCTCATTTTTCCACTCCAAAAATGATCTCCCTACAAACTTCCCTCTAGTAGGAATGTTATTTGCACTTCTCAAAAACATACACAAAATCCATGATTGGGTAGTTGAGATCCTAGAATTATCCCACTTAAATTTCCTCTTTAAAGGTCCTTGGTTTACCAACATGGAGATACTTATAACCGTTGATCCATCAAATATACACCACATAATGAGTAAAAACTTCTCTAATTACCCAAAAGGACCCAAGTTCAATGAAATGCTTGATGTTTTAGGTGATGGGATTTTTAATGTAGATTTTGATTTATGGAAGTATCATAGAAGTATGGCACATAATTTTATTGGTCATCCTAGGTTTAGAGAAGTTTTGGTTGACAATGTTGAGGAGAAAATAGTCAAAGGTCTAATTCCATTGCTTGATCATGCTTGTAAAGAAAGGTTAGTGATTGATTTTCAAAGTTTATTTGAGAGATTTGCATTTGATAATATTTGTAATCTTGTTATGGGATATGATTTTGAGTTTTTATGTGTTGATTGGCCTTCTACACCTCTTTCTAAAGCTTTAGATGATATTGAGGAGGTTATGTTTTATCGTCATGTTGTTCCTATGAATGTTTGGAAGTTTCAAAGGTGGCTTGGTGTTGGAAAAGAAAAAAGGTACAAAATAGCTTGGAAGAAACTTGATGATTTTATATACAAATGTATTGCTAAAAAGAGACAAGAATATAGAGATAGTCAAGAATTGGGAAAAAATGAGGGGGCTGGTCTTGATTTATTGACGTTATATATGGATAAAACGCAAGGTGTGAATGTTGAGAATTGTAGTGATAAATTCTTAAGAGATACAATACTGAACTTTTTTTTAGCAGGACGAGATACTAGTAGTACTGCGTTGTCATGGCTGTTTTATCTTCTCTCCAAGAATCCTCACGTTTTGTGTAAAATACGAGAAGAAGTGTATTCCAAAAACATTAGAGATCTTAACAAATGTGTTTATCTACATGGAGCGATGTGTGAATCTTTACGATTATACCCTCCAGTTGTATTCGAGGCCAAAGGTCCTCTTAAGTCGGAAGTACTCCCAAGTGGTCATCAAGTGAATCCGAATATGCAAATCATGTTTAACTTGTACGCCATGGCAAGGATGAAATCGATATGGGGAGATGATTGTTGTGAGTTTAAACCTGAAAGATGGATAACGGAAAAAGGAAACATTAAACATGAGCCATCATATAAGTTCTTGGCCTTCAATGCCGGTCCAAGGACTTGCTTAGGCAAAGACATGGCTTTCATTTTAATGAAGATGGTTACTGCCACAATTGTTAAAAATTACAATTTTCAAGTTGTGGAAACACATCCTGTTGTTCCTGATATCTCTATTATCATTCATATGAAATATGGGTTAAAGGTCAAGGTTTTTAAAACGTAAAAATTTTAAATATTTGTCTTCTTAATTATTATTATGTTTTGTGTTATCATATTGAAAAATAAAAGATTGCTGATAAAAGTATTATTTATGACAAAAAATATTACTTATAATTGCTTATTCAAAGGAATGAGGAAATGTACGTGCATAGTATCTCTATTATTACTTTAATTAGATTTCTTTTATGCTAATTACTTTAATTATTAGGTTTTACATTCAAAAAGGTTTTACATTCAAAAGGAATGTACTCCTTATGCCATGTGTCTCAAATTTGATTCATATATATATATATATTAGGTTTTAAACATAAGTTTTTTTTAATTTCATCTATACTTCTTATTTAGTTAACTTGTCCTATTTACTTTTTTACACATATCGAGGTAACATTTAAACCTTTAATATCCACTAGTAGAATAAATCTAATTTGCTGCTATTTATTTGCTATTTAAATCTCAAACATAGCAAATAATGTAATTATTTTTTTTAATAGCAAATAAAAAATTTTATTGTTATTTTTTATTGAACAATAGAAAAAAGTTATAACACAAGTCATCCACGTCAAGTTCCTTTTCTCTCTCAGTTGAAAAACTTTACACTGCTATTACTAATAATCTATTTACTTTGATTCTCTTCGCACATAATAATTTTTATTTGCTGTGGTTCTTTAACTAACAGCAAAAAGCTTTTGGTTATTTGCTGCCCCTCTATTTGCCGCAATCCGAAATTGAGCAGCAAATAAGCACATTTGTATAGTAGCAAATGACGTTAATTCTACTAGTGATCTTTAATTGTGCATGATTAATAATTATAAAAATTCATATTAATAATCTTTACACTCGAACAAATAAAACAAGATCTCACATGAGTATATTTTAATTTATAGATTAAAAATAAAATACAAATTAAAAAATGATTAGTGAATGGTAACCAAAAACTAAATAGGACAAATAGGAGGAATAAGAGGGAATGTATTCTATCTCTCGTGTAGTTACACACTTCAATCTCTCTAATAGTTAGTTTTTAATATTGTATTTACTTTTACTTAAACAGCTAGTCTCTTGAGAAATTATCTTTTGAGAAACTTATTTCAGGCTCAACCCATTAAAGATTAATGTCTACTTATCGTACTCTTAATGCCTATTTATATTACAGACGATCTTGGGAGAGACCGTCTTAGAATAAGACGGTCCAATATTCCAGCCTATCGCGCTCCTTACATGCATGCTTTCTTTCTTCTTTTTCATTTTCTGGGCATTTTTCAATTTTAATATTAAAAGTATCAATTTTGACTTTAATTGATATGTTTAAGTACTACTTTACGTTGAAATTGATATTTTACGGTCAAAATTAATACCTTTAAAATCCAAATTGAAAAATGCTCAGAAAATAAAAAAACAAAAACATGGAATTCTGGAGGAAAATAAGCGCGCGCGTGTAGAACACGCGCCTACAATGGGCCGGCCCAGTTGTAATCTTAGAATAAAACAGTCTTATGCAAGTTTTTTTGTTTATATTAATCCTTAATGCTTACTGCTTACCGCATCTTTAATACTATTGTCTACTTTCAATATCTTAAATATCTACTTATATTTTTTTTCGAAATGATTCTTAAATATCTACTTACATGATTCTTAACGTCTATTTACTTTCACAAAAATTTGTATTACTTAAAAAAAATATATTTCAATTTCTTTTCGATGTAAAGATGTAAAATCAAAATCACAGAAAGAGTAATACTTGCATGTGGCCGTCCGTGTAGTGTATGTCCTCCCTTGAAGTGGATTGGTTATATCTTTTGTGGTCGACCAGTAATTGAATTGGAAATTTCCCTAATTGAAGTGGATTGGTTGCATTATTGTATCATCCACTGTAACTGGTTACTTGCATTACGGTCACACACCACACATGATATACCAATAAAAATGCCAAATGCGTGATGGTAAGCTCTTGCCAACCCAACGCATTTCCCACACACGCATTGTCGTCTCCCAGCTTTGAGCGAAAATTAAATATGAGCTTTTTGAAAATTGAAAAATTTATCTATAATAATTTAACTTTTTAATGATTTTTTTACAATAATTTTATATATTGATTAACCATGAATAATCTCAACTTTAGGGGTATTTTCTTAGAGTAAACTCAGATAACCCAATGGCCTAATAGAATATGTGATTCGCCAAAAAAATAAACTGAAAATTAATTTTAAATTATAGAAAAATTTGAAAAATTTACATAAAAAATTCTGAATAATAGAAGAAATTATAAATTTTTTCCAACATTTTTTTTACATTTTTTTTGGATATTTTATTTTAATTTATTTTTTTTCTTAAAAAAACTTGCTACAACATGCTATCCGGTTACCGGGTTTACTCTAGGAAAATAATCCTCAAAATTGAGATTATTCATGGTTAATCAATAGGTTGGATTATTATTGTAGGAAAATCGTGAAAATGTTGGACTTCACTAGTAAATTTTCTTTGAAAATAAACGTATATGTCCATTTTTAAGTGACAATACTAAATTACTATTTTAATTTTTATTATATAAAGTATTGATTCGCTTAAATAATTTAATTGAAGAAGAAAATGCAAAAACAAAATAATAATAATAATGATAACACTTGTTTTTAATAGGAATTAACTACTTACTTAATTACCTAGATTAGATAATTATCAATGAACAAAATCAAACAATACCTATTGTTCAGAGACTAAATTTTAAGTCTTTTTTAATATTTAATTCAAAAATTGGATATATTAATTTTTTGGCCTTAAAATAATGGTGCCCTGCGTCCTTAATCATGTCGTTCATGCGATAGAGCCAGCTTTGCTCACACCAATAATATTCAAGCTATATTTTAGCCCTTAAAACAATTATACTAAGGCTAAAAAGAATTCATCTCAAGATGTTATAAGGAAAAAAGTAATATTCACTCCAACTAAGAGAAGACCTAATTTTCATAAAGCCATATTTGATGATCGACTAGTTGAGACAGATTAGTCCAATATCCTAATTCTAACCAACTAGTTCAGTCAGTAATCATATTAAATATTCCAACTCGAACAATTAATTTGCAATAGGACTTAGGAGGACTGATTTCAACAAAGTCAATAAACAAGTTTGTATAAGTAACATAAAATAATATTATTGTTGGTGGATAAACTAAACTATTGATTAAAAGTGTAAATCAAGGAAAAATGTCACTATAGGAAAGCCTCTATGTATTTTGTTACGACATTATATAATCATCATATAAATTTCAGATAGGAATATAATTAACATTATACGTATGTATGTATAGAACTTGAAGAAATGATACAAGCATCAACTATAAACATGTACAAAAAGCAATCTGTTACAGATATTAAGAAGTAAATTAATATCAAAGTAGAAAATTTAAACTTGCACTTAAACATAATCAAACACAATATCAAAAATCTTTTAGACTAAAAAGTCTTTGGAAGATTGACAACAAGCAGAGGCATTAAGTATAATTTTTCTAAAAGCGTTATTTCGCCGACATGGTACTTAGGCATAAAATTTGGAATATCTTTTTGAGATACAACGATTTGCACCTTAACATAAGCACTTTATGCAAGACAATGTAAAACACAAGAGATTGTAAAAGAGTAAACTTAGAATAGAAGTGATAGAGTTTGCAAGATTCAAAATATCAGTGCAAGTGCCAAAACTCATAACAATGACATTGATTTTAATCATATTATTGAAAGTGTCCGTATTTTTAATGTCGCTATTTACTAACACTTCAAAAAAGCGTCAGAATCTCACTACATACATAATTTGCTTTCTAAAGTAGTTTCTTTAGTTAGTAGTTAGTAAGTAGTAGTTAGTAGTTACCCATGTTAATGTGATTGGTGTAGATGTAGTAATTTTCATATCTCTACGTTAACTGTTTGGGCTTCTATGGTAAAGGCGACATATCGTATCATGAAGGACGCTAAGAAGATAGGAACAACTCATTCGAGTAAGGATGACAATTATGGGAGCATCTTTTTAAACTAACTAAATTCAATGCGACCCGTTTGGTAGATGGTAATCAACGATGGTTATGGGAATAAAAAAATTAGTGTAATTTTGGTTTAAAAATCTCTTAACTACCTTGATGGTCATGCTTGTCCAACCTCAATCACCTCATTTTCTTCATAAAATTCATATTGTTGCATTATCATTGGGAGATGTGGTATTAGGTGGTAATGAAAATTTGTAAAGAAAAACACTTTTTTTATTAAAGTTTTATTACCATGGAAATGATATGGAAATTTTAATGAAATTTTACACTTTAAATCATTTCTATTACCACCACTTAGTATTACCATTAATCAAACGGGTCGTAAAAGTAATATAAATCAATTACGCAATACTTTCTTTGCTAAGGGCGCTCAAAATTTATTATTAAGCTTTATCAATTTTATAACAACATTATTTTGGAAAAACTTATCTACCATATTGAAGATTTATTATCATCATACCATGTGTATGTTTCATAAAAAACTATGATCAGGATTTAGGGAGGAAATAAACACGACAACTTATACCTATAAAGGAAAGTGCGGTTAAAAAGTCACTCAACTCGAGAGAGATCTATAGATGAATCCTAATAAAAATCCTTAGTAGTCAAAAACATATAAAAAAACGTAACTAAAAAAATACTATGTAAAAACGAATAAAATAATGATATGTAAAAAGATAGAGACAAAAACTTCAACTCCAACTAGTAAGCAAAAAAGTGATCCCTCTAACTACTCCATCTCTGGTCCTATCTCTGGTCAGATCCTCTTATCATTAGTAGTTCATCAAAACTCTTCACCTTCTCGATGAGAATTACATGTTACATTAACATGCCATACTTAAGATGACAATTAAGTTCTCATACTTTTGTTGACTTAATTTGTGTTTTAATTCACTAATTAATACACATTTATTTGTGTAATAAATTGATAAATGTAATAACCCAATTAATCCTATTATAAATCGGTTGATATTTATATTTGTGACCTCATAAAATCCAATTATAATAGTAGTAAAATAATCGTATTAGATACAGATTATACTTCAGGTGCAAGAGGGTTATTTCATTGATTTTGGGGCCTATGTAAAAACCTAAATCATCATTGAGATTATTATAGAGGTAGCAAATACAAAGAAAAAATAGGATTGGTGAGTCCTAGACTGTTCTCTTGCAACAGTACAAGTAAACTCCATTAAAAGTTGGAATCTTAAGCTTGATATTGTGTGATCAAATATTGTGAATGGTATTTAATTAATGAGTTGTATGAATTAGCTAATGAAATATGAAAGGAGAGGATAAGACCTCACTCAAGGATCACAAAATGAAGCTTAAATGAGTGTTTATGTTGTGTCAATGATTAGGAACAAAATAATAATGCAAGTAATAATGAATGGCTAAAATAAACTAAATAAACAAGACAAGATTTTTAAGGTGATTCACCAATGTGGCTACATCCACCATCTAGCCTAGGATTTATATTAATGTGTTCAAAGGAGAAATACAAACTTGATAGGAATTACAATGGAGGTTATGTGTAAGGAAAAAAGGAGCTAAGTGAGAGAGAAAAGCAATAGGTAATAGCTCTAAGTATGAGAGACTATTGGGGCACTTCATACATTGAGAATATGTGGGTTTATATAGGGAAATTAATAGGCAAGAGATGGGGCAGTAGTAGTACTCAAAAGGAACAGCAGTCTAGCACATCACGAGAAGGCAGAAACATCCGGAAGGTCCGCTCGACCTCAGGCTCGATCGAGCGGCCTGGTCGAGCAAGGTACAACCGGTTTTTGTTTTGCCTTTTCTTGTGTCCTTTTGGTCCCCCACTTGTACTAGCTCTAGAATACTACCTTGGAGTCCAAGTAGTACACCTCCAAAGCTTCTTGCATCCAAGTTTCCACTACCTATAGTACATTGTACTATGGTACTTGTTTGATACTCAAACACCCAATCACAACATAGTACTTTGTTCTCTTCTTACTTACACTAACATGCTAGATTAATTAACTTAATCTTGTTTTGATTACTTGGTGAACCAAGTCACCAATAATCCTAACAAACTATAATCTCATTTGAGGGGTATCCAATACACAATTTATTCTTGTATGTGTTCTTTGTTCATCATTGCTTCAATCTTTTTGATTGCTCTTGTCTATACTCAGGGGCAAATCCAGGAAAAATTTAAGTGATGTCGATAATTAAATATATAAAACATATTCAACAATGAAAAAAACATTATATTCAACGTTTGATAAAGACAATTGTCCACGGCGAATTTTTATGTTTTGAAAACAATAAATAATATATTTATTTGAAAATTTTTGAAACAAAATTATGGAGTATTCAAAATAAGTTGCTAAATGACCAAATAATCAATATACTAAATAAAACTAAAAAATCTACTATTAAATAACATTATTTCACTATTATTAAATCATTCCCATTTCCATCATCTAATTTAAATAATAACAACATCATCAATTAACATAAAAGCACTAATATTTTTTATGAATATAGATTCTACATGATTCAAATATTGTCAGTTGACAGCATTAAATTAATGTAGATCCCCTGTCTATGCTCTATATTTCTTCTCTTTTTTGTACATCTACTCTTATCATATTATTGGGTTCAAGACCCTTTCTTTTCGGTTAAATGTATGTATATTTTGTTGTTGATGTGAATGAGAGAAGGGCAAAAAAAATCTATTTTTAGATTTTGTGGAGAATAAATCCTGGTTGTTAGGTAATACTAATAGCTTTTACATTTTCTTTTTAGTTGACTTTTAGCTTTTAGCTTTTTGTTTTTTGGATTGGTAGTCCACTTTTTCTTTAATAAACTGCCAAAAATAAGCCAACTTAAAAAATCGACAAAGATTATTTATCAAAAAATCGCATAGACTTGCTTCTTGCTAGATTGACTATTTTTATGAGGTGAGTGAGATGGTAGACAGTGTTGGATCAATGATCTTGTTATTTCGTATGATGATCCTTATTAATGTTCAGGTTGACCATAAGAGGGACTTTTTAATGCAAAGGAAGAGGTTTTTAAAAATAGATTCGACAATTTATATTTATTCGATTTTCTGATTGAATTCGACATTATTGATTAAACTTTAAAATGAAATTGAAGTTATAAAAAACAACGTGACACAAGGTTTGGTATTAAATAATCTCAAAACATTTGATTCTAAATCAACTCAATAACCTGAATAAACACTGTAAAAAAGCGCATCTCATGGCTATTAGCTATGGAAATTTCTTTTACACAAATATCAAAATTTATTATTTCACTCGATTATATTTTATATTTTTGTAAATAAAAATTGGGTAGTTGTAGAGAATTGAGAAAATTAAAGTGGGCATTAAAGATGGAAGAGGTGAATAGTGAATTAGTGATGATATTTGTTTTTTCATAAGTGGATATTGGCGTTTTTATACCGTGCATGGAAGGATTAAAATGGTTTTTTAAAAGACAAGTGAAAATTGCCATTCCATAAAGTTAATCACTATTTACATTCAAAATAATATATACTAGCTTGAAACCCATGTCAAGCACAAAAAATAAAATTATATAAAATATTTTTTTTTGAAACTAATTGTTATTAATTAAAAAAAATTAGTTGTATCTTATTTGTTAAGTGACAAAATAAAATAAATAAAATTATATCTAACGTAAAAAAGAAATTAAAACAACAACTTAAGAGTTTTCTTCAATAATTTTACCATGTGAATTAAGTAAACTAAAATAGATTATTTTATAATATTTTTATCTGAATGAGTTGATCAATATCATGTGTAAAATATTTAAAAGAAGATTTTTTCTATATGTTTTAATGTTCTTAGTTATAAGGTACACTATCTATTATAATCATAGCTACATTTAAAATTTTAAAGGTTATAAAAGATGTTAATAATTAAGTATTAATTTATTTAATTATATAATCCAAGTAGTGGAATTTAAATTAGAATTTAGAAAAATTGTAGATTTAAAAATATAAATAATATTATAAAATAATTTATGGTAAATTTTACATATTAAATTTATGATAAATCCTTCACTGTTATTCTAAAATTATGATATAGCGATTTTTGTACAATTCTATTACTCCTATTTGTTATGAAAACCATTGTTCGCATGTTTTAAAACTTTTGAATATTAGACTATTTCGTTTAATTTACTATAGCTGTTGATTGATAGTATTCCATAAAAATTAATTAATAGTAAACTGTATATGATAGTATTATTTTTTTATTGATAAAAAATAGATTACACGCGTGCATTTTCTTGTAATTAATTGCTTATAATTTCTACTTAAAATTGCTAATACTCTTTTTTTTTGCGTATTTGTTTTGATTCTGAATTGACAATATTTGAATTGCTAAATTTTTGTTACTTCATTTAAATTTTTATCTTTTAGCTTTGATCACTAAATAGTTATTCTTAACATTGATAATATTCTTTAACCTTCGATAATTATAGATGATTGTTGATTTCAAGTTTTATTTATAACAATCAATCTCTGATGTGTATAAAAATCAAATATTGTGCCCATATAGTTTTCGATATTGACAATAATTTATCTTTAACATAATTAGAATGTAAATTTTTGACTTCTTATAATTTTCTTACTTTATTAATTTAGGAAAACTTTTCTTGATAGGCACACTATTTATTGTAACACAAAAACTTGGCTGAGACGGCCTCAAGGTGAGACGGACATTGGGCCGGCACAATATTAGGCGCGTGGCCTGCACGCGCGCGGGGTTCCCTCCAACTTTCCATTTTTTCTTTTTTTTTTTTTTGGAAATCTTTTAAACTTCCTTCCTGATTTGAAAACTGCCATTACTGGAACCTTCAAATCAATTTACTTTCCTTCTTGCTTCTTCTTCCTCCATTTTCCTGCTTGCTTCTTCTTCCTCCATTTTTTTTCCCCTGTTCGTTCTTGATTGTTTCTCCTTTTTCGTTTTTTTGTTTTTTTGATTTCACACATTTATTGATTTTGTTGTCTTTTTCCTCTGTTTATCATGTTTTTGTAGTGTTTTTGTTTCTTATAAACAATGGTGAAGCCTCGAGTTAAGAAACAGGACGAGGAGTTGTCTTTGGCAGCCATTGTAAAGCAACAAGGACTATCAAAGAAGAGTGGTAAAATCAAAAAGAAGATGTCTGATTCTTCAAAAAATCCTATTGCGAAGGCTAAACAGTCTAGGAATAGAATGAAAGAACAAATTGCAGTAATTTCAACTCCGGAGGGACCGTAAGTTATACCTCCATAATTGTTAGGGTTAACATGAAATGTATATGTTATAGATCTGAAACTTAGGTCATTTATCTTTCCATAGAATTGATGTATGTGTGATGGATGTTTTTGTTTATGTATTCCATGTTGGCTTGTATAACTAGATTCCACATAAGATAAGTGAATAATTGATGCATGTATGGTATTAATTGAAAGTGATAAGTTTGGAATTGTATGTATTGCATGTTGCCTTGTATAACCAGATGTAGTAAGATAAGTGAATAATTGATGCATGTATGGTATTAATTGATAGTGATAAGTGTGGAATTGTATGTATTGCATGTTGCCTTGTATAACTAGAGGTAATAAGATAAGTGAATAATTGATGTATGTATGGTATTAATTGATAGTGATAAGTGTGGAATTGTATGTATTGCATGTTGCCTTGTATAACTAGATGTAATAAGATAAGTGAATAATTGATGCATGTATTTAAACACCCTTGTGCTGATGAAGTGCTTGATTACAATCTGAGTATTGTTAAGATGCCTTGGACTGTAAATGAAGCAAACGACTGTGGTGTTTATGCTGCGTTTTTCATGGAGCAATTTATGGGTGACAAGAATTTTGGCCCTCTAACCTCATCCGAAAACAGGATAAGGTACAGGGGGTCAATTTGTAGTAGATTAGTCTTGTCCGATATGAATAAGAATAGAGATGAACTGTTGAAGAATGTTGATACGTTCAACAAAGAAAAAGAAGTCAAGAGGCCACTGATCATGGCTGAACGGCAGTTGAGAGTGGAGTATGCACAAAAGAAGCAAGAGGATGCAAAAAAGAAGAGGGAGGAGTATGCAAAAAAGAAGGAGGAGTATGCACAAAAGAAAGGAAGGGTTTGATGAGGAAAAGAAGATCGATGAGGACAAGGCAACAAAGAGAACTAGCAGGAACAAGTTGGTTCCGGTGAGGAATATCACAATAAAGAAATAGTAAACAATTTGTAATTTACATCACTGTTTTGATTTTTTGTGGTAAACATTGATGTTAATATATGACGGCTCATATTTGGTTTACATGATGTAATGTAATGTTAACTTACTAAATTGCTATTTTAAAATACTCAATTCTCATCTTAAAATACTCAATTGTCCTCTTAAAATACTCAATTGTCCGCTTCAAATGCTCAATTGTCATCTTAAGATACTCAATTTATATATTAAAGTACTCAGTTGTCATCTTAAAATACTCAGTTTTCATCTTAAGATACTCAATTGTCCTCTTAAAATACTCAATTGATGTGTTATACAATCCATATTTGTTTATCTTAATGTAATGTTATAATGTTAACATTTTAAATTGTTATGTTAAAATACTCAATTTTTCATCTTAAGATAGTCAATTGTCCTCTTAAATTAATCAGTTTTCACCTTAAAGTAATCGATAAGCAACTCTTGATAGTTAGTTCATTTTCATCTTAAGATACTCAATTCATATATTAAAGTACTCAGTTGTAATCTTAAAATACTCAATTTTCATCTTAAGATAGTCAATTGTCCTCTTAAAATACTCAATTGATATGTTATACAATCCATATTTGTTTAACTTAATGTAATGTTATAATGTTAACTTTTTAAATTGTTATGTTAAAATACTCAATTGTCCTCTTAAAATACTCAATTGTCCGCTTAAAATACTCAATTGTCATCTTAAAATATTCAATTTTCATCTTACGATAGTCAATTTTCATCTTAAAGTACTCAGTTCATATATTAAAGTACTCATTTCTTTCAATCGTTTTTTTCTCCCTTTTGTGATCGTTCTTTGTGGATCTCTTACTTGTGTTAACTGTAATGCTTGTGAATTTTCTGCCCCATCTTCAATTTCATATGTATTCTTTTCAGTTATCCTGTTAACTTCATCAATTGTTGCCTTGTATAGTGTTTCTACTACCTTCCTTGCTTCTTCATTGCTTTGTGACTTTAAGACAAGATTGTAAAACTTACGCCCCATGCCTGAACATATTAGAAGCATAATTTGTAGAAACAGAACATCACGAAGTATGCTTTAAATATCACGCAATGGAGAATTGAACACTTTAACCATGAAAATGAAAGTGTTAAGATAGAAATTTAATTGAAGCA
Organism: Amaranthus cruentus; assembly: GCA_019425755.1. NCBI lineage: Eukaryota > Viridiplantae > Streptophyta > Magnoliopsida > Caryophyllales > Amaranthaceae > Amaranthus > Amaranthus cruentus. Next base: position 16,040,180 of record CM033453.1, on the reverse strand, counting down.
GTATAAGTTATTCAAATGCAATTGAATATACATATATGAAAACATCAATGAAATCAAAACGTAGTTGAACAATTGAGCAAGCAAATAGCATAATTGAACAATTGGAAAGCATAATCAAAACTTAAAGTGTATAATATATGCATTAAATCGTAATACATGTATTAAACCTAATTTAGATCGTAATTAAGATCTTCTGCGCATTGATAACTGAGTGTGTTAAGCAAAAAACTTCAATGTATAGAAGCACAATTGATCATACCTGTGTTATCTGCGTCGTCTTCATCATACATCTCCATCGTATCCAACTCAAATTCACCATTAACATCTTCATCAAGCATCAAATCTGAAAAATGTTAAGAATATGACTTTCACATATAGATCGTTCATCATGAAAACGAATGAAGAAATTCACCTTCAATTTGTTCAAGTTGTGTTCTCGATTCTTGTAACCTCATTTCAATTTCAAATTCATTCATTAAATCCTCCATTGCAGACATTCTTGAGTAGTTTCTTGAAACGAATGAAGAAATTTGCAGAGATTGTGATGAAATTGAGAGAAATTGCAGGATTATTCTTTTCTATTTTAGGCGCGTATTGCAGTTTTGATAAGGGAAGTTTCTGAATTTTGAATATGGAAGTTTATGGTTTAAAAGAGGAAGTTTATATGTTGCAGTCAATATTCTCCCCTATTGCGCGCATATGCTGGCTTGGGCTGGGCCGTCTCACCTTGAGACGGTCTCGGCCAAGACCGGCTGTTATTGTAATTGAACTATTTCTTTGTGTTAATATTCGAGTGAAAACTTTAATAACTAAACAACTCTAATTCTTTGTGTTAGATTGAAAAATGAGTAATTAAATGTAATATTCATCTCTTTGATTATTGTTAATATTCGAGTGAAAACTTTAATAACTAAAGAACTCTAATTCTTTGTTTTTTTTTTGAAAATATATATCATATATATCATCCCTTTCTTTAATTAATTTTCTAATAATATTTCATAAGAAGATTATCTTATAATTTATACATAATTATATGTCCTATTGAATTATTTTGCTAATAATATTAATTGTCAAATAATATTTCATAAGAATGATATTAGGAATATATTATTATCAACTTAAAATTAGCATAAGAATGATAATTAATAATCATATTTGATTGATTAACGTGATTGATATAAAACAGGAAGAATTTTTCTAATCACCATATATATAGCCGAATGAAGGAATTTTCTAGTATATACCCTTTTGTCTTTTGGAGGAAAAATATTGAATGTGACAATGACATGGTCCTATTGAAGAATGTTAGAAAATGTACTTTAATTTATAAAAGAATATCTGAAGAATATTTGTGTTGTGCAGATCATGATAATTGATGTTTCATGTTATTGTTCTATGTTGTTGAACTGTGTTGTTTGTTCTATTCTATGTTGTTGCGTGTTGTTGCACTCAACAACTCTTAAACTGATTTGTCTTGTTATCGCTGATTTAGGTGGCCACCCAAGAGCGAATACAACAATCACAAGTGCCAAATACAAGCATCCAAAAGCAATTTTGAAGAAGTTTCACATTGTTTTTAGTTTTGTATTGTAATAGCATGACAATGATATTGTTTTTGAATATTTTTAGATATTTTGTTTGTTATGAATGACAAAATTTGTAAATTTAATGTAGTAGTCGTATGTTTCGATAAAAAAACATATGCTCATCTATATTTTAACCCTGTTTTTTCAAATTTGTTAATAATATTAATAATAATAAATATTATAATTAGTATAATAGAAAAAAAATAATAGTATAAAATTTTCTGCCAAAATTAATTTTAAAAGTAGTTTTTTTATATTACCCACGCTTAAAAGTGTGGAATACAATTTATAAATCAATAGCAATATACTTAACTTCCCCACGCTTATAAGTGGGGATAATTTCCCCACACTTATAAGTGAGGATGGAAGTGCATTTCCACACGCTTATAAACGTGGCTGTATGTGCATTTCACCACGCTTAATAAGCGTGGGTAAAATTCCCCCACAGAAACTTTCCCCACACTTATTTAAGCGTGGGGAATTACTTTAGCCTCACATATAAGCGTGGGCAAAATAGATAGAAGATTTTAGAATATGTAGTGCTTTTATTGAAAAAAATAAGATTGTTAATAATTATTATTTAAAGCTCTCATACTTTTTAAGGCAAATATGAGAAATCTTTTAATGTTATCATAATGATTATTAATCAAGACAATTTTTAATTATCATGTATCTTTTGTTTCTTGATGAAATATTTTAGAAATTGAAATTTTAATGAAGCAACTTTATTGATTATAAAATATCATACATAAAAAAACAAATATATATTATAAGTAACCTAAATTTGATTTATTTAGCTTTTAAATTCAAGAAAATTTAAAAGAACATATCTAGATCTTATTGTGATATACTACTCATATATTAAGGAATAAATTGATGTTAACTTTGGTAATAATTATTTTATATAGAAAATCAATATAAGAATGACACGTGGAATTTTATAGTCTTTTTATTAGATTGTATTGTGATATACTACTCATATATTAAGGAATAAATTAATGTTAACTTTGGTAATAATTATTTTATATAGCAAATCAATATAGGAATGACACGTGAAACTTTACGGTCTTTTCATTAGATTGTATGATAATAATAGATTTTTCTATAAATCATAGATATTGCAATATATATACCAAAATTAAAATAGATAATTTAATTTGCGCTTACAAACATTACGATTTTATAAGCAACCACGTACAATAACTTGATCAGTTTCTTATTGTTTACTAATTTTAACTACTTTTTGTAAATAGATTTTTAATCAAAGAAAGACAAACTTTAATTAATTAGAGACATGATCAATATCTTATTACACGAGTAGAAAGGAGATTCAAGTGGAACGAAGTATTCTAACCTTAAACCCATACTTCATGCGAAGGAATATAGAGGCATTAGGTACAACCCGATGTAGTTCAATGGGTTGTATCACATAATTTTGGATTAATGCAGCAGCCACAAGTTTCATTTGGGTAAAGGCCATTTCTTTCCCTAGGCAAGTCCTCGGCCCTGCATTAAACACGAAAAACTTATACGATGGCTCATGCCTAATCTTTCCTTGTTCAGTTATCCATCTTTCGGGCTTAAACTCTGAAAGAAACTAAGATCGACTCGATGCGATATAGCTTGATGAACGATAAACGGATTTCAATGACTTAACAATTGTATGAACGAAAGTAAATTGCAAAATTAGAACACAAAGATTTAAGGAGGTTCACCCAAAATTGGCTACGTCCCCCGTGGTGTGTAGTTGCTTGCTTATATTATATGAGAACACTCTTACAATAGAGAATTACAAATGATGTAAGAGATAAAACAATAGGCTATGTGTTTAGGCTAAGGGGTTTGTGTTTGATGTGTTTGGTTGATCATCTAAGTCCTCTATTTATAGTGCTAGATACTCTAAGAGTTACAAATGACTTTTATTGTGAGTAAATAACATAATAATAACCATTGATCAGCTGAGTTGAATGATGTTGTAACTCCCCAAGAACTCGAAGAGACAAAAAACAGCATCCTGTGCAGGTCAGGGACTTCGCTCGACCAGGTCGAGCGGATTGCCTGGGTCAAGCGGCTGGGTCGAGCGAGAGATCAGAAGCTACTGGAAGTATTCTGGCTTGTTGCTCGACCAATCAGAAACTTCGCTCGGTCGAGCGACCATCAGGTACCCCCTGATCAGTTTGCTCGACTCCTCATACAAAGGAGTCTCTTCATTTCTTCATCATGCACCATAAAACTCACATTTAAGTGACCCATTAATACATACACTTAAAATCAACACTTAACACCTTAATTAAGTTGGAAAACTTAATCACCCATCTTAATCCTTCTAGAATCACATTTCATGAATGCACACAACATATGTGTACTCAAGTCACATTCACAACAAACTCATTACAGTCATCTCCTCATATCTCATCCTTCCCATCGCATACAAATTAAATATAATTTGCATGTTAGGTGTCACGTGGTGACCACTTGGGAGTATATCCGGCTTTGTTGGATTCTTAGACTCAAAAGCAACCGGAGCATACAATCTTAATGTTTCACATAAGGCACCATGAAGATATACAAGTTTATTATTAACCTCCTTTGAGTTATTCCAATCTATAGGCTTTACATTTTCCAATTCTTCCTTAATTTTAGATGCTATTTTGGGATTTGTTGCGAGAAGGTAAAAGAACCAAGATAACGTAATACTTATTGCATCTCGTCCTGCAATAAAATTAGTCAGAACGGTATCCCTTATAAACTTATCTCCATGATAACCATGTGGGGCTTTAAGGTTTTCATCCTCCTTCAAATATAGTGTTAATAGATCCGTACATAGATCATCATTTTGTGTTTTAAGTTTCATATATTCTTTTTTAGTATCTATACAATTATAGATGAAAGTGTCTAACGTATGCCATGCTTTTTTGTACTTGTTTTCGCTTCCTATATTTGACCACCTTTGAAGTTTCCACACAAAAGAAGGTACAACATGTCGAGAGAAGATAACATGCTCGATTTCATCTAACGCCTTTGAGGATGGAACGATAGAAAAATGTGTGGATAAGGCTCGCGGGTCATGGTCCATCATGATCGTACACCCTGCATCGAACGTGAATCTTGCAAACACGTCTTGTAAATCGACTTCAATGTTATGGTCCGAGACACGATCAAGGACCGGAATGAGTCCATTCTCAACCTTTTCAATTGTTTTTTTAATCAAAAAGGTATGAAAATCGGGATGTGTAAGGAAAACGTGAACCATCTTGCGATGGTATTGCCACACGACATAGTCGGCATTAAAGATTCCGTCTCCTAGAACATCGAACATTTCGTTAAATTTGGAACCTTTGGGATAATTGGAAAAATTCTTGCTCATAATATGATGAACATTGGCAGGATCAAGGGTTATTAGAATTTTCATATTGGTAAACCAAGGACCCTTAAAATCAAAGGTCAGATCAGTTTTTTCTAGTGTTTCAATGCACAAGTCATGAAATCGGTGGATATTTTGTAGGAGGAAAGGAAACATCCCAAGAACAGGCCAGTTTGTTGGGAGACCCTTTTTTTCACGAAAAAAATAGCAAAAGAGAATAAGGGAGATTAAGAATATCATAACTAATTCATAAATCTCCATTACTAAGAACTTTATTGCCTTTTGGAAGCAATATCAATGGTTTGATTTTTTTTTTTTTTTTTTTTTTTTGAGAAAATAGAAGTAGTGGGTGGTTCAAGTTTATGGAGTATTAGAGTATATTCTATATATAATCACCCCATTGATAGGGGACCAATTGTACATTCACAAATTCTTGCACATTGCATAAATTTTTCTGAATAGTACTCCTCTAATTAATACAATTATTATTAGCATATGAGCGCTTCTTTGAGCTCGTTTCATTGAGAGAGAATCTTTTACTAGAGTAGCTAATAATTAATTAGGTTAGTAAACTAAGGTTTTGATTACAATATGGTGATAGTACCAAAACACGGGGGTGTAAGGTCAAGTTCAACTGATTGTTACTGATTTATTTGACATTTAGTGATTTAACTAGTTTATGGAAATAGGAATTGATTAAGCCCGATCTCAGCCAATCTAGTGCCCAATTAGTGATCTTTAGGACACTTTCAGTAACTCGCACAAGGCAGAGTTCGGGTGGGGGTTCCGTTTTTCTTGAAAGATACAGATAAAACAAAAAAGAAATTCGTTTCCTTATATATCTTGGGATATAATTAAATTTACCCTAAAGGAGGGTGAGAAAATTTTTTGCTTTGGAGAGAAATCAACATTTTTTTGTTAATCTTTTTTAATTTAGTCTCATTATACCTATTTCGCGTCTATAGTTTTCTATGGACGGGAAACACTGGGTAGGATGATGATGATGATTATACCTATTTCACAATTATTTTAATAACTGGATTTGCATTTTTAATTACCTTTGTCATTAGTTTGATGGTAAAAAGGACTCTAAAAGAGTGTCAGTCAACAATTAATCAGTTGCATGTGAGATAGATTAAAAACTACGTACTTGATGTATTGTTGGTAAGTAGGGTGTATGTACGCATGAAAATAATGATATACACATGATGTTTCATAAGGTAAAAAGATAAAGAAGATGTCACCTAAGACTAGGAGGGGTTTTAGACGTAGTATATACTTTCTTTATTTTTTGTTTTGTTTTGTTTTTTTTTTTTTTTTGAGATATAGACGTAGTATATACTCAATCTTAGTAATATAGAAAACAGTAGTAGCGAAGGTTGAACAAAATTTTAAGGGGGCCGAAGTTAGCAAAAAAAAAAAAAAAAAATCAATTAAAATATAACCAATTAATACAACCAAAAATTATAAGCTAAATTTTGAATCAAAGTAAAGTTCTACGCTTTTTTAACATTTTTAAATTATCTATAATGTCAAGGACATTATATGTCTTTGCTATTTGTTTTTAAATGCATATTACTGAGCTATCAGCAAGAAAATCGTCGCCCATTTTGTTACCAAATGATTTTTTATGGGTTTTCAGTGATAAGTATTCATTTATTGATAAGTGCAATTATTTGCCTTTATCCGTGCTATTTCTATGCTTCTTGTGTGAAGTGTTAGTGGGATTTAGGATCTACAATAGTGAATTATAATTTTGCCTCATAAGCTTAATTTTGTGTTTTATGTCATATATGAGGCGAAAATGGAGATTTTGTTAGGTCCCGGGGTGATAAGAGGGTGAAGGCTTGGAGAAATAGCCTAAGACCCCTTAAATAAGTGAAGAGATCGTTGCTCGCTTGAAGATGTTTTACAATGAAGATGGGCAAAAGAGAAAAGAGTGGAAAAATGCTTAAAAGACAAAAGTTTTGAGAAGAAATTTGATACATGCTCACTCTTTTGGTCATAACTTTTGATAGAGAAATCACATTGATGCAAGGTTTAGGGCATTGGAAAGTAGACTTCAACATCTTTCCAACGGTATATTATATATCCATATCCGACAACCGAGCAGAAAATGGCGGCCATTCAAAGTTCGCCAGTCAGGCCCAGAGCGACGACTCGTCGCTCCTTTGTAACGACTCGTCGCTTCTTCTATGCGACGACTCGTCGCTCCTTTGTAACGACTCGTCATTTCTTCTCTGAACTCTCTTTTCCAAGCCAGTACATATGTAACGACTCGTCGCACCCGATGTGGCGAGTCGTCGCACTTCATCTGACGGGAATTTAAACAGTTTTTTTCTCCTAATTTTTGGAACCACTATTTAAGTGGAGGTTACCCTAATTTAGATAAGGAAGTTTTCTTTTGTTCAAACTCTAGTTTCTCCTTGTATTCCATAGATCTTAGTTTAAGCTTTCCTTTAAGAATTTCAATATTGTAATCTTAGATTTTATTTAGCAATTTACTTTTCCTTCTTCATCTCCATTGTCAAGGTATTTCTTTTAGTCTCAAGTTTTTAAATTATGTCTTATTTTGTAATTCATGATAGTTTATTTGTCCTAGAAATCTCTATAACCATGATTAATGAGTAGTTTTGTATGCTAGGACATTGGATTTGAACCCTAATATGTATGTGACTGCTAGATGAGGATCGGTGATTGTGATGTTGAATTAATTTGATTAAATTGTTTTGTATGATCATTCAAGTTAAAGTCTTTTAATTTCTCTTAATACCAAAATCACGAAAGTTGAGGGATGAGAATATTATTAGTCTTGGATGATAAAACAAGTTAATATGCCTTCTTAGTCAAAATCACGAAAGTTGAGATTGAGTAGTATGTTTTCTTGTGATGTTAATCGATCAAAATACGAAAGTTGAGATTGAGAGAACCCATTTAATTTGATTTAATTTGGTTACCATCCCGAAAAGGAGTGATAAAATTAGATTGGTGAATCAATTCAACGGAATCAATTGCAATCCTTATCGAAATAATCGCATGCTATTAGTGGGGAATTCCTATGTCCTAGTCCTTTTATTTTCTTGATGTTATCATATTTCTTAAGCATTTTCACATAGTTCATAAAAACAATCAACAAATCTTTTGTTCCTAAAGTGATTAATTGAACGACTCTTGTATTAATCTTGCCTCCCTGTGATCCGACCCGTGATTGTGCTACGACACCCGTACACTTGCGGCATTAAAATAAAACCCTAACAAGTTTTTGGCGCCGTTGCTGGGGAGGCATCGGTTAATTTAGTTTAGTTTAGTTAATTGCTTTTTTTTTTAATAATTTAGTTCAATAATTTTGCTTTATTTTCATTCAATCATGTGGTCTTCTTTGTGATATGGCAAGTTTTTATCTTCCTCAATCTGAATATGAAATATTTTGGAGGTATTTACATAGGATTGGTGATTTTGTTGGTCCCAATCATGGGATTGAACAATGGGATATGTGTCAGTGTGTGTATAATGGTTTAAATATTGAAACTAGGGAAATAGTAGAGTCTATGAACAATTATGAGTTTCAATGGCTAACACCTGAATATGCTTGGAGTTACTTTGAATGGTTGTCAGAAGACACTTATAATTGGGAGATGACTGTTCAAAACTCTTCTAGCATGTTAGACTCTACTCAACCCTGTCCTGACCATCACCTATCCTCATCAGATAGCCTACGTGGTCAAATCGAGATGTCGAGGGAGGAAATCTTTCAAATAGAGTCATTGCTTACAGAATTCCCTTGTATTAATCTCACACCTTCGACTATGGAAGATTCTTCTCATGAGTCAATTAAGGATGTTTGTGCTGACACTTGTGATTACCTCCCTATCCATAATCCCGAGAATATTCAAATTGGTATGTCTAATGTCTTGCATAATGATGTCTATACCCCTACCCATTTTGATTTGCCTTTAGTTTTTTTTTATTTTCCTCCTAAGTTCTATTTTATTCTTTTTGTAAAGATGGGGTTATAAATGATTGTTTGTATGTTCTTTTCTTTGTCGTAACTTCCATATTCTGCTATTTGCTGATGTCATATGATTTTTTTGGGAGTAAGTTTGACAAACTTCTCCGTAGTTTGTCAAGTTATTTACTAGTATACTCGGGCTATCGACGTTAAACAAGTGCTTCCGGGAGGCAACCCGTACTTTTAGCTAGAATTTATTTTTGTTTTAGTTCTTTTTACATTAGACTTCCCTTATCTGTATGCTTCTGAAATCTTATGTTTTTTTGTTCCCTTGCTACGTAGTTGAGCATTAGGGACAATGCTTTAGATAAGCATGGGGGGAGTCTACGCCTATTAGTCTAGTTTTATTGCTTTTCGTAGCATAGCTTTTATTGCTTTCTTAGATTAGTTTTTATACTTAATTTTCTTTTCTTTATGTCTTTTATTTTTGTCTCTCTTTTCATACCACCCGAAAAATTTGAAAAAGAAAAAAAAAAAAGAGAGAATGCTAGCCATAAACCTGTAAAGGAGGCTAGGCAAAAGGAAAGTGAGCGTTCATGAAGCTGATATCATCGTTCCTCCTTCGCCGCGTCATCTACAGGTATATATTCCTATCTCTACTCTTATCTTTCCCTATATTATAGCTCCACTAGATTATCGTACCCCAACCCACCGAGCTATCCTCAATTAGATTCTCGCACATTATCCCTGGTCAACCATTGCATGTAAATGAGCTAAAAATTTTGAACCAAAAATAAGCCCCCATCCTCTTTGATCCAAAGTAAGTTCTTGGATTGCGAGATCCAAGAGCTCCATTGCATGAGCCTTACAGTTTTGGAGTTTGGGTTTTTATGTTTGTACATTATACTGTGGTTGTGATGATGAATTTTTGTGTTGGGATAGGTTTGAGGTCGATAAGGGGTTTTGGATTTTTATGGGCTTTCATGTGAGATCATTTATGAGGGGAAGGAGATTGAGATAGGAAGCCTCTTATTTTTGGAGAGACATAAGGAGAGTCGTTGTTCGTGTTCAAGAGGTAATGCTACAACCGATGGTGCTATCCCGGTTTAGCATTGGAGTTTATTAGGTAGGCTGCAATCTGATATTTTTTGTGATGTACTGTTTTATCTAGGGTTACTAAAGACCCTACATCTTTAGGGTTGCTGAACACCCTATTGCAACCCACCGTGAAAAGCAAGCATGGGGGAACCTATTGTTTGTTTATTCACGCTTTCCACCCTATGTCTTTGTATGGATTTAGCAAGATGCATCTTGGTTTTTTGTTTTATAGTTGAATCTGTACTTGTTGTTTATTGAAAAAGGGAAAGAAAAACATGCTTGCAAAGAGAAAGGCCCAGCTAGGTTGAAAACCCGAAAGGGCGACCTAGGCAAAAAAAAAGCGGCATGAGTGGGTGAGCAAGTGAGATTTGAAAAAGTAAAAGAGTGGCTAGGATGAAAACCCGAAAATGAGCTCCTAGGAAAAATGAGAGATAAAGAGATAATGTTTATTTTATTTGCATCTCATTTGTATTCGGAGTGGCGTCATAAGAAGAGGGAGTCATAAGGAAGGTATTTGCGTAGGCCACCATTGGAGGGATAAGTTGTAGTTTTTCTTTTTCATTTCTCATATTCTTTGAGGAGTTATAAGGAGGTTGAAGTGTTTGGATTTTTGGTTTACATGTACTTATTTTTGTGTCTGTGTTGTGTGTGTGTGTTAGCCAAGTGAAGGGGAATAAGTGGTATAGATGTTTGGATTCTTAGCAAGCACCGGGGATTAGCGGAGTTTAGGAAAGGGAGGTATAATAAGTAGTTTAGGAGTTGGAGACCATGTCTTGACATTATTTTATCTGTGTTTTCACCTCGATTTGCTCGAGGACGAGCAAAGGTTAAGCATGGGGGAGTTTGATAAGTGCAATTATTTGCCCTTATCCGTGCTATTTCTACGCTTATTGTGTGAAGTGTTAGTGGGATTTAGGATCTACAATAGTGAATTATAATTTTGCCTCATAAGCTTAATTTTGTGTTTTATGTCATATATGAGGCGAAAATGGAGATTTTGTTAGGTCCCGGGGTGATAAGAGGGTGAAGGCTTGGAGAAATAGTCTAAGCCCCTTAAATAAGTGAAGAGATCGTTGCTTCTTGAAGATGTTTTACAATGAAGATGGGCAAAAGAGAAAAGAGTGGAAAAATGTTTAAAAGACAAAAGTTTTGAGAAGAAATTTGATACATGCTCACTCTTTTGGTCATAACTTTTGATAGAGAGATCACATTGATGCAAAGTTTGTGGAATTAGAAAGTAGACTTCAAGATCTTTCCAACGGTATATTATATATCCATATCCGACAACCGAGCAGAAAATGGCGGCCATTCAAAGTTCGCCAGTCAGGCCCAGAGTGACGACTCGTCGCTCCAAAGTGACGACTCGCTGCTTCTATGCGACGACTCGTCGCTCCTTTGTAACGACTCGTCGCTTCTTCTTTGAACTCTCGTTTCCAGGCCAGTACATATGTAACGACTCGTCGCACCCGATGTGGCGAGTCGTCGCACTTCATCTGACGGGAATTTAAACAGTTTTTTTCTCCTAATTTTTGGAACCACTATTTAAGTGGAGGTTACCCTAATTTAGATAAGGAAGTTTTCTTTTGTTCAAACTCTAGTTTCTCCTTGTATTCCATAGATCTTAGTTTAAGCTTTCCTTTAAGAATTTCAATATTGTAATCTTAGATTTTATTTAGCAATTTACTTTTCCTTCTTCATCTCCATTGTCAAGGTATTTCTTTTAGTCTCAAGTTTTTAAATTATGTCTTATTTTGTAATTCATGATAGTTTATTTGTCCTAGAAATCTCTATAACCATGATTAATGAGTAGTTTTGTATGCTAGGACATTGGATTTGAACCCTAATATGTATGTGACTGCTAGATGAGGATCGGTGATTGTGATGTTGAATTAATTTGATTAAATTGTTTTGTATGATCATTCAAGTTAAAGTCTTTTAATTTCTCTTAATACCAAAATCACGAAAGTTGAGGGATGAGAATATTATTAGTCTTGGATGATAAAACAAGTTAATATGCCTTCTTAGTCAAAATCACGAAAGTTGAGATTGAGTAGTATGTTTTCTTGTGATGTTAATCGATCAAAATACGAAAGTTGAGATTGAGAGAACCCATTTAATTTGATTTAATTTGGTTACCATCCCGAAAAGGAGTGATAAAATTAGATTGGTGAATCAATTCAACGGAATCAATTGCAATCCTTATCGAAATAATCGCATGCTATTAGTGGGGAATTCCTATGTCCTAGTCCTTTTATTTTCTTGATATTATCATATTTCTTAAGCATTTTCACATAGTTAATAAAAACAACCAACAAATCTTTTGTTCCTAAAGTGATTAATTGAACGACTCTTGTATTAATCTTGCCTCCCTGTGATCCGACCCGTAATTGTGCTACGACACCCGTACACTTGCGGCATTAAAATAAAACCCTAACACTTATTCAAACTAATTATTAAATAAAGATAAAAAAATTCAAATAAAAATAAAAAAAATTTATCCTTCAATTATGGATGTTAAACTTAATTTTTGATTTTGTCAATCTCTGTCATTTGCTCGCTTCTTTTTTTATTTTTTTATTTTTTCAGTTGTTAAATGATAATGTCATTCCTAATTTGATAATCTACTATTCCTTATAAGATTTTTTGCTATTTTTTTAGTTATTCTCTTTTTTTAATTATGTTGTTTTTATTTTTTAGACTGAAATTATAAAAATATAAATTAACATTGTATATTAAAAAAAATTGCCAAAAATCTCGGGGGACGAAACCTCTACCCACCCCTAACAAAGTTCCGCCATTGAATAACAAAGATATTTTGTACGATATATTAACCTTCACAAGCAAAAATCTTTGTGTTCGATAAAAGAACAAATCTTCAACACCAAAATAATCGCTAATAAAACAAAGATGCGCAGATCTTTGATTATAATGACAAGAAATTGATAAAGGAAAAAAGATTAAATAACATGAGTTTACTAACCTTACTAATTATGAGCTACTATGTAAATACACCAAATGGCTACTAGACCTGCATGTCTCCATTCGGTCGTCAAGACTCAGATGGCGATAACATGGAGAGAAAAATAGGTCCAGTAGCCCTTTTTATTATCGCCATCAGCTTTTCTCATAGAGATTATCTGAGGCGAAATTGTAGTTTTTATTAGATGTTTGGAGTAATAAGAGAGTAAGGGCTTGGACAAATGGCCCATAAGAGCCCTAAAAAAGTAAAGAAAACGAGCTAAAAAGATCTCAAAGGTAAAGGACGAGTCGTAGCTAAGTTATGTCAAGAGCCACGACGCGTCGTTGAGCAAAAATGAGATCTGAACATAAGCGACAAGTCACCCAAGAAGCCAGGATTTGCCGCCAAATCAACCATATTTGTCATGACTCGTCGCCATTTCACTGAAGTCAAGTAATCTAGGCAGAGATCAGTATGCGATGAGTCGCTGCTCAGGAGCAACGACTCGCCGTCTGTTGCTGAAAGTCACTTACTAGCGGTTCTTCCAGAATTTCAATGTTTTATTTTAATTTTTATTACAAAAAGGTAGTTACTTAGAGAATTTCGGTAGAGATAATTACTGGAAGAAAAACTTAGGAAAAGTGAAGTTTAGTTTTTCATAATTTTCGGTATTTCACTACAACATAATTTGTTTTTAGTGGGACATATTTAGCGACATTTAATTTAAATGTCACAATTTAAAATTTCTTATAGACATATAGAGTATTTAGTGACATTTAGTAGAGTCTGTAGCAGAATATTAAAAAGTCACACTAAAGCTTTTAGCGACATAGAATCTAGTGACACATTTCACAAATGTCACTATAGACTATAGTGACAATTACATATGCCACTAAGGACCAAATTAAGTGTCGCTAAATCATTTTATGGTGAAACTTAAAATAAAAACCAATTATTATCACTTTAAAAATATGATTTAGTGGCATGCCACTAAATCTAATATCGCAAAAAGCTAAATTTGTTGTAGTGTTTATGTCTTGATTTCCGTGCTTTCTCTCTTAGAGTAGGAATACTTAGTTATCAAATGGAGTTTAATCTTTTTCCCTTGCTAATTTCTACTTAATTTGACACAATTCATGGTTTTTTATGCTCCAATTATTAAGTTATTCTGCTTTAACTTTTAATTATTAATGTTCATAATTTTCTTCATCATAATAATAATAATAATAATAATAATAATAATATTATTAATATTATTATTATTATTATTATTATTATTATTTTCTTTTAATTATTATAATTATTATTCATTATTTAATTTATTAATAATTATATTATTTAAATACTAACTTAATTAAATAATAATATTAAACAAATAAATAAATAAATAATTTTAAAGATAATAATATTAATATTAATATTGTTTAATCAATAAAAAGAAAATAATATATATTTAACTGATTAATTAATAATAAAAAGAATAATAAGAAAAAATAATAATAAACAAAAAACTTATTTAACTCAAAATTATAACATGTTTAATTAAATAGGTTATATAAGTTTTTTCAGGTTTAAAATTTTGACTTTAACCAATGGGCGAAGCTACAGGGGGAAGCTTGTCGAAAACGTGATCCCTTATAAATTTGGCTTTAGCCCCCTTACTAATATGATATATAGTTTAAAGAGAGTACAAATACAATAAAAATTATTATAACTCAATGGTTGTACTAATACATTTGTAATCTAAGGTCAAGGGACTAAATCCTAATTTAAACTATTATTTTTATAGACTAATAAAATTTATTATAATGTCATTACTATTATCTTTTATAATTTCACATTCATCCTTTTAGTTTGTGTTTATATTTTTATCTTAATTTTAATATTTTTTACACTAATTAGGCAAATATATGGAGTCAAAAATCCTTATTTTTTTCAAAAATAATAATTATAGGGAAGTTCCAACTCCACTAGTGAAATATAACTTTTTCGATGATTCAAGTTCATTTCAGTCTATATGATTTTAATATTTTATAGCTTAGCTAGTGTTTAATGGTTTGTGCGGGTCATTGTTGATTTCGGGTTAGGTGTTTTGAGTAGGTTTGAAATCAGATATTGTGACCATATTGTTTTTACATAATTGTAAATCATTTTTAAATTCGAGTGAAATCGGATTCGATTACAATATCTTGCAATTTCGGTCATCATGTCAGTTTTGAACACCTTACGTAATAATAATTTTCTAATATATCGACAATTTGACCCCACTAATTTAAAATTATATTTTCGACTTATTTAATTGATTAGGTTAATTATTTCAACTTACCCATTCAATTCTAATTAGATTTAAATGAATTAACAAGTTGAGTCAACTTTCATTAGACCTGCTTATTCTAAATTCCTGAATTGGTACGCAGCCAAGTTGCCCAACTGGCAAGAATGCGACGTAAAGTTAGTTCTGCTCATCAAAGACGAAGTATATACTTCTTCCGTTCTGATTTACTTGCTATCATTGTATGGGCGCATAAATATTTAGGAGTTACTGTGCAATGATGAGTTGTAGTTGGAAAGTTGTTTTTTTGAAATTTTTTAATATTATTTGTTGAAAAATGAAAAAGAAAATAGGAGTAATTAGATATAGAGTAGGATAAAAATAGGAGTAGGTATAACTTTAAATGATTGGTTTTTATTAAAAAGAAAATGTAGCAAATAATATAAAATTTCCCAAAATAGAAAATGTAACGAGTATTATAAAAAGGAGGAAGTACATATCAACGTCGAAATAATGAATGCGAGCATGGCTTCGCATTTTATGTATTGTGAATTGCATTTCAGTGAGTGTCTCATCAATATCGGTTTTGATGTTAATAGGTACCACTTATTTACGTAATACTTTCTCCTTTCCGAAATATTTGCTACATTTTATTTTTAGACACTATTCATCGTTTAAGTTTATTTTATATATTGCGACTAATAGTGGCGAATTCAGAACTTAAAATCATGAGTAGCACAAACGTGTTGAAGTAAATTAATAAAAAATTCGGCAGACTATTTTTTGTAAAATAAACAACCCAAAAATTTTCATTACTCCAAATTGACCTATAAATATAAATAAAATATCACAATAATCATCGCATGTTACTGCCACGATAAATAAAATAAAAGGGTGATATATATGTCATCCACACTGTATCGTATAAAGTTATAAATTATAAGTTACAAGTTTTAACGAGATCAAAGAAAAAATATATGCAAGTGGTATCTTGTTTGAACCGTCTAATCACATATTTTCATAAAATTAACTTTTTATAATTTTTAGATGTGCATATTTCAATATATTAAATGATTAAAATAACATATTAAATTACGTAAAAAGTCAAATATAGCAAGTATACTGATACGAAGAAAATTTAGAGTAACAAAAAAGGAAAATAATTTTTTTAAAATAAACATGGGTAGCCTATGCTACCCATTGTTATAATGTAGATCCACCTATGGCGACCAATATGTAAGTAATAATATAGTCAAGTGGGATCTTATTTGAATCGTCTAATTGCATACTTTCATAATATAAACTTTTTATAATTTTTAAATGTGTATAATTCGACATATAAATGAAAAAAATAGTAATATAGCAAGTATTATGGAACGGAGGAAATACTATTTATCAGCTAGTTTTATTATTTACTCAGTAGCTACCTTATATAGTTCCTCCGTTGTATAATACTTGCTGCTGATTGTGACATTTTCCCACACAATATGTCACACTCAGTAGAAAATATAATGGAACGGAGAAAATAATAAAAAAATATGCTCCTCTTTATTCTTTCTAATAGTCTCATTAATTTATAGTACAAATTCAAAGTGATAAAAAGAATAATATATATATAACCAAAAGTAAATGGAACTACTAGGAAAAGTAGGTGGAAGTATTGAATAAAATAGGGAAATTCCACGCGTGGTAACCCTAAGGTTTTGAGTTTTTCCAATAATAACCAAAACTTAAAAAAATTTTCACGTGGTAATCCTGAGGTTTACCAAATTGTTCCACCATGACCTTTTTGCACATAAAACGTTAATTTCGAAGCTTTAACGTTGTTCTACGCCTATTTATGCGAAATGTTGTCAGTGTCAACTTTTTCCCTCGAAACATAAACCCTAATTCTACCATATTTGAATTTGGGGGGAAAATGTGATTTGGATGAAGATGGTACGTAGAGTTAGGGTTTATGTTTTGGGGGAAAAGGTTAAACTGATGACATTTGTAATGGTGAGTCGCATATATATGCTTACAACAACCTCAAAGCTTTGAAATTAACATTTGGTAACGTTTTATGTGCAAAAAGGTCAAGGTGAAACAATTTGATAAACCTCAGGGATACCGCGTGGATTTTTTAAAAGTTTTGTTACCACGTGGAAAACCCAAAACCTCAGAGTTATCACAGTCAAATTGAAAAAATCTAGATGAATTAACTTTCCTAATTCTAATTTATCACGCAATATAGAACAAAATCTATAAAATTTATTACTTCATCTAACAATGCCAATATTTTAAAACAAGTCTATAAAAACGTTTTCATAAGTGAACTAATACAGAAATTCTGTTATAAAAAAGAATATTTTACTAACTACAACCTTATGACATTTTAAATTACATCCTAAGTTTGTATTTTTTTAAGCTAAAATCACCAACTTATCAAATTTCGTAGTATTGCGGCTACCTTATCGAATTGTGATGGGATGAATTGCTATAAATAATCAGTGACTTAGCATCTTTAACTTTCACAAAAATTCATAAATTTATCTTATTCACCTCTAGGGATGTCAATTCAATCCGAATCCGACTCTAGTCCGACTCGATTTGAGGAAAATAATTCGATTCGAGTCCGAGGAAAAAGTCATCCGACTTCGACTCTGACTTTATGATCCGAGTCCGAGTTAGAGACGGACCGGAGTTGGACCTTATTAAGATCCGACACTCCGACCCTGAAGGAAATCCGACTTTAGATTTGACTTTTACACCAATATTTTGTTTCCTTTAAAACTCTAAACGTGACTAATTCAAGCTCTCTCTCATACTAATTGTAATTTTTAATTTTGAAAAACTACTTGATATTTTTATTTAGATTAGTCAATCAGAATACGACAAATCAGATCAAGAGAAATAAAATACGCCAAATCAAAATGCGAGAAAATTTTGTTAAATTATAGTTGTAGAACTATTTCTCTTGTTAAACTTGAATTCAAAGTACATATTTTTTTTGTTAAATTGTATTTGAAAAATATATTTTGTTAATTTTGTATGCTTTAAAATCATTAGTATAATATCACAACGATACTGTTTGATATTAATCTGAATCCGTTGGAGGTCCGAGAGTCTGAGTCGGGGCAAAATTGGAGTATGCATAATCCGACTCCGAGTGGAGGTGGAGTGAAAAAAAAGTCCGACTCTTATCCGAAGCAAAATCGAAATATGTATAATCCGAGCCGAGTCCAAGCCACTGCCATCCCTATTCACCCCTATTACCCCAATTAGACAACCTTTTCATCCTCTCTCCAAGTGCATATACGCGAAAATTTTGAAAGGGCAAAAAAACATACTGTCATATATAGGAAATAGTCAATAGAAAGTGACAAGTTTATAATATCAGATTTGAAAAATGAGCCAAAATTCAAGAAACCAATTAATTTCAAATAGAAAAATAATAGTTGAAAAAAGAAATTGGTTTGGACCACATAACCCTTAAAGGCGCATAATTCCCCCTTGCATGGTTAAGTGGAAATGGAACGTAGTATTTGTCATAGGGATCAAAGCAATAAGTTATCCCCACACAATGCCAAAACCCCCTTTTTTTTTATTAATTACATCAAGATTATTCTCTTTTTTAAACATTTCTAGCCAAGAAGACCAAGAATTGCCACGAAAATTAATAAGACACACAAAAATACATTAATTTTAGTTATAGTTTGCATTTAAAATATTTACACTTAATTTAAATTAACACATAATTAAAATATTTAGTATGAATGATAATGAATTCTAAACTCGATGAATCTTGAGTTTTATGAGGATGAAAATTTGAAAAAATAGCCAAAGACCCCTATCAAATATGAAAAGAAGTGTCAAAAAGCTAACAAGTAGCAAAAGATACTGAGTCATGGCTATATAATACTTTTCAACGACCCCTTGCTTGGCCACGCTCAAGAATTGTCAAGTACAACGAAAAGTGAAGAGTGGTCTCTTCTTAATTTCTGGCCAAAGAGTCGACTCGTAGCTAATTAGTGGAAGTTCAATTGTCAAGTCAATGAAAAATGTCAAATCGTCACTTTTGTCTAACCAAAAAGCGACAAGCCGTCAAACACTATTGGAAACAAACTATTGCAAGTGGAGAAAAGAACGAGTAGCTAGTCTATTTTGGATGACGAGTCGTCGCTTTCTCCTGATGCGACGTTTGGACACGACCTTTACTTCGGCTTTTAAATTAATTTAATTATGTTAATTATTTTAGGTTAAATCATTGACTTGGACATGACCTATATAAGAGGGGATTAGGTTATAGATCAAAAACTCTTAGATCCTATGTAAGTTTTCTTTATGTTTTTGGTTTTATATCATTTTAATTTTGTCCTTGATTTTAATTACAATAGATAGAATCTCGTGCCATGCACGATTTATGAATTATTTAAATAAAAAATTAATAATTTTATACGTGTAATTAAGTTATTATGCGATTCTTAACTTAAGGTATGTTGAAACTATAACTTGATTTGTTTTAAAAAGTGTAAATGCATTACTATTTGATTATGCACTAAATAATATATTATAAGTACTATTAGAAATTTTCTATATAGATTATAAGTACTTACACCAAATAATAGTAGAAAATTTCTACACATAAAAAGTAATTTAAAAATATTAAATGTGACTTAGTCCTTAATCCATGCTAAAAAGTATTGTGGTTAAAAGAGGTGAAAAGGCTTGAAATGAAGAATTAACATTTTGAGGCTAGAGAAAAAGACAAGTTGGCTTTTCCCTTGGCCAAGGGAAAGCCAACTCGACATTTAGTGCTTGAAAAATTAAATTATTTGTGTTTTTGTCTCTTGTTTTCCTTAGGTCTGTGTGTATGTGTTATATATAGTGCTAAACACATAGATTAGAAGTTGTGCTCTCTCTCTATGTGTGTAAAATCTCTTTGTACCTCCATTTGAGAACCATTAAAGAAGCAATAAGATATATAGGCTAGGACCATAAATTTATCCCAATTAGAGGTGAATCATTTACATCTTTGTGCTAGCTTTGATTGTGTTTTGATTGCTTGCATAGGGTTTCTTGGTGGGTTGCATAAGGATTATGTTTTGGGCGTTTGTGTGAGTTTGTTCTTAAGACTTAATCTTTGTTTCTTGGGTGTTAGTGATCGGGACTTTACGTCCTTCAAATGTAATACCGCAAGTGCACGGCGTAACTTAGTATGACGGCAAGTACGGGTCGAATCCACAGGGAGTGGGGGTTATGTTAATGGCTTCTCAATCGATTAGTGAGCTCAAAAGCGTATAAAATGGTGTTTGGAGGTAGAACTAAATAAAGCAAGTAATTAAAAAGAACGGAATGAAAAGCGAAACATAAAAGTAATTAAGAACACAATGAACTAAGGCAAAGACAAAGCAATCAATTAGCTAAATAGGCATAGGCTAGGCTTTCTCACCATGGTAGTCTTTACTAGCTTTAACCTAAGGTCATGGTTATGGGTTGTTATGGGGAAGAACGTATCTTAAATACTAATGTTCTCTCTCGAGCAACAATAGCTTCCTAAAACATACTTAACCACCTATTCTCATGGAGCTAAGCATAGATTAAGACATGGAGCACACATTCATTATTTCCAATCAAAACATCTACCTATTCTCATGGAGATGATTCAACTTTTAAGCATAGATTATCGTTAAAAATCGACTCTCGCCCTCAATTCAACGACACTAAACAAGATAACAAAACCTATGTTAAACCATAAACAACACAACCATTGCCAAAGGTAAAGATAGCAATTCAAACTATATACATGGTGATCATACCTAGCCTAAACCAAAACAAACTACTCACACATATTCATATTGAAATTATAGATTGCAATTAAGCCAAGAATCATTAAGGAATGAATTGAACTAGAGTATCTTAACAAGATGCAAATTGGAGAGCAATCAAACATAAATATATGAAAGTAAGGGCAAACAATAACTGAGTAACATGAATTCAATGTAAATAAAGATAGAAATTACTCTTTGATGAACAAGATGAATGGATGATTCAAAGTAATTCCTTCCAAAAGCTTCGATACAATGCACCAATGGTTGAAGAAATCTAAATTGCAAAATGTTATAATAGGGAATGAAACTAAGATTGAAAATGAAATTGCAAGTGTTTGAATTCAAAGTGAAATTACACTAAACACTAACTCTCTATTGAAATAAAAGCTAAGCAAATGAAGAATACATAAAAATTACTCCAAGTGATGGTGAAATCTGAGATGCAAATTGAGATGAAAAACTGAGATGATTGAACTCCTCCTTCTTCTTCTCTATTTACATGCTTCAAAGCATGTGGGGGTGGTAGTTTCATGATTGCTCCACCACCCCTAGGGTGTAGGAGGGGGGTGCCACCCCTAGAGGATAGGGTAGGGTGGCAAGGGAAGCTTCGCAGCAGAAATAAGAAGCAACTAAATCTAATTGGACCCAAATGCTTTTTAAAAGAATCGCGAAAAGCTGCTGCCGCCCATCTCGCTCGACCCGAGCAAGCCCACTCGACCTGGTCGAGCAAGCATCAGGTACACAGGTCAAAATCTTCAAAAACAGAACAGTCACCAAAAAATAGCTCCGCTCGACCAGCCCGCTCGATCCATCAAAAATGCTTCTGTCGACATTCTAAAGCTACTGGAAGTGAATAGTACTTTCGCTCGACCCGAGCCAAAATCGCTCGACCGGTCGAGCGACCTTCAGGATGGTCCTGCTCAGCTTCTATCTCTAATGCAAGTCTTTTTGATGCTCGAGCAAGCTTGGCTCGACCTAGTTTTTGCCGAATGGGCTTAGAATGGTCTACTTTAGCTCTTTTTGGCCTTGTTTTCCTTGACTTGGGTCATCAAAGCTTTGATTACTTTAGCTTTTTGATCCTCAAATGAATCATTTATGTCCAATTCAATAATTCAGACTAGAGACAGATAGTATTTCAAATAACATTGGTTCAGGTATAGGGTTATCAAATCATACATTTGACAAACCTATCAAATGTTAAAAATACTTGAAGTGCTTTATTTAATACTAAACCAAGATTAAATAAAAACAGTTTATTTATTGTTAAACATAAACTAACATATCAAAGTATTTACTTTTAATTGGAGTCGCATACTAATCTAAATCATATCAATGTGATCTTAGATTTTGTATCTGATATGACCAATATAAGAACATCTAGTATTTTGAGAGACCGTCTCTTTTTAAGAGACATATCTCAAGCCTTGTCCATTAAAGATTAAAGTCTACTTACCCTAATGCCTACTTACATTATCCTTAATACTTACTTATCGTATTCTTAATGCTTACTTTCAATATTTTAAATGTCTACTTACATCACTCTTAATGCTTACTTACAATATTTTAAAAAATATATAATGAGTTGGTCCAATTAGAAATGGTCTCTCAAAAAGACCGTCTATCAACTGATTGTTCAAGCATATATATGGGATTCAGTGGGCTTTTTTTTAGCTTTTCTACAATTATTAGGTGGGCCTGCGCACGAGCACATGTTGTATTAGTATAGGGTCTGGCCAGCCTTCATTTTGTTACTTAATTTCTAAGAATCAATCCTTTTTCCTAAGGAGATGATTCTTAGTTTCATATTAGGAAGAAAATATATATCATATAGTCTTTCTGAGGGACGTCTCTCAGATCCAATCTTATAAAGTTTATTGCCTATATTTACTCTACATTTTTTCTAATGGGTCAACTCAATTAGAGATGGTCTCTCAAAGAGACCGTCTCTCACAAGAATTTGTGAATATATTTTACTTGAATTGTGATAAACAACTTTAGCTGATATCAACGAGGCTCATGCAAAGCTATAGTAAGAGCGTCAAAAACATGTTGTGGCCATCAAGTCCTAGTCAAATATTCGTTTGAGCTCAAATATCAGGTTATTAGGACATAACTCCTTAACATGTTGGATAATGTGGCCGGCTTTACCAAGTGGGTAGAGACATTTTTTGATCCGATATATTGAAGTTTATCATACGAAATTTCCAATTAATTTCCGACTATGTAAATATATTTTAGAATTTATTCCAAAATGACAAGAAAAAGGTTTTTAAAAGTTCCGACCACCTCATGTGGCACCAACCACCTTAACAATCAGCCTTACACAAATGCCTTAGAATGCGTTTGAAAACACATTTCATTTCAAATTGTGGATTTCAATTATGAAATCATAATGAAAATTTTGAAATGACAAGGATTGGGGTGTAATTCTCAAATCCACATTTTAATTAACTACTTTTATAACATTGGTGGATTTGGCTCAAATTCAAATTTGAATTCTTGTTATTGCCAAACACTAACTTTAACTCAAATCCATATTTGCAAATGAAATCATCATTCCCAAACATACCATTAGGGAAGTTTCGAACCCATGACCTCATGTTAACATCCACACTCCAACTAGCTAGTAGGTCATCTGTTAATTAGTAATACTCTAAGCAATGTTGTTATTATTATTATTATTATTATTATTATTATTATTATTATTATTATTATTTTATTTATTTTTTTTTTATAGCAAACAAAAAGCTTTTTCATTCACCAGAAAAACCAAATACATCAAGTCAAATGAAACTCGAAAAAACCTATTTGCATCAGAGTGGAATTGAGGCCCACCTTCTATGAAGGGTTTCCTCGGCCCACTCTTCATGTGCATACGGGCAAAACCGAGGCCAAACTCAGCCGACACAGAAGCCGGCACAAAGTAGCTATACAGTGCAAAATATAAATACATCAGTAGGAAATAGTGCAGTTTAGCACTTCACACAATAAGCAGCAACTTCCAAAAACAAGCAGCAACCCAAAATTACAGTCACAGTACAGGAGCAATTAATAGCAGAAACAACAACATTCAGCAACTCACTTAGATTAGTGAGCTGCTGAATGTTGCTGAATCTGCTATTAATATTTTATTATTATTATTATTATTATTATTATTATTATTATTATTATTATTTTTAATTTTTTATTATTATTATTATCATTATTTATTTATTTATTTATTATTTTTTTTGGCAAATAAATTTTTTTCATTCACCAGAAAAAACCAATATACATCAAGGCAATTGAAAATTCAACCTTTCTTATTTGCATCAGTGTGGAAAACGAAGCCCACTTTCTATGAAGGGTTTTCTCGTCTCACTCTTCATGTGCATCAGAGAAAAGTAAGGCCTAAAACGAGCCAACACAATGGTCGGGAAAAAAGAACGAAGCTATACAAAGCATCCTACAAAAGTTTTACATAGCCAGCAAACAAACATTTAGCAAACGAGACAAAACCATGAAAACAAAACCCCCTGCAACAACTAATACCAAAATGTGAGGCTAAATAAAACAGCCCCTCAGCAGAATGCATTAGCTGTCAACACAAGATAACACTCTAGATTTCAACAGACCAACAGCATGCATGAAACAACAAGCCAGCATACAGCAATAATATCGTAGCCAGCAGCAGTAGGACTGCAAGCATACTACACATAGGCAGGCAACTCCTCAAAACATCACTACAAGCTTCAACAAACACCTCAGCAGATGGTGAAAAAACGCAAGGACAGCAGCAACAGATAGCATAGACAACAACAACCCTCACCAGAACAACACCATTATTACTGTATCTTAGAATAAACAACAACCAAGGAAGTAGCATGCAACAACCAAAACAACAAAAGAGCTCAAAGGGGAAGCAACATCAAGACAATCAACAACAGAAAAAACAGGAGCCTCTATCCTATAAATTTTCTTGATGACTCTCTTAGGCAACACAAAAATCATGCACCAATAGGTACTAATGCTCATCAGGACTGAGCTAACCAATTGAACACGTGCTGCACAAGAGAGGCTTTTAGCGTACCAAGTTCGAATACGAGCAGTCATTTTGTCGACAAGGAGGTCGCAATCCAAAGTAGATAGCCGCTTGGATGACAATGGTACACCCAAATATCTAAAGGGAAGTGAGCCAAGAGGAAGCTGTAGATGATAGGCTATCTGAGAGCAAATTGCACTAGGTAAGCCGGCTAGTTATATTGCTGATTTGGCGGAATTAGCGTACAAGCCTGAAGCATCAGAAAAAGATTTTAAGCCTTGACAGACTAGGTGAGCAGAGTGCAGTTCTCCTTTACAGAAGAGTATGAGGTCATCCGTAAAAGCCAAATAGTTAAGTTTTAACTATCTGCACCTTGGGTGATGTTTGAAGAGAGTTTGCGAGCAACACAAACAGGAGGGGGGACATAGGATCTCCTTGTCTCAAGACCCTCTTAGGCTTGAAGATTTCAGAAGGGTTACCGTTCACCAGGAGGGAATATTGTGTAGATGTAATGCATACCATGATAATTTTGATCAAGTGAGGAGGGAAATTCAATGCAACTAGCATATTCAGTAGGAACAACCAGTACATAGTGTCATACGCATTGCGCAAATCAACCTTAATCAAACAGCTTGGGGTGCAATTGTTTCTTGTGTAGTGTTTCACCAAATTCTGACAGAGGAGGATATTATGGCTTATGTTCCTCCGTTGGACAAAAGTGCCCTGTGTTTGACTGATGATGCCTCCAAACATACGCTTTAATCTCGAAAAAAATGAGTTTAGAGATGCATTTATAGAGGGTATGACAGCACGAGATAGGCCTAAAGTCCCCTAGGTGTGAGAGGCAACGGACCTTAGGGACTAGGGTAATCGTAGTGGTATTCCATGATTGAGGAGCGTGCCATTAAGGAAGAACTATTGTATAGCACTCACCACATCTTGCCCCACAATAGACCATGAGGCTTTATAGAACTTGCTATTAAACCCATCCAATCCCGAGGATTTGTTATCCTCAATGCTCCAAATAACGTCCTTAATCTCAATGGCACTACAATTGAGGTCCAGAAGGTGCCACATGTTGTTATTATTATTATTATTATTATTATTATTATTATTATTATTTTTTATATTGTTTTGTCTTTGTGTGTTATTACTCGTATTAGTGTATTGTTAGTTATAGTGTATTATAAATTACAATTAGAGAGTTTTTAATGACCAAACACAATAATTAAAGTACAACAATCACTCGTATTAGTGAGTTATTATTGTATTATTAGTCGTAGTATAATATAAGTATATTGTTAGTTGCTTTTGTATATTATTACTTTTATTAGTGTATTAGTCATATCTGTGTAGTATTCATATATTATTAATTGGTTGTATTAATATATTATAATTTATTAACATATAATTAGTCATATAAGTGCATTATTAGTATACTCTAATGAATAAACTTTATTTGATAAATTTAGCTAGTAATAATACTTTAATTAAGTTTAGCTTTCAATAATAATTTAATTAAGTTTAACTAGTATAATACTCTAATTAAGTTTAGCTAGTAATAATACTGTAATTAAGTTTAACTAGTAATAATACTTTAATTAAGTTTAGCTAGTATGCTTTAATTAGTAATAATAATATAATTAAGTTTAGCTAGTAATAAGTTGAGCTAGTCAATATATATTAATAAGTTTAGGTAGGCAATATACTTTAATTAAAGTAGTGGTATAGCTAGTCATTTGCTAGTAATAAGTAGTAGTGGTATAGTTATCTTAAAGAAAAAATTATTTAGTCGATGGTAAAAGTGACACTGTTAATTCATCACTTTTAATTTGTAATTAGTTTTTAATCTATATATTAAAATATAGTCAAATGAGATTTTATTTGATTAATCTCATTGCAAAAATTATCAATATTAAATTTTTATAATTTTTTTATTATACATAATTAAAGATATTTAAAATTAAATTAGTGTATTATTAGACTGTGTGAAAAAACAAATATTCCAAGTAAATTCGAATAGAGTTCGTCGGAAATTTTTCGACTACAATAGGAGATCAATGGCCGACTAACAAGTGGTCAGTATCAGTTTAATCGGAAATTCCGACTAAATAAGGTCAGTCGATAACTTCCGACTATTTTACGTTTAGTCGATGGAGACAGCCGGTAAACGCCAGTTGTTTTTGTTGTCAATAGTTTAGCTATTAAGTTCTATCATATATGATATATTGTTTTATTTTAACTATGTGACATCTAGTAGCGTAGTGTAAAATTTATTAAACTAACTTTTTTGTGTTTAATCTGTAGGCCACAACTACACGTATATAATGGGTATGTAGTAAATAAAATTTCATTTTACAAAAACCTATTAATTACAAATGGGTGTTTAAAGTCAAACTCAAATTCAATGCTTTGTTGGAGCATTATAAAGTTCTACCTAAAGTTTACACTCAAAAACAATATGGCATTATTAACTCAAAAAAAAAAAAAACAATATGGCATTAAATTTTCCAGACTTTTTCTCTAGTAATTAAATAAAATGTCTATAATATGATGCATTTTAAATATCAGTCAGTCTCCTGAGAGACTGTCTCTTTGAGTGACACCTCTCAGACCCAGCGCATTATAGCTTAATTCCTACTCTTACTTCATTCTTTTATGGGCCGACCCAATTAAAAATGGTATCTCAAAGAGATCGTCTCTCACAAGAATTTGTGTTCAGATATTGTGTCAAGTAAACAATGGCATATCTTCTAAATGTGAATAATGCATTTTTACATAAAGATCTTGATGATAAAGATGTATATATAAAGGTACCAGCTGATATATTTCATAAACATTGCAAAACAAAATATCACTTTATGATTTAAAACAAACATCTATAAAATGGTTAGCTAGGCTTGTCACTAATTTAATTCATTAAGGGTTCAAATAATCCAAAAATGACTATTTCTTGTTCATTAGAAGAAAAGATTGTATTACTATCAGTGCTGCAATTTACGTTGATGATATCATCCTAAAAGGTTATTGTATCCATCATATGGATAGTTTAAAGCAACACTTGCATAGATTGTTTAGTTTCAAAGACTTAGGAGAGTTTTATTTATTTAAAAAATTTACTTTTAAAAATCTCATCTTTTGGGTGGTTTTCTTTTAAAATTCGACTTTTCGTTTATTTTTGAAAAATTAAACCATTGCACCTCAATTTCTTTTAAAGGTCTAAATGACCAACAACTTGCTAACCAAATTACTCTATCAATTTTCTTTTAGTTAATAATTTTTAATACACAAAAAACAGAAGAAAAAAATAATTTTTAATAGCTTTTAATCATAAATAAATACTACTAAAGCAATATAAGAATATGACAAGTGTCACACTTTTAAGAATTATTTTTCCGCCTAATTGCACTTAAGTTATTTTAAGTAGTTTATTGACTTTAAATTTATTCAAATTATTTGCTTAATTTAACCCATATTTAATTTTTCCTCATATTATTGATGGTTCTTTTATCTTTTACAATAGTCTTCAATGTCCAATTTTTTCTCATGTTTTTTCTTCATTCTCTGGATATAATAAATCATAAATTCTACTAAAGCAATATAAGAATATATGACAATTGTCACACTTTTAAGAGTTATTTTCCTGCCTAATTCCACTTAAGTTATTTTAAGTAGTTTAATAACTTTAAATTTATTTAATTGATTTGCTTAATTCAACCCATATTTAATTTTTCCTCATATTCTTTCCATTGATGGTTCTTTTATCTTTTACAATAGTCTACAATGTCCAATTTTTTCTCATATTTTTTCTTCAATATCTGGATATCATAAATTCTACTAAAGCAATATAAGAATATAACAAGTGTCACACTTTTAAGAATTATTTTTCCGCATAATTCCACTTAATTTATTTTAAGTAGTTTATTAACTTTAAATTTATTCAATTGATTTGCTTAATTTAACCTATATTTAAGTTTTCCTCATATTCTTTCCATTGATGGTTCTTTTATCTTTCACAATAGTCTTCCATGTCCACTTTTTTCTCATATTTTTTTCTTCAATATCTAGATATTTGGTGTTAATTTTGATGAAAAAATTATGAAATTATTAAAGATGTTCATGGTGACGCAAATATGTGTTTATTAAAGGCGTTAATGGTGATAAAACAAATCTACCAATCGTGAACATAACAAATCCATAGGGCATTGGTGTAATTATTTTAGTGTGTGTTAAATTCTATTTTAATCTATATATATGTTGAGTTTTTTACTTTGATTTTGAAAACAAAATCTAGGTATATATTGTTTTTTTGAAAGACCATTTTTAAGTGGACCGACCCATTATATATTTTTTAAAATATTGTAAGTAGATTTTAGGAATGATTTAAGTGGACATTTAAGATATAGATTGTAGGCATTAAAGATACGGTGACTAAGCATTAAAGATAATGTAAGTAGGCATTAAGAATACGATAAATAGGTATTAATCTTTAACTAGGATTATACCCGTGCTATGCACGGTTGAGATTGTCTTTTTTTTAACAGATTATATTGTTTGGGTTCATAATATGTAGGACATTTGACAAAATTTAGCAAAGTCTTCATATAAAACCTTTTACCACTTCTTAGATATACATGATAATTATCAATTAAGGTTTAATTAAGCATTAGAAATTTATACTAAATGTAATCATAATGTTTAAAAATTCTTATGATGTTATTACAGTGATACACTTGAAAAGATATTAGGATTAGATATTCTCTCTTAAATTAGATGCTAGAATTAAATCTCGAAAAGGTATATTGAAATTGCCGAGGGACTTTTTGGTCGCACTCTCTTTGATGGGTATAAGTTGTCGCCTTCCTTCCCTCCCTGTACCTTAAATAATCATAGGTCCTATGAGCGGGATACACTGGGGATGATGATGATGATAATGATGTTTTTATTTAACAGAATTGGTGAATTTGTATGTTCTTGATAACAATTGAAAGTAGTAGTAAGTGAAAAATCTTCAATCGTACTATATAATGTTGTTACATGTGTGTTTTGTTTGTATATTATATACTATGGATAATTTTTGTCTCTTTTGTTGAGGATTTATTATATATAAGATAATATAAGATTGCATAAACTACTCCTAGTGTATTACTCTTAACTTCATTTCTCAAACTTGTCACTTTCTCTAGTAAACTCTCGCTTTATAATGCATTGCATTTGGAAATATGAAGGGATAAGTTAAAAAATAATTACCTTACTTTAATTAGTCTTACATGAATTTATGGGTTAGATTAATATTCATATATTAATATTAGTATGCATTTGTGGTGTTTATGTCATCACTGATTGTTATTATTATATATAACAATTACAAACACCTAAATTAAATCTCTTCATCGTAAAATATGTTGTAATAGTGACAATTACAAACACTTCAATTAAATCTCTTCATTGTAAAATATGTTGTAATAGTGACACATGGCATAAAATATTTATGAATTAGTATATTGTATGACGACCGGATTATGCTTAAGATACGTCTCTCAAAGAAACAGTCTCTCAAGAGACTAACTGTATTTTTTAGATATTACCGTTCACCTTTTACCACAATAACATGTTAGATTTAGTAGTACTTAGGCTTACGAAGCCATGTGATGTGAGACGAGAGAAGAATACGAGAGAAAAGTACTCTCGTTCATTAAATTAGAAAAGTAAGTATACAAGAAAGGAGTAACCATATACTTGCATTGTGAGCACATAGATCATGGTAGTTGTTTGGTGATGGCTTTTAGGTTGCCTTATTAGTTGATTTTTGGCTTTTTTTTTTAGCTTTTTTGATGTTGGTTCATTTTTCGTCTAATAAATCGCCAACGACCAATATTTAATTTTACTAAAATATCTTTCCAAACATCTGATTCATATAATAAGAAAACATGTAGTTTATTCAATAAGGTTAAAAGTTAACAAAATCAAGCGAACTGAACAAGCTAACAAACAATGGCCATTTATCAAAAAATCGGAGACTTGCTAGAACAACTATTATAAGTTTATGTAATGTGGTGAAGTTAGATGTTGGATAGTGATGGATCAATGATCTTATTATTTCGCGTAATCATCCCTGTTAATGTTCAAAGTAAGAAAATTTTAAAATAGATCCAACGAATTGATATTTACTCGACTTTCTGATCGAATTCAACATTGATTCAACTTTAAAATGAATATGAAGTTATATACTTCCTCCGTTCTATAATACTTGCTAATTTAACTTTTTTACGCAATCCAATGTACTATTTTGTTCATTTATATGTCGAATTATACACATTTAAAAATTATAAATAATTTATATTATGAAAGTATGCGATTAGATGATTCAAACAAGATCTCACTTGACTATATTATTACTTACATATTAGCTGCAATATATAAAATAAACTTAAATTATGAATAGTACCCAAAAACAAAATGTAGCAAGTATTTCGGAACGGAGGAAGTAATAAACAATATGACACAAAATTTGTTTTTAAACTGTATAATATATCTAATCCTAAATCGAATTAATAACCTGAACAAATACCAAACTTATTATATTTTTCTCTAGTATATTTTACATTAATTTTAATGAAAATTGGGTAGTTGTAGTAGATGAGAGAAAATTAAAGTGGTCATTAAAGATGGAAAGGTGAATAATTTGTGTCATAGGTGGAATATAGGTGTTTTTAGACCACGAGAGGATAAAAATGAAAATTTGAAAAGAAAAATTACCAGAAATAATATAATTTTTTGCTTATTTTCCTATAATAATACTAACTTTTGATTAACCATGAATAATATCAATTTATGGGGGTGTTTCCCTAGAATATATCTAACATGTTAAAAATCAAACTATATGACCAAAAAAATTTGTAAATTAGTTAATAAACTAAAATTGGTATTATTCTAGGAAAAAACAACCCAAAGTTGGTATTATTCATGGTTAATCAAAAGTTCGTATTATTGTAAGGAATTAACAAAAGGTTGTATTATTTACTGTAATTTTTCCAATTTGAAATTTGTCATTCGATTCTATTTATTATCCACTTAATTTTTTACATATTTTGTAATGTAAAATTTGAGCCTTAATATCTACAAATATATGTTATAAAAATTATAAAAGTGTTATTAAATAATTTATACATTGAAATAATATTACAAAATCTCACATGAAAATACTTGATCTTCTATAACAGATCTATCCGTCTTTTAGTTAAATATTTTAAAATAAACAATTAAAAAGAATAAAACGAAAAGTGATTTTTAATGACAAGTAAAAATTGTCACTTAATAAAGTTTACTCTCCATTTACATTTAAAATAATATATTTTTGTCTATCGATATCATACGTATTACAATATATAATATAAACTAAAATTAAAATAGGTAATTTAATTTGCACTTACAAACAATACGATTAAAAAATCAACCACATAGAATAATTATTCGATTTGTCTCTTATAGTTTGTCTAATTTAGCAATTTTATAAGTAAATTTTCAGTCAAATAAGGCAAACTCTAAAAGACTGAGAGAACAATACATATATAGATATATGAGGTACTCTAACCTTAAATCCATACTTCACGCGAAGAAATATAGATATATGAGGTACAACCCGATGAAGTTCCGTGGGTTGTATGACATAGTTTTGGATTATTGTAGCAACAACAACTTTCATTTGGGTAAATGCCATTTCTTTTCCTAGGCAAGTCCTCGGGCCTGCATTGAACACGAAAAATTTATACGATGGCTCATGCTTAGTCTTACCTTGTTCAGTTATCCATCTTTCAGGCTTAAATTCATCATAATCATCTCCCTGTATCGCTTTCATCCTTCCCATCGCATACAAATTAATATAATTTGCATGTTAGGTGTCACGTGGTGACCACTTGGGAGTATATCTGGCTTAATAGAATTCTTAGTCTGAAAACCAACGGGAGAATATAATCTTAAAGCTTCACATAAGGCACCATGAAGATATACAAGCTTGTTATTAATCTCCTTTGAGTTATTCCAATCTATAGGCTTTACATTTTCCAATTCTTCCTTAATTTTAGAAACAATTTTGGGATTCTTTGCCAGAAGGTAAAAAAACCAAGATAACGTAACACTTGTTGCATCTCGTCCTGCTATAAAATTAGTTAGAACGGTATCCCTTATAAACTTATCCCCATGATACCCTTGTGGGGTTTTATGGTTTTCATCCTCCTTCAAATATATTGTTAATAAATCCTTACATACCTCACCCTTTTCTTGTTTAACATTCATATTTTCTTTTTTTGTTGCTATGCAATTGAAGATGAACTTATCTAAGGCTTGCCAAGCCTTTTTGTACTTGTTTTCGCTTCCTATATTTAACCAATTTTGAAGTTTCCACGTAAAAGAAGGCACGATATGTCGAGAGAAGATGACATGCTCGATGTCATCTAACGCCTTCGCGGGTGGAACGAAAGGAAAATGTGTTGATAAGCTTCGCGGGTCATGGTCCATCATGATCGTACACCCTGCATCGAACGTGAACCTTGCAAACACGTCTTGTAAATCGATTTCTATGTTATGGTCCGAGGCATGATTAAGGACTGGGATGAGTCCATCATCGACCTTTTCAATTGTTTTCTCAATCAAAAAGGTGTGAAAATCGGGATGAATAAGGAAAGCGTGAGCCATTTTACGATGGTATTTCACTGTATCACAAAATTTGTATTAATTGAACTATTTAGCTCACCTATCTAATGCGTCTCTCGGAGAACCCATCTCTCACAACAATTTATGAAAACATAAATATATATCGTGAGAGCCCATAATTTAAATTTTCCCTGGGTTCTTAAAATCTCGGGGTTAGCCCTCATATGGTTATATTTAGTTCAACTAATTTTTACTAAATTAAACTAGTTTATCAAAATAAGAATTGATTAATCCCAATCTCCGGCCAATCAAGTACCAAATTAGTGATCTTTAGCTTAAGGGGACACAATAATTAATAATTTTAAATATATGAAACAGTGATCTTTAGCTTAGATGGTAAAAAGGACTCTAAAATGCGTCTGCAATTAATCAGTTGCATGTGAGGTAGTTTAAACACTTCATGATGCATAGTTGGTACGCAGGGTGTAGTACGTACGAAAAATAATGACATACTAGATTTTTTTGAGGTAAAAATGAGTGGATATTGTTGAACATTTAGTGTCTAATAATTCTAAGTTAATAATCACTAAGTACTACTAAAGTAGTGGGATAATATGTATTAAAATACTAGGTCCAAAAGAAGTTAAAAGGATAGGACAAAACGAAAATAAGGAAAATCAAGTTAGAAACAAAAAACCGACCCGGCTTTCCTTGGTATGGATCTAAAGCCGACTCGGTTTTGGGTTCTGGAAAACAGATATTGTCCAGAAGGAAAAGCCGAGTCGGCTTTCCTTGATGGGAGTCATACAACCGACTCGGCTTTTGCCCTTGATATGACTGTTGGGTCTCTTCTTGATCCTTGAATTGATTGCATTGGATTCCTATTCTTAATTCACTCTAATTCAGAGGTTACAAAGGAATTATATGGTGAATAATGCTCATGAATGCCATAGATTAATGGTATTGAATGTGTGATCATCATCAATATGATTATTAAGGGTGATTTTTAAGGACATGACTCTTAGCTATATTCTTGTAATATAAATAAGGGCTTGGTGTTGAGTAGAAGGGACACCTTTTCTGAATTCTTCTTCTCTATTCTCATTATTTGTGTTCTTTCAAGAGAGTAATTAATTCTTGTTTAGAGCTTCCAATTCTTATAATTTCAAAACACTTTGTTATTAAGTTTTATACTCGAAGTACTAAGAGTATATTGTGTTGTTTGTATCTCTTTGTGAATTTCTAATCATCAAACTCAAGCCTTTGTGGGGAAAATATAGGGGTGAAAGTTCGGTTTGCGGTTCGGTTTTTTCATAAAACCAAATAAACTAAATTTATTTCGGTTTTTGATTTTTCAATCAAAACCAAACCATATTGGGCCATAATCCAAATCGAACCAAACCAAATTAATTCAGTTTAAACTTTTTCAGACCAATCTAAGCCATTTTTTTCAATTAAAAACAAATTTAAATTGCAAATCGAATTAGATTACTAAAATTATAAAGCAAAAATGAAAATGACAAAATAAAATTAAGGTTTATTATTGTTATAAGATTGCTTATGTCGTTTTTGTTACTATTGTCAATTAAAATTTTCTATTTGCACGTCAAGTTGCACATTCACTCAACAAGTAGTTTAGCTCATTGTAAAAAATGAGCTTCTATTTTAATTCGGTTCAGAATTGCGGTTTTCGGTTTTTTTTTTGCGGTTTTTATCCGAATAACTTTCACCCCTAGGGAATATATCACAAAAGGAAAGTGATCACATGCCTACAACAAGTATCAAGTTTCCGGGTAACGGTTGTCGTTACAAAACAATCTTCAAGTTATTTTAGAATTGTTATTTGTAATTTTATTTTTGTCATCAACAAAGGGATAAATAGAAATTCTCGTTTGTAATTTGTATTTGCATTAATTACTCTTAATAGATATCAAGTAATGATTTCATGTGTCGAATGTAATTAATCTTAATTTTATTAGTGATACAGATAACAAGGAATTTGTTTTCGATATATTAACCTTTACAAGCAAAGATATTTTTTGTTGGATAAAAGTATACATCTTAACACAAAAACGATAATAAATAACAACGATACACAAATCTTTGATTATAATAACAAGAAAACAATAAATGAAAATAAGATTTCAAATTTTAATGTAGATCCACACACTAAACAAACTACGACTGCATTATAGCGAGATCACTCCTTTCTAAAATATTGTTTTTATTCCGCTTAGAGTATCTATATGACTAGACATTTTGTTGAGACAAAATGATACCATCTTTGGCATAAGTCACCTCATTACCAAGAAAATAATTGAGGCGTGATAACTCTCTATGTTACCCTTGTTTTATGCCTATTTAGTGTGTGTTTTCATGCGATTGTTGTTACTTCTTATTACTTTTATGGGATTTAATCGCCCTTGTGTAGGGTATCTTGTGTTTCGCTCATTTTTGCAGGATTGGCCCCCTTTTTCCGAGAAAAGCAAGTTGGGGACGATGCGCCCCTAATCCCCCGGAGGTTTATGAGAAAGAATGGAGCTAAATCGAGGATAGGAGATAGTCCCAAGCATGCATATATAAAGGCAAGAAGGCAAAAAGGACTTGGAATTGAGCAATTTAGGAGCCACTGATGAGATCGATCGGTCGATCTCCTGAGATCGATCGGTCGATCTTCTGAGATCGATCAGTCGATCCCTTGCATCAACATTTGCAGAAGACCAAGGCAACAACATTTAGAGATCGATCGTTCGATCTTCTGAGATCAATCGGTCGATCTTATATCTTGCATGTTCCAGAAACATCCCCATGAAGAGCAAGGAGATGGATTGGTCGATCACTTTAGATCGGTCGATCGATCTTGTAGCCTACATCATCCAAGGGAATTATTCTCTGATTTTAGGCAAATAGGTTTTCACCATGTTGGGAGGTACTATATAAGGAGAGTTGGTGTAAACATTAGACATACTTAGTTTTTGTAACACCCCGCGAATTCGATGATAATGTATTTATAATTTAAATTGCGATTAAAAATAATTTCCTTATACATTATTATTAAACATCGGAAATTTAACATTTCGACCAATGGATATATCTAATGACATTCATGTATACGTTTAATTAAACGGGAAATTATTATTTAAATAAAAAAAAATTAAGTAAAGTTAATAATAGTCATAATAGTTTCGTTCTTAAACTCGAGCCAAACGAAGTTCCTCTTTTAATATTTCGGGTTGAAATTGATGGGCCTCGTGAGTAGAAGAGCCCAAAGTATTTGTGGGTTAGGGTTTATTTTTGAATAAAACCCATTTGTTGAAGGAGTGAGCCGTCACACTCCTTTCTCCATTTCTTAGTTCTTCTTCCTTCCTCCTCTCCCTCTCTCACGGCTGGACCACCACCACAAGCCACCACTTCTTTCTCCTCCACCGCGAGCAACCACCGCAGCAGACCAAGCCTCCCCTCCCCACGCCTGGCCACGGCAGCAGCAACAAACGGCTGGCCGCTGACTGCTTCAGGTGCCGCCAGTTAGCAGCGGCTGGTTCCAGGCGGTTGTGGCCTCCTCCAGCCGGCCTAGGGTCTTCCACCACCACCCCGTTCACTTGTCATCCACCCCTTTATTCTTGATCCACCATTGTAAGCCACATTATTTCCCTCTTTGTGAGACATCTAAACTCTTTCTATGTAATTTTG
The DNA here is from genome assembly GCA_019425755.1 of Amaranthus cruentus. Lineage (NCBI taxonomy): Eukaryota > Viridiplantae > Streptophyta > Magnoliopsida > Caryophyllales > Amaranthaceae > Amaranthus > Amaranthus cruentus. Next base: position 16,002,779 of record CM033453.1, on the reverse strand, counting down.
TTAATTTGAAATTGTTATATGAATGTTGATTTTGTTCTTAAATTTAATTGTTATTTATACTCTAAATTGATTTGGATAGAGTAGGAGTTAAGTTGAAAAGAAATAAGTTAGGGTTTATATTGTGATGAATTTAAAGGTAGTAATTTGGGTAAATTCATGAATCTTAACTTAAATTAAGTTACATTATGCTAGAATTTAAAGTGGGTTAGTATTAGAAAGTTTGAATTGAACTTGAATAGATTAGAGTTGAAGAATTTAAAAGTAGTATGTACTACTTTTGTGGCTTGGATGGTGTTTTATTAACTAAAAATCTTGTATAAGCTTGTGTATGTGACATTGTGGATGAATGGTGGCTAATTATCGTTTATATGACATTAAATGTGGTAATGTGACTAGTATTGTTGGTAACCATTGTTGTGGATTAAATGATAGTAATAGTTACTAAGTAAAGATTAATGTTTCTAGTGTCACTAATGAAAGGATTGTCGTAGTTGTAGTTACTCGATGAGGTTGTGAGTCTCGAGTTTGGTTATGACCATTGTGAATGATTGTATTCAGTTATTTGTAGATAGTTAAGCTTGGTTGTCATATTGATATTTCTATTGTGTTGCTAAGTTGTGAGACTTGGACCCAAGTTATACAAATCGTTATTAATTCGTCAAGCCACAAATTTAATTTATTTTTAATCGTCTTACTCTAAAACCTTGGAAAGGTAACACATCATTACTACAATGAGTAATATGATTGATATTAAGTGTTACATCATATATTATGTGTTCTTAAATTTTCTCATGGATAGTTTGATTGTAACACGCAAGCGTATGGTTGCGTCCTTTTCACTTGAACACATCTTGATATAGAATTGACTGAAATCTAATGTTATGGTTGATTGAATTAATGGCGTAGTTCATGTGTGAACATGGGTTGAATTTATCGTATAAGTACGTTTAGAGTGTGTATTAGCTTGAATTGAAACTTGTTTGGCTAATAGTGTAGCTTGTATGGAGTCAGTGCTTCTTAAATGATGTGAAGTAGGCTTATTAGTCTTACTTTAAACGTGTATAGGTGCCCGGTTCATAAGAGGTGCGTAAGAACCTCCTTCGAAGTGATTTTTGCGACTTGTTATCTTGCAATTCGGGTAAGTACCTTGATAGCTAGTTCTTGCACCTTGAATATGTTTCCTTTGTGTAACAATATTATATGAGCTATACTGGATTTATCTTGCTATTTAATATTATTGAGTCGTGTTACAAGTGTGAATCGGTTATAGAAATAGTAGAGAATGGGTTCGATATGCAAGAGTAGAATGATGGATTATATGAGATAGAATGGGAATGAGTCCCTTATTGATGAGATATTAAGTTGGATAATTCGTGACTCCACGGATTGGTACCCATTTGGATTAGTTCCCGGAGGCATGGACCATCTATATATGGTCGTTGTACGGGGGTATGATCATACTTTGCCATTGGGCGCCGGCATGGCCGTCACCGTCCTTGGCTGAGGTGTTGCCATGTGGGTCTTGCAAACCCAAATATGGTGGCCTCTAGTCACATAAGAGGATATATAAAAGTAATTGAAGAGATAGAAGACGGTGAAGATATTGAGAAGTATATTGAATTGAGAAACAGGTGGAGTAGAGGCTTACACGTTTGGATACCTTCCTCACCTTGCTTTGTGAAATTGTTTATTGGTTACATATACATAATTCATTGTTACTTACGGCGTTCTGTTGTTTCCTTGTTGATGGCTTATCTTTGATGGCCTGCTATGACACGTTGGTCTATGACCTTACGTTGAGCGATAGGGGTATCATAGATAGCACCTGAGTTTTGGAGTTTCTTTGCTTTGCATCAGGGGTTTTGAGTGAGAACCTTGACGCGAGCCATGTTCTAATTTTTGACGATACATGTGGATTTTAATTTGTAATTGAGTATGCTTGGGTTTGACGCGTGTGCCCTCCTTTGATGTAATTCGTTCCGCTGCAAACATTTATTTCGTTTTATATTTCGTTATAGCATCTTGAATGACTTGTATAGTTGGTTATGTTTTTGGAAAACCCTAGTGTTTACATGGGAACCACAATCCATGCTTAGCATGTCGACAGAGGTTTTGGCGATGATCTTTCCGCCGCGATTTGTTACAAGGCTATTAATGCCTCTCCTTCATGATGGGTTAATGTTCGTTTAATTCTTTTCGGGCGTTAAAAATTCAAGGCAGATGCTACCGAAATTTTCGTAGGATTTTGTTTGGAAGATTTCCCATAACCTCTTTAATCAAACTTAAACATTATCCTCTTCATTTATTTTAAATTATTTTAAATGTAACACCCGAATTTCCTCCGTTCTCTTCCGGTTTTGGTTCCGTCCAGAGGGTCGGAAATTCAGGGGTGTTACAGTTTTTGTCCTATTTTCATTACTCTAGTTTTATTGCTTATTTAGTTTTCATTTACTAAGAACCCTAGCTTTTAATTTCTACAACTTAATATTTGAAAATCACAAAAATACTTTTGTTAAGGTTTATTGTAGTTATTGTTCATTTAATCCACTAGTTTATTATTTTCTAGGTTTTACAAATTTGTTCTCCAATCGTTCTCATCTTTTATGGGTATCTTCTGATACTTCTTCTTAGTTATTATTGATAGTTTGTTCTTGTTTCTATGCTTATTTGTGGCTTTCACCATTGTTGCTCAATAACTTTATTATTTGGGTTCTTTTGTTTGTTGATTATTCAATATTTATTATATTATCACTTATGGTGTCTTTAAGCATTAGAATGAGTAGTGAGTAGTTTTCTAGGGTTGGGGTTAACTCAATCCTTGTGATGGCTTGAAGACAATGAAACTCTAGTTGATTTTGGGTTGATTAAATGCTTAGATAAGGGGTTATTCTACCCATTGGCTATGGATTCTCATGATTGCTTCCAATATACCAACGAGAGTTGGATTTTGAGTAATCTAATCTTTGATCAATGGATGGAATCGGGTGTAAGGGATCAATGACGATTGAACCTTGCATCTACCCTCTCATCTAAGGGCTTTATCATTAACCTATGAGAGTAGGGAAGGATGAGCAAGTAGCGGATAATTTATAGCCTGAGATCTTCATCTTCACTAACGAGAGTGAGGATGGTGAAGAGCTTGGAGGCAATCCCAAGCCCAATCAAGGATCAGATTGCTCCTCTTAGTTTGATTCGCTACTCTTTAATTACCCTTAAGAAGCTAGTGTATCACCATTGAATAGTCATCATCAATGAGTTAACCCGATCCTCTTTTTATCATTGATTGTTAAACCCCTATTTATTTTGCATATTTTTCCATTATTGCATTCAACAAATCCCCCTTTTTATCCGACTAATTCGCAAAGAAAATTGCATACCTTTGCTCTTTGTGTTTGACCCGTATGTGCTACAACACCGTGCACTTGCGGTAACTCACATGTTGAGATAAATTTGTGTGAACAAGAAGCCCCAAATCTTTGATACCGAATACAGAATGCAAATGAGATTTCAAACCATTAATACCATGAATATCATTGCCAGTAAGAATAATGTCGTGAACATACACAATAGCAAGGATAAACGATTGAGAAGATTTTTTGAAAAAAAGTGAATAATTATTCTTGGACTGCAGAAAACGTTTATGAAGAAGTTCTTGTGTAAGCTTGGCAAACCATTAACGGGAAACCTGTTTAAGACCATAGAGAGATTTTTTTTAATTTGCATACAATATTCAGACCATAATAAAGACCTTTAGGAACACACATAAACACCTCCTCATGGAGATCCCCATGGAGAAATACATTATTGATGTCTAACTAAAAAAGTGGCCAATGATATTGAGCAACAAGAGCAATGATGCAGTTAACAGTGGTCTTTTTGATAACCGGGGAGAAAGTTTCTTGAAAATCTATGCCATGCTTTATAGTATAACCCTTTGCAACAAGTCGGGCTTTGTACCGTTCAAGAGAACCATCAGACTTCAAATTGACTATGTAGACGCATTTGCAACCAATAGTTTTTTTGTCTTTAGGTAAGGTAACCAAATCCCAAATATTGTTTTGTTCAAGGGAAAGAAGTTCAGGTAATATAGCTTTGACCCAATTAGCATCAGTAGCAGCTTCTTTGTATGTGTGAGGTTCATACAGAGAGTGTGGTTGTGAGAGGATAGGTGTAATAGCCCGAGTCAAAGCGAACCAGATATTCACATGTAAATATGAATTCTGGGTCACACATTGGACATTTAAGTTAAATCGTTTCTAGGACCGACCGTTCTAGTGATAAAGAAATAATTAACAATAATGAAAATAATAAATCCGCGGAAGTCTTAAAATTTACAACTTGAGAACCTATTGGCCTCATTTAAAGCTAGTTAATGTTCAAAATAAAAACATACTTGCGATAAAAAATTTATATAATTAAGTTCATTCGACAAAAATAACATAAGTCTACTGGTTTAATTCCTTGATTCCTCACACACCAACCCCACCTGCAAGTCAACCTGCTAGTAGTCGAATCACAACAACATAGCACGTTCCAAAGAACATAAACAAGTACACGTCAGAGACTTCATTCAATGTATTATATAGGTTATATACAAGCAATGAGTTCATCCTAGCATGAAAAGACTCTAATAATTTAGATCTCATATTTGACTTTTCAAATCCCAACTCATGTCGTTGCCCGTCCTGTTCGGGTCGTCAGAGGTTAAAGTATGCATACCCCCATGGTGACCGTAATGATCCAAAACTGCCATGGGAACAATATTTATATAATCCAATCCAAAAATGTTAACCCCTTTAGGTAACCAACACATAAATCCTCAATTTCCAAGTTTAACTCCTTTTAAATTATTTGAGGTGTCTAAAATCCTTATGTGATTCACAATGCCATAATCAAGAATGAAACAACACTACTTGCACAACCACATAACAGTATGGTCTAAGCGTGTACCTTAATAGCAGGAGAACCCAATACACAATCACTACACATGCGGTATTTCAACCTCTTATGAACCGAGGTCCTAAACACAAACACACACAAAAAATCACGTATTAGTACGTGTTCACACAATGAATCCACTTTAGGCCATCAAGGCACTACTATACTTCATAATATTAAATGATTAAACCAATAAAACTCAATGTTCCTTAGTTCAAAAACAACCAGTAACTTTACAGCCCATTTCAGACAGTTTACGAATTTCAAACAGAAAATCCGACTTCACCAACGCGTCCGGAAGGTATCAATTACCTTGGGTACCAAATTTCATAATTTTTAACACTCGTTTACTATTTTTAATCGATTTTAGCGTTAAAGCTATTTTCAATTCAATCGGCAGTAAAACAACAAAACAAAACACACCCGAACCACTAAGGCATAATGCGCGCTTTTCGAGACAGAACATGCGGCCCAGAAAAAAAATAGTAATGTATTTATTTATGTATATTTTAATTCCTTTAATCACATTTATCAATTCATCGGAATCTAACAACGATGCAAAAATCGTAACACAACGTATATACGTTATCACCCAAATATCAATGAAATTAAATGAAATAATAATTATAAATAATCTCGTCGAAACAGAAAATATATATTTTTGACTCCGTTTTCATGATTTTATATATAAATTATATTTCATATCTATTTATATATGCATAATCACAACAAAATCCCTAGAAATCAAAAACAACAAATTTGCTTCTATGATGATTAACAACCATATATCATGAAGTATAAATTCATTTTTTCCAAACCTTCACATTACGCATCTTTTTATTAAATCCCTAATCATATAAAGCATATTTGTAAATTAATAATATACATATATACAAAATCATCATATCAAACCATGAACCAAATTTCACATATACTTTCTAATCAACTAAAACATATTTTCATCAATATTATTTATTTCTATGTCAATCAAATAAAAAAAAATGAACACAATCCTTTAAACAAATTGAAATTTTGTTAAAGGTTTATGAATTACAAAAACTTACCAATCAAAAATCAAAAAGCTAGGGTTATAAACACTTGAACACCAAAATTAACCCTTGATTTTTTTTTTCTTATTTTCTCCCTTTTTCTCTCATGTAGTTGAATGAAATGAGAATGTGAAGAAAATTTTCTGAATTATTAACCTCCAAAAAACCATTCGTATGCAAGGTTAAATCCCCATAATGCCTAAACTTTAATTCCTAAGTTAATTGCCCATAAAATGCATTGAGTGAGGAGTTACATAAACTCATCCACTATGCCTCTTCAACTGGCCAACCCTTGGTATATCCACCTACTTTATCTTTTTTTTTCTTTTTAATTTAATCAATAGTCCAATTAAATTGTAAGAATCAAAAACGTTATGCAATTAACTCATTAAGCGACAAAACGCACGCATAACGAAAGCTCATACGTTGTAGAATTAAAATGTATGTATTTTTATAATTTTAGTTATGTATTTTAAATTTTTTTAATCGATTAAATATATATTAAATAATTATTTATTTAAATAATATTTTGACGGGGTGTTACAGACTACCCCCCTTAAAAGAAGTTACGCCCTCGTAACTTGCATAAACTTCACATAAAAAAATATATTTGACAAACATGACTCAAAATTAGGAGTATCAAAACTTATTGATAGCACTCTAACAATTCACAAAACAAACTTGACTAACTTGACACACTACCAATTGACAACACACATCGATTTATCTACTGCTTCGCGCGAAATTCCTATCGCCTTCTACCCCCCTTAAGGAAGTTACGTCCCCGTAACTTTACTAAATTGAAATAAGTGTAGGTACTTTTCACGTATGGAGGTTTCGGTCTCCCATGTAGTTGCCTCTCGCTCTTGATTTGCCAATAAGACTTAACTATGGTAATATCCTTTTTTTCAAGTACTACGGACCTTCGTATCTAAAATATGTATAAGACTAGTTGGCGTCAAGTTCTAAAGGTTCTAAGTCTAAAACATGAGATGACGCGGCAAAATATCACTCCCAGTGTGAGACATGGAAACATCATGAACTTTTCCAACGAATAGGGAAGAGATACCGGTAAGCTATCTTCCACAAACGTTCCAAAATCTCATAGGGTCCAATAATTCTAGGACTTGACTATACTCGAGTACCAAAACGACACACCTTACTCATCAGCGATACCCTTAACAACACTCGATCCCCCACTTTAAACTCCTTTGAACGGTGTTTAAAAGCAGCATAAGGCTTTTGACGGTCTTGAGTTGCCCTTATCCTTTCCCTAACCGCCTTTACTTGGTTTATCATTTGGAGTAAAAAATTTGGCCCTAAAGTAGCAGTTGCAGGGAAATCATCCTATTACACCAACCACGACAACGACGCCTATACAACGCTTCAAAAGAAGCCATTTGAATTGTCGCCTGGTCACTATACTTATTAGAAAGCTCGAAGAGATCTAAATGAACATCCCACGACCCTTGCCACTCCATGGCAATAGCGCAAACATATCTTCTAAAATCATGTTTGGTCATCCGTCTATGGGTGAAATGACGTACTATATGACAATGTCGTCCCCATAACCTGCTGTAATGTCTTCCAGATTTGTGACAAAGTATCCCGATCAGACACAATTGTGCGAGGCACCCCATGAAATCGTGAAATATACTGAATATAAGCACGACATCTCCTAACAATAGTTCATAAGGACGAAACATCAGACGTTGTTAACTGATCCACTATTGCTCATAAGGCCTCATTCCACAACTTCATTCGAGACAACCCTACAACAAAATCCATCGATATATTATCCCTCTTCCACGCCGGAATCTCCAAAAGTTGAAGCAACCCACCTGGTCCTTTGTCCTCACTTTTAACCTTTGACAGGTCAAATAGCGCGGAACATACTTAGTGACGTCCTTGTTCATTCCCCCATTGACAAACACCATCAACCAAACCTCAAACCTCTATCAAAAAAAACTCTTCTTCAAAGTTCTTTCCCCCATTGACAAACACCATCAACCAAACCTCAAACCTCTATCCTCATTAATAAAGAATGCCTCTGCTTTTCCCTCACAAGCCTTCTCTTTTGACTTCACCAGTTTAGGGTCGTTATTCTGCAACTCAAGCTTTCTTTGAAAAACGAGAGTTGTATAGCTAAAGCGCTCAAACGATGTTGCAACTCATCTTCTTGTATGACCTTTAAATTTAACCTAGCAAAATATCGATTTAACTCCTCAACCCCACTCAAGGTAGCCAAGGTATAACATGATTTTCTGCTCAAGCGTCAACAACAAAATTAGCTCGCCCTTCTGAATATACAAACCCAAGATCGTTATCCGTCATCACTTCCAGCCATCGACACTGCCACACGGTTAGGTCACTTAGGTGTAGATATATTTCAAACTCTGATTAGTGAAAAATTTTACAATTGACTGCATACAAATCATGCCGCCATATCGTGAGAGCGAAAACAATAACAGCTAACTCCAAATCGTGAGTAGGATAATTAACCTCGTGCATCTTCAATTGTTGTAAAGCGTACGCTATAACCTCGCAATCTTGTATAAGCACGCATCTCAATGCCTTCTTTGGTGCATCGCTATAAATCGAATAATCCAAATTTGCATCTTTAATACGAACATGGGTCGTAGTTAACCTCTCCTTCAAGGTCACAAAGGCTTAGACACACTTATTAGACCACTCAAATTTTCTTTTTAATTTAATCAATAGTCCAATTAAATTGTAAGAATCAAAAACGTTATGCAATTAACTCATTAAACGACAAAACGCACGCATAACGAAAGCTCACACGTTGTAGAATTAAAATGTATGTACTTTTATAATTTTAGTTATGTATTTTAAATTTTTTTAATCGATTAAATATATATTAAATAATTATTTATTTAAATAATATTTTGACGGGGTGTTACAATAGGGGAATGAGAAGAGGTAGAAAGGGCTACATGATTTCACGAGTGGGATAAAGCGTGATTACAAATGTAAACCTTGAGATGACCAGGAGGTATGTGAGGTCTAGTAGATTTTCGAAAAGGTACAGGAAGAGTGGGAGTTGGAATAGGATGTAGGGTAGGTGTAGGTGGCAAAGGAATGGATAAAGAAGTGTATGAATAGAAGGTGAGGTAGGTGTAGGTAACGTGGGAGGGGCATTGTCAGGAAAGAAAGTAGGATTAGGATTTAGGAGTAAAGGTAGTAGGAGGATAATTTGCGAAATGGTCAATAATAGTGATTGGGAGATAAAAACGAGTGGATGGGGAAATGTGTTTAAAGTGGAAGGGAAAATGATGCTTATGAAAAATTACATTCCGGGAAATAATAAAGTTTTACGTAGTAAGATTATAAAGTTTGTATGCTTTTCGACCATCACACAAGGTTCGGCTCGAGATTGAAATTTGGTTCAACCTTGTTTAAGGCACGAAGATAGTGAGTGGTAATTTTTACACCAAAAAGTTTCTCATGAGGAGACATGGTACCCAAGCTATTAAGTTGCATTCGATTGATCAAATAAGTGGCACATTGAACGCTTTCACCCCAAAATTGAGGGGGTAAATGGGCTTGAAACAATAAAGCACGAGCTGTTTCAAGTAAATGACGACGTTTGTGTTCAACAACCCCGTTTTGTTGAGGGGTGTCAACGCAACTTTTCAGATGTAATATACCCCGTTTTGTGTTCATAGCACCTTCACATAATTCAAGAGCATCACCAGTGCGCACTTGTTTAATGCGAGCATCATGTTGAGTCTTGACGTAATTAAAGAACTGTTGAATAAAAAAAACACATTGCGATTTGCTTTGTTATAAGTAGAGCCACGTACATTTTGTGTAATCATCAACAATAGTAAGTAAAAATCCCCGTCTCCTCAGACCACCGGTGATTACTCATGGAGACTGTAGATTGGCCCCACAAACCAACACAAGTCTTTCCAATGCTATTTGGCCTCACTCGTGCGCACATAGGAAAACTTCTTTGTAGGTAACACATCCTAAGATTGCTCCCCACCAAGCATACTTAACTTTGGAGTTCTTAGCAAATGGGCTCCCATGAAAAGAAGATGCACCTTGTTAATATGAGTAGTCTATCAATCCTTATTTAAGCTAAATATGGGGTATCACAAGTACAAATTGAGTAAAATCCCCATACATCCATATGAAGTCGCTCAAAAGGTGATGTAGACTTGACATAGCTAGAAATAAAAGGTTGCCTAGATTTTTTTTGCTTTTGGACAAATGATGCAGAAAAAAGATTTAACAAAGTAGTGGTGTCAAGATCATGTTTGTATGCATTGAGATGAGTGAAAGGGACATGACCTAGCCGTATATGTCATAGTTTGACTTTCTCTAATGCTTTATTACATGTGAATGTACTAGCTATAAGTAAGAGAGTATAATTTTGTTTGATGGCTGCAGGAACAGTGGCAATGAGGCATGAATCTCCAAAATAATAGAATCCCCTTTTGAGCTTACCAAGAAGCAAAGGAGTCCTCTTTAAAGGAACCCGAACCAAGCAAGAGGTGTTAGTAGTGAATAACAAAGGAATTTTTTTTCAGTATTGCAAAGTTTAGAAACGGAGATGACGTTGAACAAAGAGAACATCCTTAAGTACGAATGTTGCATTAAGATGGACATCACCAATGTGAGAGATTGTTATAGAGCGACCATCAAGGATAGTGATGACATGACAAGAATGAGTAACAAATTGTAAATTAGTGAATGAAGAAAGAGAGTGACACATGTGATCGGTAGCGCCGCTGTCAATGATCCAACCAAAATGATGATGTTGAGAGAGGAAATAAGAAGTACCTGCTATATTAGAAAAGTGAGAAATAGTTAAAGGATCGAGTGTAGGGGTGGATGCAAAATCAACTGTCTTTCCAAGAACATTCAAAAGGTCATTGAATTGTTCATCAAAGAAACCAGTTTGATGAATGTCAGAACGATGATAATGGCCAGAATCAAGAGTAACAACAATTCGTTTGGAATGATTCTGTTGGAAGTAGGATAGCCATGGATCTTGTAGCACCGTTGAATACTATGACCTGTCATCTTGCAATGATCACAATAATAAGTGGAATAACGCTTAGGGCCTTTCATATGAAAACTAGGAGGACTAGAAGGATTTGTATTTGAACGAAGAGCGCTCATAGTGTGGCTTCTTGTTAGATACAAAGGCCATGGAGTCAGGAATGGAGGTGGTGGAAAGCTTAATAAGGCCATAATTTTTATAGATTATTTAATATTATATTAAATTAATAATAGACAAGTATAAGAAATTAAGTGAGTTAATATGTAACAAACGGTAGCGTGTTTTATCGCGTACAAGGTTATCGTCATTTAGTTATTAATCTTTAAAAAATATATATGTATAATAAAATGAAATGAGTGCAATAAATACATAATTAATTAATTTAAAAAAATATAAGTGAGTAAGGAGAGGGAAGGGAGCCGATTATGGCGGAGGGAGTTCAAAGGGTTGTAACTCCCTTCTTAATTGTGCATTATGGCACAATTAAGAGAAAACTGTCTTTAAAGCCTTCTTATGCAAGATCTCCTCATGTTTACTCTTGCATTGGGTGAGAAAAAAAATCAGAAATTTTCCTCCTTTCTTGCTCTTAGTGTTTCGGTTCATCACAATAAAAAAAATAAAAAATAAAAAATAAAAAACTTTGTGTTCATCCAATCTTTTAATCAAGGGTAAATGAAATTTAGTTGTTAATTGTAGATTTTATTTTTATGATAAATTACATTTTATATTTTATATATGATGATATCCTATGACATTTTAGGAGGATTGAGTATTTTATATAAGTTTTTCTTTAAATAATCCTTTAATAAAATTGATTTGTAAAAAGGATTAAATCATAATTTGGCTATATAAAACTTTCCTTGATTTACATTCTTTAACAAAGTTTCAATGTTTTATAAGAATAAAGTCTATTTTCATGTTTGAATAAATTTATTTTATGATCTAAATTTCTCTAGCAAGATTTCAATTTGTAGAAGAAATTAAAAATATTTGGATTAAGTAATGTAGGTATCCATGAGTTTATAAATCTTTTATGCTATGTTTGAGAATAAGGATTTCATTTGAAAATATAGATTTGATTCAAAATTAGTGTTTGACAAATACTAGAATTTCAAATTCGGATTTGAGTCAAATCCACAATTGTTATCAAAATGGTTTAAAGATGAGGATTTGAGAAAGACCTCCCAAACATTGTCATTCTCAAATTCTAAATTCATGATTTCATTATTGAAATCATTAATTTGAAATGAAATGCTAATTCCCAAACACAACCTTAACAAAATTTGATTTGTTTAAAGGAATGTGTTTGTTTAAAGGAATGTGTGTATATATATATATATATATATATATATATATATATATATATATATATATATATATATATATATATATATAAATTATATAATATAATATATATATAATAAAGGTATATAATATAAAATAAATATTTATATTTGTTATTAAAAGTATATAAATTATATATAAAGGGAAATATATATAATAAAATTTTAAAAATTTTAAATATATAATATAATAAAAAATTTTAAAAAAATTTGCAGGGGTTTTTTTAATAAATATTAAATTTTTTATAAAAGTTGTTTTTACATTAAGGGGAAAATATTTTTATATTATATAATATTTTTATATATATTTAATTTATTAGGTTAATGAAATGTTAGCGTTATATATATATATATACAGGTATATATATATATATATATATATATATATATATATATATATATATATATATATAATATAGGTTCATATATATATAGAATGGTATAAATATTATGCAAGAAATAGATCTTCTCTTCTATCTTCTGTCAATATTGTTTCTTCATCTTCTCTTGCTTGAAAACCAAAAATGCGACTCGATCTTCTCTTCTATCTTCTGTTTGTGAAAACGAAAAACTTCTTGTAGTTATCTTCTCTTCATCGTTGTCAGAGACAAATCATGTGAGCTTTTTTACAGATTTTTTCAATTCATTTTCAAATTAGTAATTAATCTAGGGTTTTCTAATTTGGGAAAAAAAATCATCTCTAATCTCACTTCAATCTGCAGAAATTGATTGTTATTATTGTGTTATATTGTGTTGGATTTGTCTGGAATTAGGTTTTCCATATTTGTCTCTGACAATAGACATCAATAACTTTACTTTCTTTTCTTCCATTAATATCCTGATTAGAGAAAGCTTTAAGGCTCCATCTTTAATCAAGCGTTTTTTGAGTTATTTTTCTCTTTATGTTGATTTGTTGTGTCTTTCCTTTCTACATGTTAGTTTACTATATCGTTGAACAAGGTTGCTATCTTCGTAGGAAAATATGTTATAATTTTGTTGTCTTACTGTGTACTCGAACATGGTTAAGGATTGTTTGCTTATGAATAACTGTGGAAAAAAATCAAAATACTTTAATCACATTAAAAGTTACTATGTCCTTGATAAAAGATACTATGAATATGCTGCTTTCAATTTGATTATAAATTTGTTTCTCTTTTGATTTAAATTTGTGTTTATGAATTATTTTTGGTGAATATTGATGATATTTTGTGTAGAGTAATTAATTTTGTGCTGATAATGGTTTCTTGGGTTTCCACTCTTGTGTTCTTCCTCTTAATGCTACTGTACATTGCTTTGGGAATTAAACTAGCTAGAGCAAAACTAATATGAATTAGTATTTCTAAAAGATTACTATGTGCTGAAAGAAGGTTACTATATCCTTGGAAAATATTACTGTGTATTATAACTTTCTCTAAGCCTATTAGCTCAATTTGGTAGAGCATTGTGTATTTGTACTTACATTGCACAGGGGATGTAGGTTCGAATCCTACATAAGCCCCTTTTGTTCGGCTAATTTTCTTTGAGATGAAGATGTTTGGTTGAAGGTGACTGTTTATTTACTATTGTTTTACTGTTTTCTATTTATAAGAATAAGATACTATGTTTTTAGTAAAATGTTCTTGTAATAGTTTTTAATATACCATGTTCTTGAAAAAAGTTACTATGTTCTTAGTAAAAGATACTATGATTATAATAAGTTACTGTTTCCGCATATAAAATTGTGAAAAAACAAAATTCAAAACAATAATGTGCTTATGTTTAACAAAGAGATGATTAAGATAAAGATGGTTTGTTGAACTACTGCTTTACTGTTTTCTTATTATAAGATATTATATTTCTTTGTAAAATGTTAGTATGTTCTTGTAATTTTTTTAACATACTATGTTCATAGAAAGAGTTACTATGTCCTAAATAAATGATACTATGATTATATAGAATTACTATTTTTACAAATGAGATTAATATGTTTTGAAAACACATGTTCAATAATATCATCGAAATTGGCCAAATTTATTTACAAAATACAAATAATAGCCTATGTAGGATTTGAACCTACATCCTCCATACAATGAAGAATAGAGTGCTCTACCAATTGAGCTAATAGGCTTAATCTGTAACAGGCTCAAATATCTTAAACTTAATCTTTCGATAAATTATACCGAAATTTCCATTCAAATTTCTAATCCTTTAAATATCCATTTCAAACCATCTTTAATTCCTAAACCTTTTTCTGATTTTGTAAATTCTTTTGAATATTAAACTTTAAAAATATTATTTTGTTTAAAATCTTTTTATAAGCACTAAAATATTATTTTATTATTTTATAGTACGAAAGTAAAATTTTATTATTATAATTACATGATCAAACTTACCCATTATTCTAAAAAATATACACTTGGATAAACTAGAACAAAAATATGATGAACCAAAAAAATTATTTCTATCAAACTCATGATTTTATCACTTTACACAAGCTATCACCATTTTTCTTATACAAGTTAACTTTCTCCTACACTCCAACTCTTACAAATTCACTTTTACACACTCTAAATCTCTTACACAAGTTAGTCTTTTTCCATACTCATAACACTCTTATTCATACAATCTAAGAACTACAAAGTTGACCACACCATTATAAATACCTCCCCTTATCCATGAGATCACTTGCACCCTTCATCAAATCTTTCTACCATTCTTTTCTTATATCTTCACTTCATTAACATCTTACTACCTTAATACTTTTATTATTAGTTGAAAGAATTCAAGAAAATGGAGCTTAGAATACTCTTTTATTTAGCTTAAATCATCATCATTTTGGAGTATTTTTTCTTATCTTTGGAGCATTATTATCTATCTTGAAGGGTCTTATATCTTATTATTTTCCCAATTAGTACTTAGTACTAATCCTTGGTGTTAGTATGGTATAACTTCTTACCCTACTCTTCGTGTGAAATTTTACATTATATTTACTTTATAATATGCAAAGTATGAAATATGTTGATATGTTTTAGTAGGAAGTTAGTTTAATGAATTTATGATCAAGATTATATTAAGTATGGTTATATTAAGAATATTGTTATTATAGTTTATTTTTTTAGATTTGAGTTTATCTTTAAAGTTATAGTAAATTTCTAAGTTATTAAATAGTAAAAGTGTTTTCTTGAATGATTTAAAATTTTATTATTAAAATATGCTTTGTAACTAGTTTGTACAAAATATTTTTAGTTGACGGTTTGAATAAAGTTTATGTAAAGATGTAAAAGTGTTTTTAATGAACTTGCCTTTTTTAAATTATGTGTGAAATTTGATTTAAGGGAAAATATTACAGGAAAAAAAAAATATTTTTTTTATAGCTACATGTGGAAAATACTAATTTGAAGACTAAGCTAATTATTAGAGTGAATTTAGTGAGCTATTATAATAAAGCTAAATATAAATTTAATGTGTAAAAATTTAGTAATGAACATACAAATACATAAATGTGATTAAACGCTTTTGATTAAGAATTATATTAAATGAATGAAGTTACCAACTAGGTTGGTCAAAGTCAATTAATTTCAAAGTCAACTTAGTACTAAAATGTGATGTACTTGTGTGTGTGAAAATGTATTGATTGAATGACCCGATAGTAAGGTAATGTCGAACATGGACCGGCATTAAAATCCGGCCGCGGCTCGCTCGCACGTAAAATCTGTGTATATGGGGTTGCTTACCTATCCTTCGTGGAGCTCGAGCATAAACATTGTATTGAGGGGTGATCGACTCCCACCACGCTTTAGGGTTTAGGACTACGGTCCTCACCTAACCAGACCCTTACATATATCAGGTGTCATATTGTTGTGTTTGTTGATTAGTGATGAACTTGATTAGTGGTTATCCTATGAATCATGGTACGGTTATGAGTATTAACCAAATGAACTTACTTGAGATTTAAGATTACCAAATTGTATAAATGGCGAACGCATTCTACAGGAGTTGAGAATGGTATCTTAATGACTTAAAAGTAAGGAACAGAAAAAGAATATAATAAAAAGAAAACAAAGGTGTTAATTAATTTGAAATTCGTACTTAAATTATTATAAAGAAAATGTAGTGTATAATTTTCATATTTTTGAGCTGGATAGGATGTTATGCTCCGGCCAGATCTCAGATTCAATCGGTACGCCATCCGTATCATGGATGGCAGCATTTTCGCGAGTTTAGTTCTGGTTCCGATCCGGCGCAACAAATATTTTTTTGTATAAACATTATTATTAAACATTAATTATGTATCGAGATTGCCGCTTCTGTTACATAATCAGTCATAAAAAGAAAAAATCATATTAAATAAACATATTAGATTCAAAATATAAAATGCAAAACAAAAAATCAAAAACAAGAAAAAATCATATTCAATAAACAAATCATATTTCAAATCAAAAACTGCAGAAAAAAAAATCAAAAACAAGCAAAAATCAAAAACAAGATCTGAAATATTAACAAATTCAACAACAAACCAGATTCAAAATATAAAATGCTAAAAAAATCAAAAACAAGAAAAAAATCAAAAACAAGATCGAAAATAAGAAAAAATTTAAGAAAAAACCAACTCAAAAACCAAAAATGCAAAAAAAAAATCAAAAACAAGATTGAAAATAAGAAAATATTCAAGAACAAACCAGATTCAAAAATCAAAAATGCAAAAAAAAAGATCTAAAACATGAAAAAATCAAAAACAAGATCGAAAATATTCAAGAACAAACCAGATTCAAAATCGAATTTACGAAAGATCGATTGAATACTTGAAAACAACACATTTTCATGGGAGAATGAGAAAGGATGAGAGAAAGTGGAGGACTGTTTTTGGATGAAGGAGGAAGATAAGAGGAACATTTTGAAGATGAAAGATGCACAAAAAGACCAAGCCGATTTTTTTTTAAAAAAAAAAACCGGATAAAAAAAGGCCTTGAACCGCGTGCAAGTTTAAGAATCATCTTGACCATTGATCTTTCATCCGGACGGCTGAAATTGCTTCTTACCCTTCTCATTTTAAGACCCCTTCTCATTTGATCTTATGTTCTGTATAAGATTAAGAGAAGACAGTAACTATACATAATCATAGTAACCTTTATTCATAACATAGTATCTTTTTCTAAGAACATAGTATCTTTAGAAAATGATAAATTGAACCGGTTCAGTATTAAAGACATTGGTTCATATTACACGAAAAAAGCAATATTGAACCGCGTGCAACTAACAAAATTAACAAATTAAATCTGTCCATTGATCTAAAAAATAAACGCTTCAGATTACTTCTCACCGTTCTCATTTTGAGACCCCTTCTCATTTGATCTTATATATATATATATATATATATATATATATATATATATATATATATATATATATATATATATATATATATATATATATATATATATATATATATATATATATACACACACACTTTGATTCAAAAAGGTATTTTGGTTTATGATTCTCTACAAAATTTTAATTTGATAAGAGGATCAAATATTTAATTCCATCATCATAGTTTATGAATTTTATGTGTTTTGAAAGATCTTGTGGGTGGGTATGTTTTAGTTTGATGGCTTTATGCTTTTATGATGGTTAGATTTTTGAAAATAAATTTGTATTGTTTGTAGATTCGGTTTTATCAGATTTTTCTTGGTCATGAGTTTTAATAGGGTTTTATAATTTGAATAATAAATATATAAAAATAATAATAATTAATTAATGAGTGTTTCCGGACACCAGCTGCTGCCTCGGTGGTGACGCCTCATTCCGAAGTGTTGGGTGTGTTTCGTTGTTGTTTTGTTTAACCGATGTGTTACAATTCGTTAAAACGCTTAACATGATTAAAAATAGCAAATAGGTGTTAGAAATCATGAAATTTGGTACCCCAAGGTAATTGATGTGTTCTAGACGCAGTGGTGAAATCGGATTTTTCATATGAAATTTCTAAACTGTCCGAAATGGCTGTTTAAGTTTCTGGTTAAGTATTAAAGTTTTGAGTTATTGGAAATTGGATGAAATCAATTAAAATTATCAAGTCCTAGTAATATTTAGTGGTATGGAATGGGTTAGATGTGTAAACATGTTCTAATACGTGATCGTTTTGTGTGTGTGTGAGTGTGTTATTTAGGACTTCGATTCATAAGAGGGTGAAATTCCTGTCGTGCTTGAATATCATTAGTTTGCAGCACTTAAAGGTACACGCTTAGACCATACTGTTTATGTGGTTGTGCAAGTAGTGTTGTTTCATTCTTGATTATGGCATTGTAAATCATATAAGGATTAGACACCTCAAATAATTTGAAAGAAGTTAAACTTGGAAATTGAGGATTTATCTGTTGGTACAAGGGGTTAACATTTTTGGATTGAATTATATATAATTATTGTTCTCATTGCAGTTTTGGATCATTACGGTCACCATGGGTGTATGCATACTTTAACCTCTTACGACCCGCACAGGACAGGCAACGTCTTAGGTCGGTGGTTGCCTTGGGATTAGCTCTCCCAAGTGTATTCCTCCAAAAGGATTGGATTTTTACTTGAACGACCCGAACAGGACGGGCAACGTTACAAGTTGGGAATTTTTGGAAATGAACGTACTAGAGCCTATGCATGCTAGGATGAACACATTACTTGTATTCCACTTGTTGATTGAATGTAGGGATGGTCACGGGTCCAGGACCCTGTTGGACTCACCCCTTTGTTAAGGGTTTAGGTCTTATTTTTTGAGACCCATTGGATCCGGGTCGGATCTGGAACAAAAAAATAATTGGCGGGTCCGGGTCCGGGTCCAATATTCGGACCCTTGACCCGCCCCTTGGACCCTTATAAATATTAAATTGTCCATTTTTATTTGTCTTCTACGTATGAATTTTGCCCCCAACACTTATTTTCTTTTCATATAGTCATAATATATATAAATAATATATATGCTACTTGCTAAGTACTAACCCAATTACCCTTATTTCATGGACTCGAACTAGTGTTTATAATAAAATTTAAGCGTATATGGGTGACGCTATGCGAGTTTACATGTTAAGTTAGTATTAAATATTTGTAAAATACAATAATAACTCTCTTACAAATATACAAAAA
Source organism: Amaranthus cruentus (assembly GCA_019425755.1). NCBI lineage: Eukaryota > Viridiplantae > Streptophyta > Magnoliopsida > Caryophyllales > Amaranthaceae > Amaranthus > Amaranthus cruentus. Next base: position 15,983,307 of record CM033453.1, on the reverse strand, counting down.
ATATAATGACTTAAAAATATTTCAAATTTGACAAATCAAAGAGACTTTTTATAGACCCACTAAGGACCCATTAAGGACCCTAGACCCATCAGATTCGGAGGGTATGGGTCCGGGTCTGAAAATTTTGGACCCTTAGGGTCCGGATCCGGGTCTGGATCTCAAAAAATTAAAAGGGTCGGGTCTGGTTGGACCCGCTCCAGACCCGCCCCTTGACCATCCCTAATTGATTGTATTCAGTCTCTGACGTGTATTGGATTTGTTCTTTGGAACTTGCTATTGTAGTCATTCGACGACTGGCAGGTTGATTGCAGGTGGGGACTAGAGTGAGGATTCAATCTAGGACCAATATCATCAAGACTGCACTTCTTATGTAATAAAATTATGAATAGAATAATTTCCTGCTTGTAACAAAACTTAATTTGGTTGTTTGTTGTTTCGGTATTTTTCTTAACTCGTCTTAGAGGCCAATAGGCTCTCGAGTTGTATGTTGGATCTATCATAGATTGTTAACATCTTATGTTTTATTTCCGCTTAGTTATACTCCTTTATCGATGGAACGTTGACGATCCTGGAAAGGAAGTTTCCTCTAAGTGTCCAGTGTATGAACCAGAGACATATTTTTATATGATTATCCGAGTCACTTAAGCCGGACCGTTACAATTGGTATCAGAGTGTTGTTCTTGCAATAGAATATTTCATGCAGAAGGTAGATCTTTCATGCGTAGTATATTTCCTCGAATCTGTTGGAAAGAGTCATGCAACTTCATTAAAAAAATGTACGAGACTTTAATCTTCACGATCTTTGAGATGTTGCTTTGTCAAATTACACAAACAGTTAGAGCACACACAAACAACCAAGGGACTGACATTGTCGATCTCATCCCAAACTCCTTTTAACTTTGGTGTAGTATTGAACAATAGACGTTTGAGGCTCTTGAACAGTTTGAGAAAACTCTTATTGAAGAGAATAAAGAAGAGAACTAGAAGTTTGGCCAAAACGTTCTTCAAGATTTTGCCATGTATCACGAGCATCATTGTAATACATCACACTCTAAGGCAAGATTCCGATCAAGAGAGGAGATAAGCCAACCGATGAGCATGGTGTTGCACCTATTCCAAGCTTGCAATTCGTTTGGATCTGAGGACGGTTTGTTGAGGCTACCTTCAATAAAAGACTTCTTGTTCTTGGAACTCAAACCTATAATCATGAATCTCTTCTAGGTAGAGAAATCACCATGTACAAGTTACCAAAGTAAACACCATACTACAATTACCGACTGTGCGCAATCACCATGTACAAGTTACCAAAGAAATCAGCTTTATCAGGCTTTGAATTTGCAACTAACAACTTGATAGTTTTGAGATGATTCACTCAAATAATAGAAGCACCAACAAACAAATTAATAGGGAAGGGAATCAAAATATTAGGAATTGGAAGGGTTGGAAAACGGATTTTTAGACCTGGACACGGACTCTTGAAATTCAAACGGATTCAGATCCGACCCAGATGCGTTGGGTCCAATTTTATGGATTCACAGATTCAGATCGAGTCCAATATCCCTTGTCATCTCTACTTTAAAATTTAGTGATCACTCTAAGACACTAATTTGGTGTTTGGTATAAACTTTTTAATACAAGTAAGGAATTCAATTGTCATTATTTCATATTTTTTGTTTGGTATAATATTAGCTTAACTAAATCCCTTTCTTGAGGGTAATGGATACCCTTATTTTATTACCACTAATTTATGTCAAGTAACAAATTTTCTTTCTATGATTAAATAAGTGCTTCCCTTATATTTTTATACCAAACAATATATAAATACAACTCATACCCTTACCCTTACCCTTACCCTTACTCCTCTTTATCATTTCACTTCCATTACATTTTATATTTTCATACCATATATACAACCTCTAAGGGTAAATCGGGTCATCCAAATAAAATTGTTAGATTTTCGGAATCAATGCAAATTTAGAATATAAGATTTGAAAAATGGGCCAGAAACCAATTGATTATAATAGTATAAAATAATAGTTGAAAAAATAAATATTGGTTGGACCAAAGCAACTAGCTTACAATGACAATATCAATATTTATTATAAAAAGTGGCAAGTCAAGGTAGTATTTTTCGGCTAGTCTCCTAAGAGACCGTCTTTTTGAGAGACGTCTCTTAGGCCCAATTCATTAAAGTTTATTGTCTACATTTATTCTACATTTTCCCTAATGTGCCAACCTAATTAGAGATGGTCTCTCAAAAAAACCGTCTCTCACAAGAATTTGTATTTTTGGTAAGTGGCAAGTAAACGTAGTATTTTTTGGTCGGGACCAAAGCAACTAGCTTACAATGACAAAATCAATCAATATTTATTATAATAAGCTAAAATAATTGTTTCAAGATATTATCTTTTCAAAACAAGTCTAAAAAAAATAAAATAGACTAAAAAAATAAAATACAAGTCTAGCTATGAAAACAAAGAATAGCCGCGTAAATAAATACCGACTCCAATTTACTAATAAATAATAATGTTCCATTTACTTTATGGGCTATATTCATTTTTTATTCTTAATTTGTATTTTTATTAATCTAAAGTAAAAACATAGTCAAGTAGGATCTTGTTTGATTTGTCTCAATGTAAGGATTATTTATATCAACTTTTCATAATTTTTAATTATGCACAATTAGAAATATTAAAGATTGAACAAGTACATTGGATAGAGTGCACAAATCAAATATGACATTAGTAGTGAATTAGAAGGAGTAAGACATAAAAATAGGAAAAATTATTTAAAATAATCTAGTATTTTTCACGATTTTACTACAATAATCTCATCTATTGATTAACCATGAATGATCCCAACTTTGAGAGGTATTTTCCTTGGGTATTTTCCTATTGATAAAATAAAATGTCGGAAAAAGTGTTAAAAAATATATTAAAAAAATTGATGATTATTTAATACTCAGAATCTTTTGTGTAAATTTTCATAATTTTTCTCTAATTTTAAATTAATTTTCAGTTTAATTTTTTTGTAAATTAACTACTATAGCAGGTCATCGGGTTACCCAAGTTTACTATAGGCAAATACCCCCTAAAGTTTGGATTATTCATGGTTAATCAATAGGTGAGATTATTATAGGAAAATCATGAAAATGTTGGATTATTATAGGCAAATACCCGCTGTTTTTTTTTTGAAAATTAGGAATATATAAAGTAGGAAAAATAAACACTGAAACTTGGGAGCCCCCAACCTGCCAGCATAAAAAACCCTGCGAGGGGAAAAAGCCATAGGGAGAGGAGACCAAGAGACAGGTGATACACACGCTTATCGCGCGTGATTTGCACCGATTTTAATTGATTTTAGTTCATTATTGTGCATATCTTACTTAACTGAGGCCTTTCATGATCAAATTCTATGATTTACGCTTGTGGTGTAGTACTTTGATTTATTTCAGGAGTTTTTAGCCACTTTCGAGGAGGTTTTAAGGTGATCTGGCGCTTATCGGACTTCAGGAATCAAAACCCGAACCTTCGGATTAAAAGTGACGAATCTTGGTGTAAAAATGTAGAAGGATTCGAGCATGGTCGACTTGGGTCGACCCCGTGGCTGTGCAAAATTTAAAGCTCCAACACTTAGAAAATTTTCTAAGTCAAAAGAATGCCCAGCACTGAACCAGTCGACCGGTCGACTGGGACCAGTCGAGTCAACTGGTTCATATCTGACATGCTACTGTTTATTTTTGTCCGTGAACTTTTTGCTTCAAGCTTCCTCCAATCCTTCCCCTTGCGTGCTTCAGCCTCCCCTCTCCTGTGCATCTGCTCCTCATGATGAAGACGGTTGCTTGTTTGACTACTTAGGCAATGATGGTGAATGTAAGTGGGAAGCCCATGCTTTTGGCTATTTATACTCCAATCTTCTGATGGAGAAGACACCAATTCAGCCCACAAGCTGAACCTTACTCTATTCTCTCTTCTTTCTAAGTTTATTAGTGTATTTGTAAGTTTAAGTGCTCATCCATTCCAGAAATTTGTATTAGTTCTTTCATCAAACACTTTCCTTTGGTACTTTTATCTTTAGAACTTAAGCATTTGGTTTGTAACTTAACCATTAAACACTAGTAGTTTGTAGTACTTTTCCTTTGGTAATTCATCAAACATTTTCTAGAAATTGTGGGTTTGATTTAACATTTGGTTTGAAATATTCCTTGGGTTTGAATATTGAAAGATCTTGTTCATTTGTGTGTTTGCCATCCCCCTCCTTAGTTGAGGGAAGTAAGTATTCTTAACTTAATTTTCTTCTGTGTTGTTGTTTGCTCTAGGAATATGATGATATTTTATGTGCTTATGTTAATAATAAACATGAGTGAGTAGTTATCTTTCTAGAGTTTGGGGATGTAGTTAGCTAATTAATTTGCTTATGGGGTAATGGGTTGATCATAAATATGTACATGAAAGAATATGTGAGTTCCATGGTAAGAAATCGAAAGCCCATTTCGATCTCCATCTATGGACAATTTATGTTGCTTGATTGTGTGAATGCTTGGGAAGTATGAATTCATGCTAGTAATGAGTAGCCCGGAAGCTAACTTTATTAGGATTCCTTTGAGGCCTAGTCCGTCCTTAGGATGATGAACCATGCCCATCTTGTATGATTCTTTCTTGTTTTAACATAAATTGGAGGTCATGAGCATGTATTAGGAGTTGTTAGTATGGTCGAGTTATACGCCCAGAAGCCGAATCTCCTAAACCATATTAGTGACTATATAGTTCCTATGCCCAGAAGTTGTGGAGCTAAATAAGAAAGACCGTTCTTATCATAAAATGGTTAAAACATATTTTCAACCCATCCCTTTAGCATATTAAGAAGCTAAAATCCCCAAACTCTAGTCTTTTTATATATATCGTCTAAAACCTGAATTTGAAATTTGTTGTCACTATAAGAGCTTAAAAACCATAATCTTTCTTATCATTAAAACTCTTTTTGTCACGAAAATATTTCCCTGTGGACCGACCCCTTACTTACCACTAATGCTAGTCATTAGGGTTATTTAAGGAGAACAAAATTAATTGTGTAGACCGGACCTAGTTAAGCAATCAACGACCTACGGTTCCGTGTGCTATCAACAGGCCACTCAGAAACAGCATAGGAGTGGACTATGCAACACCAATAAAAAGAACACCAACCTAGCACCTTGCACACCAAAACTAGGATAGATAAGAGAAAACTACACCTTACACACCAAAACTAGGATGAAAATCCCACACATTACCCCAAAACAAATAAAACGGTAGGAGATAACCAACCACGAGTAAACAGAGTTAAGATCCAGCATCCAGATTGTAGATCAAATCATGAGGGGAGATCATATTCAAACCCATAAGTTCTTTGGCCCAGATCCCAAATCAGATCTTCAAGCTATAAACAAACTTATTGAAATCGGGAGTGCTATGCTCAAATTTAACTTTGTTCCTCTCATACCAAATAGACCAAATAACACACCCAAGGATCAATCTCCATATTTTCTTCCTTCTTTTATGTTTAACTAGCTGACCTTCCCATTGTAGCATAAAATCTATACAGCGACTCTGCAGGACATCTTGAATACCGCACCCATTTAGAATTTCTATCCACACACCCCAAGAGAATTTGGATGTAAAAAGAATATGCGAGTTTGATTCTACTTCATGCTTACAAAAAGGACAAAGAGCATGTTGAATATCAATGATTCCTATGTTCACAAGTTTGTTCCCAATCTTCAAGTTCTCCAAGCTTGCCAACCACAGCGTTAGTTGGGCTCTAGGAGGAATAAATTTATGCCAAATTGATTTAATAACAGGTTTAGACAAAATAGGCATGGAAGACTCATAAACCTTTTCTGCAATGTGTTTTGTAGGGAAGGAGCAGGCGCCCAAGTCTCTCCAAGAAACGTTGTCTAAGACTCCTCTTCTTGGTGTTATTCGAGCAATATAAGTACCCAAGTTCTCAAGATCATCCCTTTCCCGGTCAAACAGAGTTCTGCGCCAACTTAGATTCCAAGACCATGAATCCCCATTCCAATCCCCCATCTAATTAAGGAAACAATTCTTTTAAAGAGACAAAGCACATAATCTAGGGAAGGCCGATTTAAGCGGACCAGATTCGCACCATTTATCATGCCAGAACAAGATTGAGTTCCCGCATCCAACATCAAGGATCACACCATCCTCCACGATGGTTCTGATAGTCGTAGTGATCGCATTATTGCTCAACATTTGGCTCCAAATACCCACCTTTACCTTGCTATAGGTTTCAGTAGAAGCCTTCAGACCACTAAGTTGATGAACAGACATGAGGACCCTTTTCCACAAGGTGTTATCAAAAGCAGAATAGCGCCACCACCATTTAAAAAGAAGAATCAGATTCTTGTGCATGATGTTACCCACTCCAAGACCACCAAGATCCTTTGGTAGTTCAACAGAGGCCCAATTGGTTGCAGGAATAGATGATTTCTTGGTGTTTATATTTTGTTTCTAATGAATTGTCTGTCTTGGAATATTCGTGGTATGGGAAAAGGCGAAAATCTTACTACAATTACAAATCTTGTAGTGAAGAATAAGATATCATTTTTGGGTCTTATTGAAATTAAACATAGAAGATCATTGAAATTTAGGATGAGAAGAACCTGGGGACATGATGAGTATGAGTTGTGCGAAATTTTTGCTAGTGAAACATACGGGGGTGGCCTAGCAACTGCATGGGATCCTGGAATTTTTAATGTCTCTCGTAAGCATATGGGAGCTAGATGGATACTTCTAGAAGGTTGTAATAAGGAAATCATTTTTGAATGCTATGTGGGATTACTTTATGCTCCAAACGATCGTGTAGCTCGAAATGTTGTGTTTGAGGAGCTTAAACTTTCCATTTTGTCAATTAACAAATCGGTGCTTCTGTTAGGGGATTTTAATGTCATTCTTCATCCCGAAGAACGTGTGGGATCCTTTTGATGTGATCATAGTATACGTGACTTCTCGGATTGGATATGTGATCTTGGGCTCATTGACATTCCTTTACATGGTGTAAAATTTACTTGGCTCGACAGGGGTTTGTGCTGTAACGAGTGGCTACGAAAACTACCAAACATGATCTTGCTAGGGAAAGTTAGGAGTTGTTCTGATCATTGCCCCCTTATCCTCCTGTCTGATGCAAAGATTAATTGGGGCCCCAAACCCTTTCATTGTTTTGATGCTTGGTTCCTGCATCCTGAGTTCGAGAAAATTGTTAATGAGGAGTAGGTTAATTTTCAAGGTTTACCCATTAACAATAAATTGAAGACTCTAAAGGGCCCCCTTCGAGAATGGAGCAAAATGAACTTTGAGCATATTGATCGTCGTATCTCTAATCTAGAGAAAACCGTCCACGAGATTGAATGTGTAAATGATGTGAGGTCTTTGAATGACTTGGAGATGGCTAGATTGAAGGCTGCTCAATCCCTTCTACAAACCTGGTCCATCAAAAGAGAAAGAATGTGGAGACAAAGGGCTAGGTTTTTCGGCCTTAGTTTGAAAGATCATAACACTAAATTCTTTCATGCTTCAACATTATTTAGGAGGAAGAAGAACGAAATACCCGCTGTTTTTGTTGATGATATAGAAACTTTTGATGATTGACTTGATATTTAAGAAAATAATTGACTCATTAAAACATTTAATATTTCTTTATTGACGGTAAATGTATTTCCTTATATAAATCTATAATTTTTTATCTTAAATCTTAAATCAAATTAAAGTTGCTTCATTAAGAAGTCACTCAAACATAAAAAGACAAAAATAAAACGATAATTTTTTATTTTACTACAATCTTTACTCTTAAAGTTTATATTATATTTTATATTCCGTTTATATATTTTATTATATTCTTTTATAAATGTTTTATAATCATATATGATAAAAACAAACAAATTAGATTAAAATATAATATATTGATGAAAAATCTAAAATCTTTCAATGATGTGGATCATAGAAAAGAATAATTATTTATAATAAACAATATTCTATTGCATGTTAAAATTGTAGTAATTATAATCTAATTTAATAAAAACTATTGACAAGTCATTTCTTGACTTGGGTGATTTCATGAATATAATATAGCTTAAGGATAATCAATTGGATAAAATTTTTGATTTATGGTAGTAATTTTTTCGTCTTCTTTTTGTACATAGATGTTTTATATAATTATAAAATAAATTATTTCTTCACTTTGTCAATTATATTATAATAACAAATACAAATATTTAAGATTAAGTTTATGTTGTAAATGAATTAATTTTATAAATTAATATTAATACATTCATATAAGTAAATATTACTACATCCATGTTTTACACAGGCATCTATCTAGCTAGTAATTCTACTGAGCCAGTTAGTCTTGAATTAAATGTTCTTTGTTAACCTTATAAATATAACGAGAGTTTAAGAGTGGGATAAACTTAGATTCAAGAAAACTTAGGTTAACTTCTTATAATTTAATCAATATAGCAAGAGCTGGAGATCAAAACTAATAGGGTTTTAATCTAATTAGTTAGTTGATATTGCGAGATGTTGAAATTAACATCAATGACTTTACGTTTTTGATCAACAATTTATTCATATTGAGTACGAATTGTCATCCATTTGAAAATTAGTTTCATCTGAATATCCTAACCTTTTTATTATATAGTTTAAACCAAATTAGATTACAATTTTCAGTACTTTAGATTAAAAAAAATTATATATTATTTTTCTTTCAGTGTTTAACATCTAGAGTAACGCAAAGATATTAAACTCGCTTCCTTGTCTTTGACTCGCAACTACAAGTACACCTGATGCCTACAGTAACAAAAAATTCACATCAATATTATTTTTCTAAAAACTTATGCAACATATCTTGGACGAATTAATTTGGTGGTGAAGAAGTGGGTGATATTTTTTTTAATTAAACATAGATGAGTTGACTATACTCATTTCGATTTGTGGGGGCCTTCAAGAAAGCCCTCACTTAGTGGTTGTAACTACTTGTTGACTTTCATAGATGAATTGTCAAGAAAAGTTTGGTATTACTTCATTAAACATAAAATGAAGTATTTGATATTTTCTTAGAATGGAAGAAAATGATTGAGAAAAAGACCGGTAAGAGCATCAAGACCTTGAGATTCGATAATGGTCTTGAATTTGTTGATAATAAATTTCTTCAATATTATGCTAGTGAAGGTATTGTGAGACATATAACTTGTGCAGGGCGTCCTCTACAAAATGGTGTTGCGAAGGGGATGAACAAAACATTGTTGGAGAGCTCGGCGTATGCTAAACCAAGCGAAATTAAGGAAGCAATTTTGGGCTGAATCGGTGGTTACAGCATGCTACTTGATCAATCACCCACCTCATACCGCGTTGAAATTTAAATCACCACAAGAAGTGTGATTCAGTACTCCAATAAATTATTCTAGTCTTAGAGTCTTTGGTTGTCCAGCTTATATTCATGTAAATGATGGTAAGTTAGAACCTAGGGCTCGAAAATGCATCTTTGTGGGATATGGAGTGGGTGTAAAGGGGCATAGGGTGTGTTGTAATGAGTCAAAACGAATAATCACCTCTAGAAATGTGGTATTTGATAAAAATAGCATGTTAATCTCTAGTGTAGAAAAGCCCATTGAAAAAGATGAAAATGATTTTGTAAATCCCATTGATGCACAAGAGGAGGTTCAACCTCCCAATATTGATGAAGGTGAAAATGATGATGATGTTCAATAAAGATCTCGAACTTTGTTCACAACAAGACAAAAACTGAAGATCGTGGCTCCAAGGAGCTACGTACATTGAAGGGTATAATTATGTTGCATATGCTCTCAACATTGCTAGTGAAGTCAAAGGATTGCATGAACCAAGCACGTACAAGGAGGCAATGGCCTCAAATGACTCAAGAAAATGGTTGATAGTCATGAAGTAAGACATGAAATCACTTGCAAAGAATGAAACTTGGGATATCGTTGAAGCACCAAAGAAAAAAAAGATCATTGGGTGCAACTGGATATTTAAAGGGAAAGAGGGTCCTTCTAGTGGTGCTCCTACCATCTATAAAGAAAGAGTAGTAGCAAAGTAACACTCTCAAATTGAGGGTGACGATTTTCATGAGGTATTTTCACTAGAGTGAAGGACTCTTCTATAATGACTCTACTAGCGTAGGTGGCGGTGAAGGATGTGGAGTTGCATCGATTGGATGTGAAAACAACGTTTCTTCATGGTGAGCTGAAAGAAGAAATTGTTATGGAGCAAGTATGGAAAGTTTTGAAGTCGTCGTTAAGGAAGGTCATGTGTTTAGATTGAAAAGATCAATGTATGGGCTGAAAGCCTGAAACAATCGCCAAGCTAAGGCAATGGTACAAGAGGTTCGATTCTTTCATGATTTCACATGATTTTGTTATAAGTTTTTATGATAGTTGTGTTTATATTAAGAAACTTGAAAATGATTCTTTGTTATATTTTCTCTTATATCACTACAACAAATTTAACTTTTTGCGACATTGGATTTAGTGGCATTAAAAAAATACCACTGATTCATATTTTTAGTGTAATAATTATTGGTTTTTATTTTAAGTTCCATTTATATAGTGATTTAGCGATATTTTATTTGGTCATTAGTGGCATATGTAATTGTCACTATATATAGTCTATAGTGACATTTGGGAGAAATGTCACTAAATCCTATGTCGCAAAAGGATTTAGTGTGATTTTTTATTATGCTGCTAAAGGGTATAACAAATGCCACTAAATCCTCTATATACACTATAAGAAATCTGAAATAGTGACATTTAAATTAAATGTCGTTAAATATAAAAGCAAATTATGTTGTAGTGTATATTGATGATATACTAATAGCATGTAATTCTTTTTTGAGGTGGAGAACTTTGAAAAGAATTGATTTCAAGTGAGTTTGATATAAAGGATCTTGGTGAAGCCAAGAAGATTATTGGAATCCAGATTTTGAGAGATCGGGCTAAGGGTGTCTTATTGATGTAAAATCAGTTCACGAACATTCTAAAGATATAATCCTAGCAAAATCCTTTGAAGAGTCATCATTTGATTCTTAGGGGTTACAAAAGGTCCTTTCATTACGAGTCTTGCTTTGACTTGTATTTCAAGGTTTTGATAGGCAGATCAAAGTACAACATAATTCGTCCTTATGAGTGTTAGTAAGCAAACGGTTTTTCATACAATAAAAGGGAATGTTTAATTTGAATTTTTACCTAAATAACCCAGTTAAAGTAAGCCTTTAATTAGCCTAAAAAGAGGAATATTCATGAGGATATTATTTCCTCATTTATTCGGGCAATAAATATGACAAGTTTTATTTCCAACCTTTGTAATTGCTGAATTGTGTCTTCATTATATGGTTGAATTATTTCGTCCCTTTAATTCCTTCAATATGATTGGTTCATATTCATCTTTAATGGTGGAATTCAAAAAGAATATCAAACAATTTGAAGCATTCCATAGCAACCAAGAGTTTTCGGATCTCAAGCATCATAAAGGACGAATTATTATCTTTCGATGATTAGAATTTGAGGTGTTTTATTTTATGTTTTTATCAGTATGAATGCTTTGTTTTCTTTAATAAAGAATGATTTATTCTTGTAATAGAATTCAAAGAGTTTATTAGATTTCTGATTATGTTTAATGTAATCACTTGATTGCTTGTAGTCAAGTGAAGGGTCTTTTTCTAGAATTTACTTATGGTTGTAAGTTTATATAAGGGCCTTATTTCATGAATAAAATAAATCCAATCTGAATCAAAAGTTATGTCCTATGCATTTGTTCTTATACTTGTGTTAAATATTTTGAATGATTTTCCAATAGTGAGGTTCATTTCTCATCGTTGAAGAAATTAATGAGTTAATGAGAGTTCTAAACATACTAATTTGTATGATTAATTCGAGCCGGTCTTCCTCAACTTAAGAATACACCCAAGCAAGATTAAGTGACTTTTTCTTGCTTGCATATCCCTGAATCATAATAATCTAGTCAGTATTCGTAGTTTGTTCTTTTGTTTTTGTAATATAAAAAAAAGCTGAAAATAAGTTCTTTAAAACGTGTTTCAAAACCTTGAACAATCTTGTTCCAAAATACCTTTGAATCTTGTCCAAAAACCTTGAAACCTCTGTTAAACTCAAAACAGTCTTTCCCATTCGACAATACACCCACATAAATCCCTTAAATCATTCTATTTTCATACCTAGACCCTCTAAACAAACACATTCCTTTTCTAAGCCTTGTAACATTTGGAAAGCGCCTTTTTGTTAATCTAATCCTTTTAGATTATACATCACTTATACCTTAGCCAAAGGAAGTATATTAAGAAAGTTGTTCAATGCTACTCCATGGATGATGCTAAAGGTGTGTCTACTCCTCTCCCTCTCATTTCAAATTGTCCAAGAGGTTGTGTCCACAAACAAAGACGAAAGAAGAGCAAATGGTAAGAATTCCGTACACTAGTTCCATTGGTAGTGTGATGTATGCTATGGTATGTTCTAGGCCCAACATAGCTCATACAGTGAGTTTTGGTAAGTAGATATATGTCTAATCTGGGGAAGGGACATAAGGAGGCACTTAAGTGGTTACTGGCGTATTTGAAATTTACTTCTAATGTGTGTCTCATGTATTAGGAGGATTCAAGCGAGCTAACCGGGTTTTGTGACTCGAACTATGGAGGTGATCTTGATGCTAGAAAATCTACAAGTGGATTTGTGTTCACATTGGATGGTTTGGCGGTAAGTTGACAATCATCGTCACTAGATGTGGTTGCTCTTTCAACAATCGAAGCGGAGTACATAGTCTTTGCCGAGTCATTCAAAGAAGCAAAGTGGCTCAAAGGTCTAGTTGGTGACATGTGCAACAAGGTGTGTTTGGTAAATATACGTGCATTGTGATAGTCAAAGTGCAATCCACTTGGCTAGAAATCTATATACATTTCATAGAAGGTGTAAGCACATTGATATCAAGCACATTAAAGAAGATTGATACAACGTTTCACTTGCTTATCTAGCCTATCTTGCAGCCCATACGCACTAATGATCGATACGACCTCTTCTTCTACTACTAGCAAAATCCTTTCATTGCACCTCCTAACTCTACCACTTGATTTAGGATTTCATTAGCTACACGAATACCGACTCCAGTTCGTATCACATACAAATCGGCATACCATAGCTTGTAACCCTTTATAACACATGCTTTTTGCCCCTTCCACCTGGTCTCCTGAACACAAGCCACCTAAATTCTTCCCCAACTCCATCGATTTAGCTTGTAAGGTGCCTATGTTCCAAGACCCTACTCTTATTTCAACACACTAGGATGATAAAATAAAAATAAAGGGATAGATTTAGACAAACAGCGAAGAAACAACCCAAAAAATAAAAAATCACAACCAACAACAATAAAAAAAACAAAACAACAACCACAAAGTAAATAAATTATTATAAATCGTGTAGAACACAATAATCCAAGATCCCATTAAACGAAAAAGAGCAAACGAAAATCAATCAAATGCAAGATTCCACGTACAAACATAGCATCAATGTAAACAAAAATCAAATTGAAAGCACAACGGTAGTCAACAAAAGATTGACAATCTATCAAATCAATTGATTAACCATGTCAGATTTTTTAAAATTTGAATTACAACTACATTTTCTTTCTAAAGATTTCCATATTCCAATAAGAAAATTTGAATAACAATCATAGCTTATAATTACAACTACAATAAATAAAAAATAATAAAAAATAATATATAAACCACTAGCCCTATAGGAATTTAATTTTGTAGTTGAATAGTAGGTAGTATTAGTTTTTAGAAAATATTTTGATTCGATTTTTATTTAGCTTTCTCATTTTCTTAGCCTCCCTTCATTACAAAAAAGTTATTTATTCACGACATATGATTTAGTGATATTAAATAAACGTCACTGATTTATATTGTTAGTGTAATAATGTTGGATTTTATTTTAAGCTTCACTATAAAACGATTTAATGACACTTTATTTTGTCTTTAGTGACATATATAATAATATATTATTATTATACTCTACAGTGCTATTTATTAGAAATGTCACTAAATCCTTTATGACAAAAAAATTTAGTATGATTTTTTATTATTCTACTAAAAGGTCTTATAAATATCACTAAATTCAATATATGCCTTCAAAAATTTAAAATTGTGACAAACAAAGTAGATGTCACTAAATATATCCTAATATTGTAGTGCCTATAATCTAAAAAATCTAAAATATACAACGAATCAACGCTATGGTCGGCTTTGGTAGGGTCATTAAGCGAATCTGAAATTCAAAAAAGCGAATTAACTAGCGAATTATTTACAATGATGTTATTTTTCAGAAAATATTATAAATTCGATTTTTACTTAATTCTTTTATTTTCTCAATATATCCTTTAAAAAAACAACCAAAAGCCGCGCCCGCGTACGTGCGACTGCCTGAGTGCAAGAGGCCGTGTTAGCTCCGTTGATTAACTGTCTTAATATTGTGACCATCCTCAAAAGGTTTTCAGAGTAAAGAGGATGGTCCAGTTATTCCTCCACAATTAAGGTCGGTCACATTAAACACCTTTTTTATTTAATGTTATACAGCGAACGTTACCTAATTATTATACGTAGATATGTGTATATGCCTGGTTCCAATACTTCTTCACATGGTGATTAATACTCCTCCATAGCGTGGAAATATCTACCAACGTATCGTATTTAATTCAGCTATCACTTTTTAATTATTCAAGGAATTGTGGCCACTTAATTTATCAGATATATATGTATTTTTACCGGCCCGCTGTTTATTAGAGTAGAAGGTCTATGGCATAGACGGCTCTCTTAAAAGCCTAGTCCAATGGCTGACATGACTATTTAATTATTCATTTAACAAATGGATCGGTTCATCTTTATGGATCGGTTCATCTTTACCCGTCTATGCTATAGACGGTCTATAGCAAGAATTTGTGTTATTAGAGAAATGATGGACTAATTAGGCCTGTCAAACATATCATGTTGAGTTGGGTTCGAGTTCGGGTCATATTAAAACAGGTTAGAAAACCCTTGACTCAAACCCAACCCATTTAGTTAATTGGGTCGAAAATCACAACCTTGACCCGACCACTAAAACAGGTTGATCTGATTTCGACCCACTTAACTCGTTTATATAAATTTTTTGTTTTCCTTTTAAGGTTTTTAACGTTGATTAAATCTAATTTTTTAGGCTTTAATTTTAACTTTATGTTTTTTGTTGTTTATTTTGTATTTACTATGAAAAATAAGAAAATATTAAATGAACTAAGTTTAGCTTATACTTATTGATTTAACATAAAATTAACACATTTAATTAAATTGGTTATATAGGTTTTTTCAGGTTTAAAATGTTGACCTGAACCTAATCCATTTATGTAATAGTTTATTTTAAAATTATTTTAAAAAGCTAGGGTATCTAAATTTTTTTATAGAAACTAAAGTTATATTTTGATAATTGATTTAGTATAAAAACTTATTAATTCAAATTCAAAATAACGTATCGAGTCACAAACAGAGAAAGTAACATTTCGCTCATTTGCTATCTTCTCTCTTTTCTTTTTTCTTTTAAAAAAATTTTAGCCTTCATTATGAATTTTAGTGCTACTATTAGTCTTATAGTTGAAACTAAACCCTTAATCTGTTTATTTTTACTTTTTTTTAGTTACAAATTAACACTACAAAAAAAACGCATGTTACCGACTACCCCAAATAGTCGGTGATTGGTCGGTATAGAGCTATACTGACTAATCTCCGACTAAAACCAAATAGTCGCTATAGAATAGTCGGTAAAATAAAATAGTCGCAAATATAGTCGGAATTCCGACTATTTGGTCTTTGGTCGCAGATTAGTCGCATTTCCGACTACGTCATTTAGTCGCAATATAGTAGCAAACCACCGACCATTTACCTACTAAAACACAGTCGCAATATACCGACTGCACAATTAGTCGGAAACTGGTCGCTGCCTTTTAAAACAGCACTGCAGTTTTTTCCCAAAAGAAAAAAATTTAATCACATATTCCGACTATCTACCGACTACATCATAGTCGGAAACGTCAAACCTTAGTTTGACCAAAAACTTGACCAAAAAAATGGCGTTTTGGATCCCGACTACCATTTAGTAGCTGTGTAGTCGGTAGTTAGTCGGAAATAAAATAAAATTAAAATAAAACCGACTATTTTCCTACTACATATTAGTCGGTAGTTAGTCGGAAAAAAATTAAAATTAAAATAAAAAAACTGGTCAAATGTGGTCAACGGTGTTGACCACAATTTGACCAGTTTTTTTATTTTAAAATTAAACCTAAACTATCACAATAATAAAATGAACAAACGCAAAAAAATAATATATAATAGACATAAAAATAATGTTTCCGACTAGTTAATGTTTGAAACCATTAAAATACAAATAAAAAAACAACAAATACAAGGACTTAATTTGGCGGAGGCGGAGGAGGATGTCTTTCCATAAAGACGGTGCGCATAAAGTGGAACATATTGTTGACCTCTTCTCTCAACCGTCGATGCTCCTCCATGAGGGATTCATGCTCCTCCCTTGAAATGTGCGAGTTGAGGCGTTCCTCAACTCGGGCCATAGCCTGATTTAGACTATCCAACCTCTCGTTCATCACTTGGGTTGGGGAAGGAGCGGCCTGATGTTGAGACTGTGGCGCCACAACATCGGCGTAATAAACCGGTGTCGCATCACCAACACCAAAGACACTCTTGGAGTTCTTCTTCGTCAACTTCTGAGATTCGATGTTATGGACGGCCTGAAAATAGGCGTCGTTAACATCCTTTTCAGGCGCACCGACGGGAAGATTGGCAGAGAGACGAAGGTATTCCTCCTAAACAACAAAACAATATAATTTGTAAAAATTTCGGCAGAGTAACGACTATAAATTAACTAAACCAAAACTCAAAAAAAATCCTGAAATATTGTAAAACATTCTAAAATCCAATGTTCTAAGACATTTATTTTACCAAACATTTAATTTACCAAAAGATAATCTACCAAAGAACTAACGAAAACAGCTATCAAACCAGCATTTCCTCAAAATCCAATATCAAATTAACCTAAGAAATATTCTAAAACATTTAATTTATATCACAAGCTAACCTACCAAAAAACTAACTACGCAATAATTTCGATAATTACCAAAAAAGGCTAATCTAAAAATAAGTAAAATAGATCAGAAAATGCACTTACGTTTATGGCCCTGGACTTCTCGTTGACCCATTGCAACCCGTCCTTTGTACGCACCTTATGAGTGCGTAGAAACAACTCATAAGAGAGCGGCATACGGTGCTGCTCTTGTTCCTACAATAACAAAGTTAAAGGTTATACGAAATTAAGTTTAAATATTAATGCGTATAAAAATAATAAACCAAATTACTAAAAGATTAAGGTTATACCAAGATGCGCAATGTCCTGCGCGCAGACACCGATCCTCCGGTGTGGGTGACTTCAGCGACACCGTCTTCATTGCCCCGGCGACGGTTCCTCCTCCCTCTGGAACGACTAGCCTCGTACTCTTTACTTTTCCAGGCTAGTATCCAACGCTCCCAAGCCTCCGCCGACGCCCAGGTGGGCTTGTACTCGTTATTTTCTTCATATATTATTATTATTAGTATTATTATTATTATATTATTATTATTATTATTATTATTATTATTATTATTAGTATTTTTATTATTATTATTATTATTATTATTATTATTATTATTATTATTATTAATTAATATTATTATTATTATTATTATTACTATATGATACTTATCATTTTATAATTATTAAAATTGAAAAAAGTAGAGGGACAAAAGAAAAACAGTTAGAAAATGGAATTTTAGAGGGAAAGGTGCGGAGTGAAAATGACGTTGAGGGGGTATTTATAGACAAACTCAGGAACTTTCCGAATACTTAACGACCAAAAGTTAGTCGGAATTCAGTCGGGGCTCAATCAGTTTAATTACACGTGTTTGAGGTTTTTTTAAAAAAAATTTTTTGTTTGCGACTAGCTACCGACCAAAAATATAGTCGGAAACCTTGCGACTAAGAAATTGGTCGCAAGTCCGTCGGAATTTTGCTACCATTTCCATTTGGTCGGAAAGTGGTCGGAAATGCCGACTACAAGCTGTTAGTCGGTAATTTCCGACAAAAATGAGGTAGTCGGTATTTTTGGTCGGAACTTTGCAAAATTTTTGTAGTGTAAATTCATTCACTTTATATTAGAGTTATTTGATTCAATTATTGAGTTTTAAAGTGTCTCATGCAAAGATTTTTGAGTCATGTTATCAATTCGATGGTAAAAAGGTATATAACGTCATCACGGATGTTAGTTCTGCTAATGCAATCAATAGTATCAAACTTATCTCTATTTCAAAGCCACACTAAATCTAATACCCCTCGATGGAGGTTGTATCAAATAGCGATGTGATAGAGGGATCACTTCTGTCTTAGATCTCTTTTACAATATCCTAACTTTTACATGGCACACCTGCTGCATCATAATCATAAATTTATAAAAATGCGGGATGAACAATTCAAATAATCATTTATAGTACAACTAAATAACTTTTACATTTTTCAGGTTTTGGTTTAATTTTTTCCAATTTATTTCAAAGATATACATTAGTTTTTAATTTAACAATTTTTTTATAAACTGACCAATTTACTTGTCATATGGTTATTGGTACTAAATAGCAACAATGGAAAAGATTTATACCGTAAATTTTTATAGTATGTATCATGTTATTCTCACGGTAATGAAACTTAATTTGTTCATAAAAAATTGTTCATAATTTTTCTTTATCATTTAATACCACATTAATTTTAAATTGTAATACATTAAAATAAATTTTATGAAGAAAAAATATATTGAAGGAGAACAAGCATGACCACTAAATTAGTCTAGAAATATTAGTTACTACCAAAATTAATTACACTGACTTCTCATTCTCATTTCTATCATTTTAAACCGATTATTATCAAACGAGCTGTTATTTTCAGGAAAAGACACTAGATAGTGACAAATTTACATATTTCCGCGACAATCAATTGACAATCCATACACCAACATGCTTATTGTCAGTACTTATTTGGGTCATATTTAGGGATGGTCATGCGGCGGGTTGGAGCGGGTCCAACTAGATTCGGATTCCAACCCTTTTAATTTTATGAGATTCAGACCCGGATTCGGACCCTTAGGTCAAAAATATTCAGACCCAGACCCAGACCCTTCGAATCTGATGGGTTTAGGGTCCTTAATGGGTCTAAAAAAGTTTTTTTGATTTGTAAAATTTGAACCATTTGTGAGTCAATATATTTTCGTATATTTGTAAGAGAGTTATTATCGTATTTTACAAATATTTAATACTAATGTAACATCTAAAGTCACATTGTGTAATCCATATAGTCATATACGCTTAAATTCTATTATAAACACTAATTCGAGTTCATTAAATAAGGGTAATTGGGTTATCACTTAGCAAGTAGCATATGTATTATTCATATATATATTATGATTATATGAAAAGAAAGTAAGTATTGGGGGCAGAATTCATACGTAGAAGATAAATAAAATGGAACATTTAATATTTATAAGGGTCTAGACCCGCCAATTATTTTTAGATCCAAGCCGACCCGGATCCGATGGATCTCAAAATTAAGACTCATACCCTTAAAAAAGGGGCGGATCCAACAGGGTCTTGTACCCGTGAACATCTCTAGTCATAATACATTTCATATCTAAAGAAAAATAATGTGGGTTCCCTATTTGTCATTAACTTTCAATCACACCTATTTCTATATAAACCATCTTTTTTTATGCATAAACATACCCTACCCTAATTCCTAACTCTCATTATTTCATTCTACCAAAAATGTGGTACCTTGAAATATTCCTTGTCCTCCTCTCACTTATCATCTTTTGCCGTTCACTCCGTGAAAAAAATGGAATACCCACAAAATGGCCTATAATAGGAATGCTTCCAGCACTCCTAATAAATATCCATAGAATCCATGCATTTGTAATAGAACTTCTAGATAAATGCCATCTAACATTCCATTTTAAAGGCCCATGCTTCACCAATATGGACATGTTAGCTACCTTAGATCCCATAAATGTGCACCATGTAATGAGCAAAAATTTTGGGAACTATCCCAAAGGTGAAAAGTTTCATGAAATGCTTGATGTTCTAGGAGATGGTGTAGTTAACACGGATGGTTTAGTATGGCAATACCATAGAAAAATGGCTCATGCTTTTCTAGGGCATCAAAGATTTTACCATTTTATGGTAAATAAAACATGGGATAAAGTTGAAAATGGACTTATCCCACTTTTAAATCATATTTGTGATCATGAAATTATAGTTGATTTGCAAGATTTGTTTACTAGGTTAACTTTTGATACTATATGTTGTATTATTATGAACCAAGACCCTAAATCTCTTTCTATTGATTTTCCTAGTAATCCTGCCTCTAAAGCTTTGGATGAGGCGGAAGCGGTTATTTTTCATCGTTATGTGGTCCCTACTTTTGTTTGGAAGTTTCAAAGGTGGTTAAATGTTGGTAAAGAAAAGAAGTATAAAGAAGCTTGGGGAATACTTGATAGTTTTATATATAAGTGTATAGAAGCCAAAAGGGAAGAACTTAGGAACGAAGGAGTATGTCAAGATGGTGATGAGGTTAGTAATAATGATTTATTGTCTTTATATATTGAAGAGGATGAAAATCAAAAGACTCCTATAGGTACTAGAGGGGATAAGTTTTTAAGGGATACGATTTTGAATAATTTGTTGGCTGGTCGAGATACTACTAGTACTACGTTATCTTGGTTGTTTTATCTTCTGTCGAAAAACCCAGATGTGGTTTCTAAAATTAGAAAGGAGTTAGATAATGTGATGTTAACTAGGGAAAATTTTAAAGAGGAGAATAGCAAGTTGGTCTATCTTCATGCTTCGTTGTGTGAAACATTACGATTATACCCTCCGGTTGCGTTTGAGGCCAAGGCCCCAATTGAACATGATGTGCTCCCTAGCGGCCATCATGTGAACCCAAATATGCAAATTATTTTTGATACGTACGCGATGGGAAGGATGAAATCGATATGGGGTGAAGATTGTTGTGAGTTTAAGCCTGAGAGATGGATATCGGAACAAGGGAAACTTAAGCATGAGCCATCTTACAAGTTCTTTTCGTTCAATGCGGGGCCTAGGACTTGTTTAGGTAAAAATATGGCTTTTACACAAATGAAAGTCGTTGCTGCTACTTTCATAAGAAACTATGATATCCAAGTGGTGGAAGACCATTTGGTTGTTCCTGATCTTTCTATAATATTACACATGAAGTATGGGTTTAAAGTTAAGATGATGCGAGTTCACCGTCATTAATTTTATTAATATGTCTTAATTAAAATTTATGCTTCCTAATTATTAAAACTTAGTGGTAAATGATGGTATATATTTAGGAAAAATTACCGAGAATAATACAACATTTTGCTTATTTCCCATTAAGAATATCAACTATTGATTAACCATGAACAATACCAACTTTAGGGGCCGGGTGTTTCTCTAGAATATACTTAACATGTTAAAAATCAAACTACGGTAGATTATATGACAAAAAAATTTGACAAATTAGTTAATAAACGAAAGTTAGTATTATTATAGGAAAAAACTCCCCTAAGTTGGTATTATTAACGATTAATCAAAAGTTGGTATTATTGTTGGAAAATTAACAAAAACTTATGTTATTCAGGGTAATTTTTCTTATATATTTGGTTTTCAGTTACATATAGTATATATTGTTTTTTTTTTTTTTTTGGAAATTATATAGTATATATTGTTGAATGTATTTACTTTAGCTTATTATATACAATCTGTGATATAATCATCATATGCTAGCCGATTGAGTTGTACAACGTTTGATAATTGTTACTTTGTAATGTTATACTCCTTTTAATTGTTACTTCTTCGTTCTCTAATACTTGCTATATTTTTATTTACATGTAATTTAATGTCTCTTTTAATATTAAGTATTTTTATTTTCACAAAACGAAAAGTTATAAAAATTGCATATTAAAAATCTACATTCTAAGACGAATAAAACAAGATCCATATGAACATATTATTTTTTATGTATGAGTCAAAATTGCCGAAATAAGATCGAAGATGAATAGTGCTAGTGTGCTACTATAACAATGTAGCGAGTAGTATGGAAAGGAGGAAGTATATACATTGATATACTCCCTCCTATTCTCCACAATTGTCTCATTTGCTTTTTGACACTATTTATCTCTTACTCTTAATTTGTATTTTATTATCAATCTATAGGTTAAAACATGGTCAAGTGGGATCTTGTTTGATTCGTCACAATGCAAGGATTATTTATATCAACTTTTCATAATTTAAAATTATGCACGATTAGAGATACTAAGAATTGAATAAGTTTCTTGAATAGAGTGTATAAAGCAAATAAGACATGTGTGGTGAATATGCGTGAGTATGATATAAAAGATTAAAATATCCAATGATGTAAACACCGGAGAATCGGAGAAGCTATATGGGTTGATGGACGCCCCGGCCCCCTTGTCCATACAATGCAGCGTCAGGGCCGGCCTTAGGTTTTTAGGGGCTCGGGACGAAAGATTATTTATTGACCCTAAACTATTGTATACATAGAAAAGTTCAAACCTTAACACTAATTGAAAACTAAAATTTAAGGGAGGCCCTGGACGTAGACATGTCTTGCCCTTGCTTATGATCGGCCCTATGTAGCGTATATATTTATAACCTGATGCCTGAATAAGTTTTAATTAATAGAAGTATATAATACACAGATTGATTTGATATTACTAAATCTAGTAAAGCCACGCTCAGCTCATACCAGGAGCACCATGAGCAATGGCTCAGGATCTCGGTTTTTTAATAACCCAATTAAAAATAATTAAACTCTCTCACTTTCCAATAATAAATGCGGAATTGCTCCGGTAAGAATAATACACTCCAATATCAGGAGCATACTCCATACCTTCCTAATTAATGTGGAAATGCCCGGTAAATTTTTTAATTTTCAATAAAATACTATAACTTCTAATTAATCAAGACTAATCATTAGCACGATATCAATGATAATTTCGTCTTTCTATTTTTTCAACTTTCTAATTACATTATGATTTATATTTTTCTCTAAAAATAATCTTCTCAATTTTATAGTGTATTCATCTCTCAATTTACCCCAAAACTGTTAAGAAGCGAAAAACTCAAGAAATAGCTAGCCATTAAATGTGACTAGCAAAGTTGTTAAAATCACGATTCTAATTAGAATCGTTTAAAGAGGTAGACTCGAATCGGTAGAATTGAATTGTAAAATCGTACAATTCTACAAATAAACTTAAATATATTATTAATATCTAGTTTCTTATCATTATTATCCAATTTAAAAGTTTAAAATTTGTGAATTAAAGTTTCTTTCACTTTATTTTTATGAATATAATGAAAATTTTTTAAAAATTAGTTTAAATCTTCATACCAATTAAGAAATTTATTTTTTTTAAGTTTTCATGATGGAAAATTTAAAATTTATGTGTATATGTGAAAGAGATTAGTAAAAGATGATACATAAGAGAAATTAAAATAATTTATACTAAATTAGTAGAATCGAATCGTCAAATCGAGATTCGTGTTATGATTCTACATTTGAAAATTTTATTCCAACTCGAATCGTAAGATTCTACAACTTTAAGATTCTACATGTGATTCAAATCGCTCGCTCGTTCTTGGATCGTAAAATCGTAGAATCATACATCAGAATCGCGATTTTATTTTTCGGAGGAAGATTAAATAAACTCTTGACTTTATTTTTATTTTTTTTGTTAAAATATATTTCTGGTGAATTGTATTTACTCTATTTTATTTAGTTAAATTTTAAAGTTATTATAATTTTTTATTGTATGAGGAAGATTAATTAATATTATTGTCAAATGCTTTGGGCTCCAACTCAGGTTGTATTTCTCCTCTTTGGATTCTGATTGAAAATTTGTTGTTAAGGGTGGTGATTAATTAATAAATATGTCTCCAAAAAGAAAATATTTATCTGGCGCTTAAAACAAGAAACTCATATGTTAATAATAATTTACCCGGAGCTTAAAACAAGAAACTCATATGTTAATAATAATTTATATAAATTGAATTAATTAATCCATATATATAAAGTGCACCTTCATAATGAAACTGTCTCATACATAAATCTGTATTAAATTTAATGACATATTATGTGGGAAAAAATATCACAATCAGTAACAACTATTATGGAACTATTATGTAACAGAGGAAGTATCAACAACCAGCAAGTATGATCTTCAAAAGAAAAAAAAACAACCAGCAAGTATGTACGACCGACTGAATCCAATAGCCAAGAGGCGTTAATATCTCCGTTGATTTAGATTTTGGAAGATCGGTTGGATTTAGTGTCGGTATTCACATTTACTACCCATTTTCAATACTGCGTGATGTTGGTTTTAATTACCAAGTTGATGCAATTCAATAAGCAAGCATTGGGAAAAGCTTCATATTTAATTGGAATTCATTTTTAAATATTAAATTGGTTCAATTATTATATTTGGTAAATTTATATGTATGAGTTTTCTATGAGCAGAATACATTGAGTAGGATGATGATGATGATGACGACGACTATATTTGGTAAATTTATAATTTGGAAATGTGAAATTGGGTGAATTCCATATAGATTCAATAACAATTCAAAATTGGTTAAGTATTAAAATTTGCATATTCTAAGTATATATGTATAATTTACAATTCTTGAATTCGAATATCAAAATTAAATTTCTTAGTTTCAAATGAATTCGTTATTGCCAAACACTAGCTACCTCAAGCAATTTGATATGTGAAACGCAATTTTGATTAAAAAATAGTTTATCATATTTAATTTCAAATATTGTGTTCACTCAAATAATATTTACATTTAGTTTTACTCAACCTGCCAGTGACAAAAACATCATTTGTTTTTTAGATTTTTTTATTTTCGATCATTATTTAATAAGTCTTAGCACATACTTTATTATATTTGAATAATCAATGATTAATTGTATAATTTTAATGATTGGCTTTAAAAATCAAAAATAAATCACTATAAAATTAACGGATACAAAGTGTTATGAATGATGACTTGAGCGCACAATTCAAGTGTAAATTCATGAGTGACTTTTGAAATGAAATCCTATGGGTTTAAAGATGGGTGATTAAAGTGTGTGACTTAATGATGGTAATTAAGTTGGTGATCAATGCATGGTGTAATGATGTATTAATGGAGGCACTTAAACATGCATATTATGATGATAATTAAAACATGATGAATGACACTTAATGAGGAGTTAAAATGGCTAAGAAAAGATTCTTCACAAGGTGCTTGTGCATATAATTCAGTTCTGTGACAGTTCATATTCATAGAGGGGTTTAATATGTAATTTATTCTTAGCCATAAATGTATAAGACTCATTAATGTAATCTCCCCTATAAATAGAGAGTTCATATGCTCATCAAACACATCCACAAAATACTCAAGTCAAACACTAGCCTTAATCTCTTCTCTAATTGTAATACTCTATACTTGAGAGTTCTTTGAACTCCTTTGATAATATAAGAGTTACTACACATCGGAGGACGTAGCCTTAATTGGGTGAAACTCGTTAATCTTTGTGTCATTTTATTGCATTGTTAATTCCTACAAACATCAATTTCATTTGATTGCGTAATTTGTTTCATACAAGACTTCACACTTTCGATCTTGGTGATATTAGAGGTTGTAACACATTGTTTGATCTCTAATACGTCATCGTTTTCACAAAGGGAATACATAATTGATAAATAATATTTTATAGTTGAATTTGGTTCGTTCAATGGAAATCTCAAGTGAGGCATTGTAAGTATAACGGTGATTTGTAATATTGCAAAACACTCTTATGTGAAAGAATTTGTTAGTTTTAGAAGGATTTTAATTTATTTTATTTTTTTTAATTTACGTTATTAATATTTATTTTTCCTTTTTGTGATGATTTATTAATAATGGTGATTAATTAGGAACTTATAATCTCTAAGTGGTGATGATATATTTATATACTTGGGCGACATTTCCTAGAATAATTTTAAAAAGTAGCATACTAGCATTAATACCAAAGACTTTAAAGGAATAGACGAGTAATCATGTCCATGTGTACAGATATTATTGCTTCGTTGTACAAATAGTGAAAGATGGTTTTAATGTGATCAGGGGCGGAGCAAATAATTTCGAGGCCCTGTTTATTTTTCATAAATTTCTAAAATCGGGGCCCTTCATAATTAAACTAAAAAAAATATTTTTTTAAACTTAAATAAGTTGTTACAAATTAAATTTCTTCTTTAATGTTAAAATGGAAAAACAAAATAGTAGTAATAGATTGATGATCAATAATAAAAAGAGTAAAATTTTGAAGGGTTGAAAATTTTCAAAATTAATTGTTGATTATTTTTATGAATTAAATTAGTGATAATTGATATTTGATAAATGTGTAAACATTAAATGAGGTAAGAAAAAATATTTAGAAGATAAAGAGTTATTTTGAAAAGAGATAAAAAACGAGAGAAAAAAATGTAATTAATAGGTTTTGAACATATGACCATTGATGTATTAAGTAAAACTCTTACCAACTACTCCACTACAATAATATGTTATTTTAGTATAATTGTTTAATATGAGGCCTTTTAGGTTCGGGGCCCTGTGCGGTTGGGCACCTCGCACGGCCCCAAAACCGCCCCTGAATGTGATCAAATTAAACTGTTCTGTTTTAGAAATAAATTAGACAATTTCTTTAATATTGGGTAATTCAATAGTAATAAATATATTTAATATCGGGTAATTCAATAGTAAATAAACTAGATGGTTCCCGAGCGATGCACGGGTTTTTAAAAATTTTTGATATACTTTTATAAATTAAAAAGTTAAAATTATAAAAAATAAATTTTACATTATAGTTATATTTCATTTCAATCCGAGTAGTTATATATATTACGTACATTGTATGATATTTTGTATTGTGCGCGCATATGATTGTGAAAATTTTGTTAATAACAAACAAATCACAACAAAAGACAAAAATTATATTATGCTTTAATCATCTGAAAGTATCCAATATATCAAATAATACTCAGTTAATAAATGAAATTGAAAAGATTTTATAAATAATTGAAAAAATAAAATAAAATATATAATTCCCTAATACATTAAATGATGTAACCTAAAATATAAAAAATAATAATTGGATTGTAATAAGTCAAAGATATGTAAATAATTTATGGGAGTCATAACAATGACATCATCATTTTATTGAGGAAGTGACACTTAAGCAATTTTGTAAAATGATGATGCAAGCCGTGTTTTGTTTTAGTAATAGTTATAGATAGATTGGAAAATTACAAGTGTTCTTAATGATGTTCTTGCTTTCTTGTTTGCTCTTGTTTCTATTACTACTAGTATTATTATTTTAAGTTTAATTTTTTGTGTTTACCTATCTATTTGATCTATTTGCGTTGTTTTTAGCTCTCAAGTGGCAGGAACACGTCTTAATCAGTCTCGAGCACGGGGACTCCTATTGGTCGTGCTCTCCTTTATGGGTATGAGTTGCCGCCGTCCTTCCCTGCCCAGACCCTGTCCATAGTTTTCTATAGGCGTGATAAACTGGATAGGATGGTGCTAACGACGACTTGTGATATTGATTAATATCTCTACTATTAAAGTATTTTTGACTAGCTAATCTCATACATTATACAAAAAACTTGAAAAATTCCAAGTATTACAACGAAAGATAAATTGTCAAATAGAACTCATTTATTCGTCAAAGAAAAATAACATGGCATTTGATCTTAATCAATATATATATATA
>CM033453.1:15891073-15955279 GCA_019425755.1 Amaranthus cruentus | reverse complement strand
TATTTGCCAAATAATTTGTATTATATACCAAAGAAAGGGACAAAACAGACGCTCAGGGAGGAAATTAACTCCACTCCGAACCACCAAAAACGCTAACGCTCTTTACAAAAATGAGAGCGAGAGCCCAAAACGCAACCCCAAAACTACCTACTTAATTACATAGCATATCCACCATTCCACTGTTTGCCCTTCCTGCAACCCTAAAGACTATACAATCTATAACCTTCTTCAATTTGAGGGAATGGTTATCAAAAATCTTTTTGTTGCGCTGCATCCAGATATTGTAGATCATCTCCGTCCAGAGCCCAACTATTAGCTTTGCCCGATCAGATTTCTTTTTGTTGATTTTGCTCATGCTTTGAATCTCGGTATGGAAATCCGGGTCGTCGAGCCCCCTAGAAAGGAATTTGAAGACTCTTGATCGAATTTCTTTTGCATTCAAGCATTCGAAAAACAGGTGTTGAGCAGATTCCCGGACACCATTACACAAAACACAAGTATCATCCATGATGTCAGTCCATTTCCCAACTCGGTCCCTAGTTGCCAACCTATCTTGGATTGCAAGCCACGTGATGAATCTGGCGCTAGGACTTGCCACATTTCTGATCATAATATTCCCCCATTGGACCCTAGGTTCTTCCGCAATGAGATGCTCGTAAACTCTGCCAATGTGGAAGGATCCTCCTTTAGTAACATTATCCCAGCCCCCTAGATTATCCAGGAGCTCTCTCTGCTTGATTATCTTCTTGAAGCTCCAAGAAGCCTGGATAAAGGGTATATATATATATATATATATATATATATATATATATATATATATATATATATATATATATATATATATATATATATATATATATACATATACATATATATATATATATACATATGCATATACATATACATATACATATCATATATATAAATATAAATAAATAAATATATATATATATATATATATATATATATATATATATATATATATATATATATATATATATATATATATATATGGAATACCTCTCTAGACTTATGCAGAACCATATTAACAGAGGGAAGTTCCATTTCCATCCCCGTTGCAAGAAAGACAACATCACCCACCTACTCTTTGCAGATGATCTTCTTCTTTTTGGGCGCGCAGATAAGATTTCAGTGCAAGGGCTTATGGAAACCTTCAACCGATTCTCTAGAGCCTCGGGACTTGAAGCAAACACAAACAAGAGCAATGCTTATTTCTCAAGGGTTGACAATCAGTGCAAAGATAGGTCCGCAGTGCCCATAGACGGGAGCCTTCCCGCTCGTAGCACGGGTCCCTCTCCATTCCAAAAAACTCAACTCCAGAGACTACAATCAACTGAAAGACAAGATTATCGGGAGAATTGGCTCTCGCTCACTGCCTTATGCTGGGAGAATCCAAAATTTGTTCAGAGTGTCATGGGGTATTCTAACTTTGGGCCCAGATCTTCTGCCTTCCTAAAAAGCTGATTAAAATGGTTGATAGCATCTGTATACATATACATATACATATACATATACATATACATATACATATACATATATACAGATAAATATATATATATATATATATATATATATATATATATATATATATATATATATATATATATATATATATATATATATATATATATATATATATATATATATATATATATATATATTTCTACCTAGATTTTTTTGAGATATAATTATTTTTATACAAGAATATATACTTGAATAATGTCAATGCAATGAACTAATTTGGTCAGAAAATTTTACAGGCCAAATCGTATCGGGTGCACCCCTACTCATTTCAATCCGATAATGGCTAACTTGGTATACTCATCATGGGATATCGACTTTATACTCGTCTCTCATTCAGATCATTTAACGTCCGCGTTATATCATCCATAAAATCACAATTCTCTATTTAATTGTATATCTAATTTTATTCAAACTATAAATGTAATGAAATAAAATTAATATTCTTAATTATTCTTCATGAATTTTTAATAAAAGTATACAAAATTGATATAAAGTAATACAATGTGAATATTGTCGTGCAGGTATCGGACGTGTCAAGTGGCTATCATAGGGTGGGCGTGACAAGTGGATATGGGGAAGATAAGATCTCATACCAATCACCTATCCACTCACTACCCATAGTGGGTTTAGAACTTTTTTTACTTATATTCCACCCACTACTCACCAAATTCATACTTATCCTCTTCAATTGAGACAGATGCGGTACAATTGTCATATAATTTACCCGTCTATCATCCTAGTTAAACAAATCATGTGTAGTACCTCATCTACTTTTAGTCTTTGCAGCTACTCTTGTGAGAGACCGTCTCTCAAAGAGACGACATCAAAACAATAAGCCCACATTCTTATTTTCTCTTAAATTTGTGTAAATTGGACTATTTAGCCCATATTTCTAATGGGTCTCTTGGAGAGACCGTCTCTCACAACAATTTGTGTAATCTTTGACACCAGCATAGGTCACGTTGTAATAAAAGAAATTCTTTCAAATTACAATGTATAGGTCACTTTATAACATGACTTCTTGTTTGAATTTGGGTTTAAAATGGAAAAAAAAAAAGCCTGCGTCCCATTGAAATTATTGACCTCATCAAGAAAAATTTTTGGTCTTATGTCCCATTTAGCCCACATCACCTTGCAAGTTAATAGAGCTAACTGATCTTCCGGCCTAAGGATGACCCGCACGGCCCGTTCCAACATTTGCAGGCTCCTATCGATATTGGGCCTCTCATGTACCGCTAGTCTATTTCATTTCATTACTATAGATTTGATTATTGTTGGTACTAAAACGATACACAAATTCTTGTGAGAGAGGGTATTTATGAGAGATCATCTCTAATTGAACTGACCCATAAAGGAAAATTTAGAGTAAAAGTAGATATCAAGCTTTAATGGGCTAGGCCTGAAAGACGTCTTTCAAAAAGACGGTCTCTCAGGAGACTAGCTGAAAATGATAATAACGACTAATAAGAATGATTTATAATGTAAATTATTTTGAAATGTGTCATGTTATTATCATGATAATAAAACTTTAATCATATAAAAAAATATTTGTTTATAATTTCTTTACACATATATATATCACTTTTTCAAATGGTAATGCATTGAAATAAATTTTGTAATGAAAATTAGATTTATTGAAGGAGAAAAAGCATGATAATTAAACTTGTCAAAAATTTCTACCAAAATTATACTAATTTTTCATTAGCATTCGTACCAATTAGTACTTAATATGCCAAATAAGGCGTTATAGTCCTACTTTGACTAAAGCTTTCATTTTTCTTAACACTGTGTTTGAATAGCAAATGCAAAGAGAAAAGAAAGCAAAGGAAGGAAGAAAAAGAAAAGTGAATGATAATGAAAAATAGTGCATTTTGTTTGTTTAGAAATGAAGGAAAGGAAAAAGGAAGGAATGTGAGCGCTTTCCTTTTAAATCTTTCCATCTTAGAAGATATTGTATTCTTAACAAAACTTGTTCATGTTTTACATCCAAAACCCCTTTCCTACAAATGTCTTTCCTCTCTTTTTGTTAACCAAACAAGAAATTTTTCAAACCTTCCAAATCTCTTCCCCTGCTTTTTCTCCATTTCTCCCTATCCAAACATTGAGTAAGAGTTTGTAATTAGCATCTCATCTGACCAACCATATTGACAAGGTGTATTCAGGGCCGACCCTAAGCAAGTGCAAGATTTGCCTACGGCCAGGCCCCCAAAATATTTTAGTTTTCAACTAGTGCTTAGGTTGTAACGTTTTTATATAAATATAATATTTTAAGGGTCTATAAATTATCTTTCGCTTCGAGTGCCTAAAAACCTAGGGTCGGCCTTGGGTCAACACTAATGTCTAAATTCACTTTCTATAGTCACTTGTGCGTGAATTTCTTCACAAGTTAATTTCACTAATGACTAGATAGTTTTGTATGCCAATTATCCGAAACTCTCATCACTGCAAGGTCAGATTTGAACTTTGAGTGGCTCGAAATAAACCATTAAATATGGGCCTATTTACTAAATATAACATCACAAAAAACTTGCGTAAGACCGTCTTATTCTAAAATCATAATTGGGCCGACTCATTTTCAGGCGCGTGCACCACACGTGCTCCAGATTTCAATTTTTTGGTTTTTTCATTTTCTGGACATTTTTCAATTTGGACCTTAAATGTATCAATATTGACATTAAAGATATCAATTTCAACGTAAAGTACTTAAACATATCAATTAAAGTAGAAATTTCAATAACAACATACAATTCATTACTTATCACTGTCAATTATTACCAAACATGCATCAATTATAGCCTTATTTTGTTTTTGTTGTGATGTTAACTATATCAATTATAAACAAAATAAATGAACTACATAACAACATACAATTTATTACTTATCAATGTCAATTATTACCAAATATACATCAATTATGAACTTATCTTGTTTTTGTTATGATGTTAACTATATCAATTATCAACAAAATAAATGAATTATATAACAACATACAATTTTATACTTATTACTGTCAATTATATTAGGTCGAAATTGATCACTCTAACGTTAAAGTTGATCACTTATAGGTTCAAATTGAAACTTTTTACTTTAATTGATATATTTAAGTACCACTTTACGTTAAAATTGATATCTTTAAGGTCAAAATTGATACCTTTAAGAGTAAAATTGAAAAATGCCCAGAGAAATGGAAAAATCTTATGGCCTCCATATTGAGCCGCGTCTTATTCTAAGACGGTCTTACCCAAGATCTGTTGATATAACATATAGCACCTAACTATTAAATATTAAAATACCGTTTTTCTGATTTTGGATGGACTTAGAGCATATTATATCCCTCTTGCTCCTTATAAAGCTGACCCTGAACTCTCATGGTCCCGGCTAATATTAGACTGTGGAAGTGTGATTGTGATTGTGTGAACGATTGAAATCTCTATATAGGTGGGTAAAATCTATGGCCGTAAATTCGGTTGCTCGGTCGGATTTTGGATCGGATTTCATCGGGTTAAGATATTTTCGGGTTTGGATTTTTCCCAGGTGTTTTAACGCTTTGAATCGGGTCAATTTGATTACGGGTCCAATCGAGTACGGGTCTATATCGGGTTTATACTACACTGGGTCGGTTTCGATTACGGATCATATCCATTTCAGTTTGGATTTGTATCGGGTTCGGTTAATACAATTCGGATCCAAATTAGTTATGTTGCAGGTCGAATCGAGTTCGGTTAGACTATGGGTCGGGTCATTTTTTGTTTCAGGTTAATGTTAACTCAAGTTATGTTGGTTCGGGTTGACTTCGGATCGATTATAACATTTTTGAGTTGTGCATTCAGTTATTCTCAGGATTCGGGTCGATTAAAATCCTATTCAATTGAGTTTTACGTCGAATGAACTTTATGTTTATTGTACAATTTCTTTATGTTGAAATCGTTTGTGATTGGAGAATGAAAAGTTGTAGTCGGTAATTAAGTTGTCGGTTACTAGACAAATTTTGTTTAGCCTAAGATAAAGTCGATAAAATTTGATTGTGAGCCTGGATTTATGGTTTAGGTTTTAGCTAAACTAACTTGATTTAATTCAATCAAACTTATTATGGAAATTCCCCATGGTAACCCTGAGGTTTTGGGTTTTTCACGTGGTAACCAAAACTTTTAAGTAACCAAAACTTTTAAATAATCCACGCGGTGACCCTGAGGTTTACGTAATTGTTCCACCGTAACCTTTTTTCACATAAAAACGTTAGCAAACGTTAATTTCGAAGCTTTAGGGCTGTTGTACGCCTATTTATCGGACTCACCATTTTAAATGCCATTAGTTTCAACCTTTTTCCCCATATCATAAACCCCAACTCTACCATTTTTCATCCAAATCATATATTTTTCCCAAATCCAAAGATGGTAGAGTTAGGATTTATATTTTGGGGGAAAAAGGTTAAAACTAATGGCATTTGAAATGGTGAGTCGCATAAATAGGGGTACAACTACCTTAAAGCTTCGAAATTAACGTTGGCTAACGTTTTGTTAATGTTTTATGTGCAAAAAAGTCATGGTGGAAAGGGTTACCACGTGGATTTTTTAAAAGTTTTGGTTACCACGTGGAAAACCCAAAACCTCAGGGTTACCATGTGGAATTCCCCAACTTATTATTAGTTGAATTAAACTAATACGGTTAAATCAAAGTATATCGCTTAATTACATTGTCTGTTTAATCTCGAGGTGTTGATTATGAGTCATTTTGGGTGGGATTATGTCAAGCACCTATTGGGTTAATGATGGGTTTGAATTGTAGCAAGTCGGGTGCAAATCACGTTCAGTTAACCACATTGTCGGGTCAATCTCGGGTGTGGTTGTTCTCAAATCAGGTACCGGTCGATTATTGGTCTAAAATAATCAAGTACATGTTGAGTTAGGGGTCAATATCAGGTCGAGTTTCGATCGGTTACAGGTCACTGCACCTCGGGTCAACCAATAAATCGAATACAAGTCGATTTCAGACGGTACTACAGGTAGTTTTTACAACCTTAAAATCCTGATATCAGGCCAAGCTAGCTTTAGTTTCAAACTCATCGATACCCATTTGGAGGAACATATCAAGCATATAAATTGGTAACTAGTAGTATATGTAATCTTACTTTTAACTAAATATCATCTAAGCACAACTAAATTTTTTCTTTTGGAATATTTATAAAATTATAAAAATAAATTTAAATGTGTGTTACGGGGTTAATTATAAACCCGTAATTTATTTAGTCAAATCATAAACTGCCCACCTTAGTCTAACAACTTCCCAAAATAACTACCCACTACTAACCGACTATAACCTCCCATTATCATCTAATATAACCTCCAATCTCCTAGAAATAACTCCCTCCTTAGTACTATAAATAGATGACACATACATCATTTGCAAAAAACTAAGCTTTGATATTCTTACCATACTCCACAAAAAATACACCGCTCTCCTACTTACGATCGATATGTAACTAAATATCCTTTAATTGATCTGAACTCATCCTACAATCCGTTATCTTGTTCTCATTAATTATCATATATTCATTACTTTCGGTTTTCCGATCTGACTTGAGCGTCGGAGGAGTTTTCCAAGAAACCACCCCGGGCAAGGCTAACGCTGTATTGCAGGATTTGAGGTCTCATCATCGGAAGGATCAAGCATATTAACAATCGTCTCCGATTACACCTATCTCTAGGTATTTAAGTGTTTTTTGCACTTCCTCGTTTCATTACTAAAACAATGTGTAAATTATAAATTTAAAAATTAAGTAGTATTCAAGATAGTATATGAATTGCCACAAGTTTAAATTATTATGTAATTTTCAAATTCGTTGATGTATAAAATTTCATTTTTCTATAAAATGTAGTAAATGTATCATTATTTTTGGTTTTTTAATAACTAGAAAATATTCATTTCTATGATACATTAATCAATATATTCAAATTAATATTGAATTGCGACGTTCGTTTTTTTAAAAAATATCGTTAAAATTGATAAATATGACGTTAAATATCTTTTTCGGCCTAAGTGCCAAAAAAAAAGTGACTAAGTACTTGTTTCGACCTAATTTTTGAAAGAGTTACCCCATAAGGATAATCGCGACGTTTATTTATTTAAAAAAACATTATGATAGATTGATATGTACACTACAAAAAAAATGCAACTTACCGACCAAAAAACTACCGCCGAAATAGTCGGAAATTCTGACTGATTTTCCGACTAACACGTGTTAGTCGGAAATTTCGACTATTTTGCTACTAAATTTGGTTTTGGTCGCAATTTTAAAAAAAATAAAAAAAATTAATTATTTTCCGACCAACTTCCGACTGATTTTTAGTCGGAAAATTTTCCGACCATTTTCCGACTAAAATGTGGTCGGTATTTGGTCGGTGGTATTAAGGAATTATTTTATCTTAATATTGGCCTGGAGGACTAATTTATAAATGTTAGGCACTGTATTATAGCATGTATAGGTAGTTGTCTCAATTGGTAAGTGATGTTGCTTGTGTCCAGCAGGTCTTGTGTTTGAATCCTATGGGTTGCATTTTGTTGGTTTTCTTCTTTTTTACTAATCAACTAACCAACTAATAATTAATGTACTATAATACACTAATACAATTAATAATAAACTAATTATACGAGTAATAATATATTAATACAAGTAATAATATACTAATATTACTACATGAATATGACTAATACTTTATATACTAATATACTAATACACTCATAATAATAATAATAATAATAATAATAATAATAATAATAACTAATACTATACTAATGCGACTAATAGTACACTAATACGACTAATACGAGAGTAACATTATACTAACAACTAATACGAGTAATAATATACGAAGAATGCACTAATCAACTAATACGAGTGATAATAATACGACAAATAATAACTAATAAAGTACTAATAATATAATACGAAATATACTAATATATATTACTAATAATAATAATTAATAATATATAATAATAATAATAATAATAATAATAATAATAAATGGAAAGAGTATTTTTATGTTATAAATTCATTACCATAGCATTGAATATCAGTAACCAACACTTGGTCTATTGGTTGAAGCATGAACCTCATATCCATGAGGTCCTGGGTTCAATTTCTCCCAAGCACATGCGCTGTGTGCAAGCTGAGGTGTACACGTGGACGCCACGTGGGCGTGACTGGGTGCCACGTGGGACTGACGTGGCAGATTATTCAAAAAAAAAATTTTTTTTTAATTTTTTTCCGGCTGACCTGGTGGTCGGAAAAATGGTCGGAATATATATTTTTTTTTTTTTTGTCAATTTTGGTTTGATACTGAAATAGTGTTTACTGACCAATGTCCGACTAAATGGTAGTCGGAAATTTCCGACTAGACTAGTTAGTCGGAAAATTCCGACTGTTTTCCTACTAAAACGATTTACCGACCAATCTGAGCCGACTAACCCAAAATAGTCGGAATTTAGTCGGTATAGCTCTATACCGACTGAATTCCGACTGTTTTGGGTAGTCGGAAACTTACATGTTTTTTTGTAGTGGTAAAAAGAACGTTTAAGTGCTAAAACACAAAAGTACAATTGGTAATTAGAAAAGTCAAAGGTAATTAGGGGTGATAAAAAAGTCAAGGGTGATTAATAATGGTCCACGGTCATTTTGGCTGGTTAAAAGTCATGTGGATTGGTCAACG
This sequence comes from Amaranthus cruentus, assembly GCA_019425755.1. Lineage (NCBI taxonomy): Eukaryota > Viridiplantae > Streptophyta > Magnoliopsida > Caryophyllales > Amaranthaceae > Amaranthus > Amaranthus cruentus. The sequence continues at coordinate 15,946,025 of CM033453.1, read as the reverse complement.
GTCACTTGGCTTGAATGGCGTACACTTTAATACTTTTGAGTTTGTAATTAAAAAAAATAACTAACGTTGTGATTCGCAAAAATCATAAACTTGAAAGCTGTAATTCACAATTAATTCTATTTCAATACATCAAATATTTTATGCACTTATTTTGAGCTAAAATGAATCTAAAATGATTTAAAAGTTGATTTACAATGGAGACTTTTATCTAAACTAACTAAAATTCAATTTCAACTATACAGTTTTAATTATCAAAATTCAATATATAACATTTTATCTAACATCAAATATCAAGATCACAAATACACAGTTTTAATTTAGTTGTCCTATTTGCTTGGGCACGGATATTAAGGGTGATGTGGGGTCCATTAAAAAGGTAATTAGATATTTTAATTGTTTAAATCTATTGTAAATGTGGTAGCTGGGGTATTGTAAGTAGTAAAAGTGGGGGTATTTTGGTCATTATTTGTGTAAACATGTAATATTTAGGTAAATAAAAGATTGATAAAAAGGAAATGGGACAATTGATCTTAATTTGCCAAATAAGAAAATGGGAAAACTAAAATGGTTCAGAAAAAGTATAAAGGATATTTTACCCAGAATAATCCAATCGCCTTATTAGTGATTTTCCTACAATAATCTCACATATTGATTAACTATGAATAATCCCAACTTTAAGGGGTATTTGTCTAGAGTAAACTTGGGTAATCCGATGACTTGCTATAGTAGGTAATTCAACAAAAAAAAAAAAGTAATTGAAATTTAATTTAAAATTAGAGAATTTTTTTGAAATTTTACATAAAAAATTCAAAATAATAATAAAAAATAGGCTCTCTATAGTATAGAGCCCCTCAAAAGAGCCCAACCCACACTCTCAATAATTAAAAAATGAAAAAATCTAAAAATTGACGCGGTTGAGCCGATTTCGAGTTGATATTATAACCTATTGAAGTTGGTGTTATAACCAACCTATTAAAGTTCGTCTTATAACCTATTAAAAAGTTGGTATTTGGAGTTGGTGTTATAAACAATCAATGTTGGTATTATACCTATTTGGAGTTACTAACTTTAGTAGGTTATACAACCAACAAGTTATAACACCAACTACAAATTTAAATAGGATTACACAGGGCACATTTTTTTAAAGTTTTTTTCCTAAGTAATAATGGGCCGACCCATTTGAGACGCGTCTCTTGTAAAGACGGTCTCAAGTAAGAATTTGTGTAAAGAAAATCATATGTTGATCTCTTTAGCTAGGTATCACCAAGTTGGACTTCAATCGTGGTCCTAATTCTTCCACTGTTCCACATACTTTAAATTGATATTATGCATTCCAATACAAAACATATTCAATCTTTTACTTTTAGAGAAGATTGTATATGGAATAATATATTAGGTTTTTATTGTCCTCTATCAATTTTATGAAGTTTCTATTACTCTTATTATTGTCATATTATGACTTCTAGTTCTAGTCCATCTCAAATTAAATATTTTTAATTATTTATATTCATATAATTACTAAGTTATAATATTTCTCATATATATACAAAGTCAATATTCGTTATTAAATAACTCACTACAACATAATTTGTTTTTAGTGAGATATATTTAGCGACATTTAAATATTTCAAATTCCTTATAGTGTATTAGAGGATTTAGTGACATTTATTAGACCCTTTAGTAACATATTAAAAAATCACACTAAAGCTATTAGCAATATAGGATCTAGTGACATTTCTCACAAATGCCACAATAGAGTATAGTGACAATTACATATGCCACTAAATACCAAATTAAGTGTCGCTAAATCACTTGATGGTGGAACTTAAAATAAAAGCTAATAATTATTACACTAAAAATATGAATCAGTGGCATTATTTTAATGCCACTAAATCGAATATCGCAAAAGGCTAAATTTGTTGTAGTGACTTCAATTCTCTATAAAATATTCAAAATTATAATTAGCTTGCATATGAAAAATAATTAGGTATTGTTTGAAAACATATAAATCATTTGACAATAAGGAATTCAATTTTGACATTTAAATTCAAGAATTGTTAATGACAATTATGTATTTGGAATTTTCATTATTAGTATTATTGTCTTCATTTTTAGTTTTTTAATTGTTTGTACTTATTTATTTTATCCGTATGCGTTTTATTTATCTCCCACGTGGCAGAACTTCTGTTAATCTTTTTCGAATCGGGGGAATTCATTGGGCCGCGCTCTCCTTTTTGGGTATGAATTGGCGCCGTTCTTCCCTCTCTAGATGGTTTGTCCATAGTTTTCTATGAGCGGAATACATTGGGTGGGATGTTGATGACGATGATGTACTTGGAATTTTCAAATTTTGATATATAGCTCATTTTTGCTTTGTTATATTGGAATTCTATAGAATTGACCCAATCAAATTAAAGATTTATCAAACATAATAATTGGGTCAATCGCACATTTGGAAATGAATTCCAAGTTGTCGTCATTAAAAAAATTTATATTTTTCAAGCCATACCTAGATTAGGCCCTAGTAATTAACAGTGCTGAGACAAATTAATTGTATTTAAAATATCATAAGTTTTTTCTGTAAGAGTATATAGCATATGTTGAAGCCTCAACCATCAGTTTAAGCTTTTGGTTGAATTGGTTCTTTGACATGGTATCAGCAGCCAACGAGACATGTGCGTGTTCCTTGACATGATTATACCAAACTTAAATTCATCCAAGGAAGATAAGAATGTTCATATTTAGTGCAATTCTTTTTGTGTAGATTATTGACCTAGCTAGCTTTCTGAATCACAATTCAAAAAGAATGACTAAGACATTTAGAAAATGACTATCAATCGAATCTCGAGCTGTATTTAGAATTAATTTTTCTACTTTTTTTTTGCATTAATACTATGTTTTCTTATCATATTCAGTGCCTTTGAAGTAATGTCCTTTCAAATATTCAAAAAGACCAAGCATTAAAATTGACACCGACACTCTATTTTATTAGTTTGCTTTGCTACGATTTCAGTTTGAGTTATCGATTTTTCACTTGGTAGAAAAATGTTTTTACTTTGTGCGGTAATTTGAGCATTCAACTTTTTTATGTAGTAAACAAAATGTTAAGTTCTTTATTAAATTAAATACTTATTTCGAACAAATTTTCAAAAAATAAATCCATAAGGATGATTGTGATGTATGTTTTTATGAAAAAAAAGTCGTTATGATGTTAAATAATAACCTAAATATAACAAAAACATTAACCTTTTACCTATCCAGTGGAAAAATTAAAAGTTCAGAGTTACCACGCAAATTAAAAAGACGTTTATTTACCACGTGGAAAAGCCAAAAATTTAGGGTCAACATATGAAATTTCGCTTTTTTATATCTCATTCATATACTATCTCCCTCTTTCATTCCCATCGTTAAACTTCTGTTAAATGCTCTCGTTGCAATTCAAGATTACAGAGGTTATATGGTTTTAAAATATATAATATTAACATATTTTGTTAACTCAACTATCAACTGAAACTTTTTGATGATATTTCAAAATATATTATATACTCTAACAGTTATTAAAATTTCAGAAGCATTAGTGAGGGTGTCTCACAAATTGCTTGAGAAGTCAATTACATGTGAAGTTGCTAAATTATGAGTAAATGAGGAGGGTACATTGTTCTGTCTTGAATAAGAAAGGACTAAAAAAGTTAAGAGCTACGAGTATCAACTTGTACGCGAATACCACAACCTATTAAATTCAATTTAACATCAACATGGAGGTAGACAGGAAGTCCTTCTCCTACGCACAATGTAGGGTTTATTTGGCATTCATATTGAAAACAACTTATTAAATAATAATTAATTCTATAATATTTTTTTACCACTCCTTTTGATTTTGGCAGATCACATAAGAGAATTAACTCTCGCACATTAGTTATCTTCTTACCTTGTAATTTACATTTTTTTACCTAGTTTAAAAAACTTAAACTGATGGTTGAAATTATAAGATATTTTATATATTTTAATACGCCGCCTTACACGAGATTCCTTTAGGCTAGAAATGTAGGTGCAATACATGTCCTTCTTATACCTTGTGTTGGATATTTAGCTTTACATAGGGGTGGTTGAGATTAGAACTCATGACTTAAAAGTGCGGTTGCAATATATGCCCTAATTATACCTACCGTTGAATATTCCATTTTGATTTAGGGGTAGCTGAGATTTAAACATGTGATCTCTTGTCACGCTGGCATCTGATATTATGTCAAAGAATCAACTCAACCAAATACTTATAAGTTGATGGTTAGGTCTCGCGATATGTTATACTTCCTTCGGATTTTATTAGTTGCTTCTGTAGCAACTACTGCTCACCAATTGATCTTATTTGATATATATTTCTCTATGTATAATGTAAAACATAGTCAAGTGGGATTTTGTTTAATTCGTCTTAATCTGTATTTTCTTAATATTAACATTTTAGAATTTTTTATCATATGAAATTAGATATATTAAAGATTAAAATCGTACATTGGATAGTGTGAAAAACAGAATGTAGCAACTATTAAAAATCAGATGAAGTATACTCTAACACTGTATGAAAAATTATCTGAAACAATATCTAACGAAAATGGTTCGAGGTCAATTTCGGATAAGGTGAGAATTTTTTTCTTTCACATTTAGATGTTCGATTTTTATGACATAAAAAAAATAATTTGTTTCCTATTTCTCTCATATAGAGATTTTCTAGCCTTTCTCGAATATAAAAAATCAAAACAATAACAAGTCTCACACATGAATAAATTCGCGTCTTTTTTAATACTTTTATCGATGTATAAGCTGAGTTTTTTATTGGTTATCACATCACAATACTTGTAAAGGCTCAATGGAACATTCTGTTGATCCTTCTACGAATTAGGACCATCTACAAGTAAATCTTTTGCAGCAAATAACAAATTAAATTATTAACTATTCCTTTGACTGAAAGCTACATTTTGGCCCATTAAAATTCATAGGAAAGATCATTGTCCGTCAAAATAATTAATCTTATTACATTACTCCGATCCCTAAATATGAAATGAAAAAAAAAAAAATTTTATGAACATGATAGAATTAGAAAATGAGTCTGGGCAACCCAAACAAGGAGAAGAAGAAGTAGTCCACTCATAAACCCAAAGAAGGTTCACTACTAAAACCAATTGGCAATAGTAGGAGTTACTCCTTGAGTATATAAAGTGATGCATACTCTTCTCTTTCTCTGATGTGGGCATGTGGGTAACACATGGACACTTCAACAGAACAAGAATACAACAAAGCCTTAATCTCGAAAGATTGGGTTCAACTATATGATTTAACATATCATTTTCAATGGTCGCCCACATGAATTCTGCTTCTACATTGATTGTGATTTTCTATCATCTCAATTTGTAAGTGTAGATATTTCTTTCTTTTTTCACATATGTTCTCCGAGTCATCTTTGATCTTTCTCGCTCTCTTTTTAAGTCTCCCGAGCTCCAACTTTCTATTTACCTTACATGTTGACTAATACTTTGTCTTGCACATGCCCAAACAATCTTAAACGATTTTCTTTTATCTTTCCCTCAATATTTATCTCCATTTTGAATTATAAGGTATGCTCACTCCAGGGCCAACCCTACATATTTTGGGGCCCTGGGCGAAATAGCATATCGGGGCTCTTTTCCTTTATAATTTATAACCTATATGGATCTTCTACAACTATTAATTTTGCTTTTTTGACATGGGCCCTGGGCGACGGCCCCCTCTTGCCCACCCTTAGAGCCGACCCTGGCTCACTCATCAATCGATCCAAAGCATTTGCATTTTCGGTACTTTGATCTTTCTACTATGATCCGTACTAAAAGCCCAACATTGTAATCCATATAGTAGAACCTCTCTAATGGTCATTTGATAAAACATGTCATTTAAGTATTTAAATATTTGATTTAAAACTTTATCATATTTTAGAACATTGCGTTTTTTCAAACTTTGTGGTTCATGTAATTTGAAATGTGATTGTTATATCTATACTTTAAAAATCAAAAGACTTGATAAATATTTAATTTTAAGAACTTTAAAGTAAGAAAGCTTTAAATATATATTTGGTCGTTCAATTTGTATTAATGTAATTTATAGCTACCTTCTCATCTCTTCTCAATGGAAGGCCAAAGATAATACACTAATATCCCTTCCTTGTTTTCGTCTTTTTTATTTTTGCTGTATTTTTTTAATTTTAGATTTTTTTTTAGATTTCGTATCTTTTGATTTCGTTATTTCGTTATTTGATTTCGTTATTTTTATATTTTGTATCCCTTCCCTGTTTTAGATTTCGTATCCCTTGTTTACTTGTTTTCGTCTTTCATAGATTTCGGTTTCCTTCCCTGGTTTTCGTCTTTCATTGATTTCGTTATTTTGTTTACTGATTTTAAGTTGTTTTAGTCTATTTTTTTGTGTTTTTTTTGTAATGAACTTTAAGTTTTAGTTTGGACAGGAAATTCGGTTAATTCGATTCGATTTGGACTGAATTTTTAAATTTTGGTTTGGTTCAATTTGGATTTTTAAAAAAATGATTTGGATTTGGACTGAAAAATTTAACACCGAATTTTATTTGGTTTGATTTGAATTTGTGTGAAATCCAAACCAAACACCGAACTTTCACCCCTACCCTCCGTTCCTTAAAGAAGTCCTCATTTACTTTTTTGGGTGTTTTATTTGTTGCATCTATAGAATATATTTCCATTTATGTCACAAATTTTGGACAAAAATAACTTTATTCATACTCAATTTAATATTTTTATGATGCTTATATACCCTACATATCCTCCACTAACTTCAAGTTAACATTTTAATATTCCTTATGGTCCCCACATATTTTCCACTAACTTTATAAAACTAATTTCTTCAATCAAATTTATTATTCAATTAAATAATATATCCACTATCTAAAATATTCTATTTTTCTTAAATTCCGTGAACATTTCTTTTGGGAACTTCATTAGGAAACGGAGGGAGTATTAAACATTGGTACTTTTTATAAAAAAAATTGCACATTAATATTAATTACTTTTAAAATGAACTTTACATTAATTTAAATATAAATTTGATTTTGTTATTATTCCATTTATATTTATTTCATTAAATAAAAGTATTGAAAATTTTAGAGGTATAAATACTTAAATAATGTAAAATATATACATATTTAAATATTGTAAATTATATAAATATATATAAATAAAAAATATTATTAAATAATAATAAAATTTATCATAATAAACAAATAATTAATAAAATTAAAATTAACACGCATGTAGTTACTTAAGCTAAGTTCATCATCATTGCGACAAACATGCGACGATTATGGTCGTCACACGTATTTGCGACAAAAACCACACGATGAACTCGCAAGGAAAATGGAATGTCAATTTTCCAACAAAATCTGGCGAGTGTGTCGCTAATTAAATTCATTGTTACTGTTAGAGTATATAACATATCTTTGGGCCTCAACCATAAGCTTAAACTTTTGGTTGAGATGGTTTCTTAACATGGTATCAGAAGCCAGTGTGACAAGAGGTCACAGGTTCGAATCTTAACCACCCCTCATTTAAAAGTGGAATATTTAGCACCAGGTATGAGGAGGGTTTGTGTCGCATTCACACTTCTAGCCCAAAGGGCTCTCGTGTGAAGGGGCATGTTAGAGTATATAACATATCTTGGGGCCTCAACAATAAGCTTAAACTTTTGGTTGAATTGATTCCTTAACAGTCACCATATCTCAAGAAGGACGTCGAATGAGTGCAGTTACTAATTCTTTTAACTATAATTTATGAAGGCAACACTACTTGAATTGCACAAGTTACTGAATGTTACATAAAAGCTGATAAATTTTGACTCAACAAATTTACTTTACACGTGACCTCTAGAAAAAAAAAATCGATGTCCAACAAATACAATCAAGCGAAAATCATGCAGACTTATTCACTAAATCTCTTCCACCAAAGAAGTTTGCAAAACTTGTACACAAAATTAGGATGTGTCATCTTCAAGATATATGCTTAAATCAAAGGGAGAATTATGCACATTGCATTCATTTCTCCTTCATTTAGGTTTTAATCCTACTGAATTTTTTTCTAACAAGGTCATGTGTTTTATGTAAATTTTTATGTAAATTAGTACTTCCTTTGTTTCATATTACTTGCACCAAATCAAGTCTTGCACTATTCATTATTCTATAGTGATTTACGTATTTTAGTTGTTATACAAGGAAAAAATGCAGTCATGTGGGATCTTGTTTTATTCATCTTGTCACATATTTTCATGATAGAATTTAGAAAATGGGTCTGGGCAACCCAAACAAGAAGGAGAAGAAGTAGTCCACTCATAAACCCAAAGAAGATTCACTACTAAAACCAATTGGTAATAGTAGGAGTTACTCCTTGAGTATATAAAGTGATGCATACTCTTCTCTTTCTCCGATGTGGGACAACTCACATGTGGGTAACACATGGACACTTCAACACTCCCCCTCACATGTGAGTGTCCTTAGAATTTTAGCCCACCAGAAGAGTTACAAACCTATTGGAAATGAACATCCAATTAAAAGCCCCGTAACCAGTAGTAAGATTAAATGTCCAGTATAAAGGCCCAACAACAAACCAGGCTCTGATACCATGATAGAATTTAGAAAATGGGCCTGGGCAACCAAAACAAGAAGGATAAGAAGTAGTCCACTCATAAACCCAAAGAAGATTCACTACTAAAACCAATTGGTAATAGTAGGAGTTACTCCTTGAGTATATAAAGTGATGCATACTCTCACTACAACATAATTTGCTTTTAGTGGAATATATTTAGCGACATTTAATTTAAATGTCGCTATTTCAAATTTCTTATAGTGTATATAGAGGATTTAGTGACATTTATTAGACCCTTTAGCGGCATATTAAAAAGTCACACTAAAGCTTTTAGCGACATAGGATCTAGTGAAATTTCTCACAAATGCCACTATAGGCTATAGTGACAATTACATATGCCACTAAAGACCAAATTAAGTGTCGCTAAATCACTTTATGGTGGAACTTAAAATAAAAACTAATAATTATCATACTAAAAATATGAATTAGTGGCATTTTTTTTATGCCACTAAATCCAATGTCGCAAAAAGCTAAATTTGTTGTAGTGTCTTCTCTTTCTCCGATGTGGGACAACTCACATGTGGGTAACACATGGACACTTCAACATTTCATAATATCAATTTATAATTTTTAGTTATGTATAACTTTAGATATAAATAATCCGACAACAAACGCATTAGTTTGCTCAAAAATGTGTTTAGTGCAAGTATTTTGAAACAGAGAAAGCATGTAATACGAAATTAATTAGGATGTGTCAGCTCATCTTCGAGATATAGTAGCCGACCATTTTGCTTCAACCAATACCATTCTACATTTTATTTTTGAGAAAATAGAAGAAAAAAAAAAAACTTTCACCATTCTTTTAGTTGTTGGTATTGAATGGTCGAAATCTAAATGGAATCGTGATGTGATTTATGATAGGAATATCTCTTGAGTGGTTTAACAATCTTGCATTTTTTATTTTAATCATCTTATTTTTTTCGAAAAATTAATATTAATTCATTACTACTTAAAAGGTAGTCGCAGTAGTGGAAAATTGTGAACAAATATCCTGTTATTGTTAAAATTTTGTTAGCATGGAAATAATTTTATGAAAATTTACACTATTAATTTAATCATTTAATATGCAAAGCAATTAATCATTTAATACACTAACTATTTTTCCGTGAACATTTGATCATTTTAATGGGCAAAATAATTATAAACATGCATGTATACATTACACTTGGCCCAATTTGTAAATTACTTCTATAATATTTTCCAAAAAACTTTGGAAGATGAGATTTTCTAAATATATTTAATAATAATAAAATAGTTGAATGCTTAGTAAGGCCGTTAGAATGGAGATTCTACTTAAGATTATTAGGAGGGTATGATCGAAATATATAGAATCGAATCATAGGATCCATTGATCCTACAAATCTATATTAATATGATTTTAATAACTGATTATCATTTTTATTTGTTCTTTTTTATGTTTTAAAGTGTAAATAAACTTTTTTGTCCTTATTTATTAAAGTTAAAAATAAAATATTTTAATAATCACTTTTGACCTGTGAATCAAATATGTGGAATTAATAGTGGTATTGATATAATTATTTTAGATATAAATATCTATATATATACAAATTGTAAGATCGTGGAACCGTATTATGATTCTATCACCTAAATTCGTGAGTGTTAAATAACATAACATATCCTGGGGCCTCAACCATAAGTTTAAGCTTTTGGTTGAAGCCTCAGGATATGTTATATACTGTAACACGCCCCCTCACATGAGAGCCCTTTGGGATTGAAGTGTGGATGCGACACAGGCCCTCCTCATACCTGGCGCTGAATGTTCCACTTTAAATGAGAGGTGGTTGACATTCGAACCCGGGACCTCTTATCACGTTGGATTCTGATAACATGCATGTCAAGAAACCAACTCAGGTTGAAGCCCCATGATATCATACAATGTTATAAAAGAGCTGGAAAAATCCAAGTGTCATGCTATTAGAGCTTTGACAAATGGAATAATTTTATTGGTTTCATGTCAAATTAATTTAGGAAATAATAATAATTTAAATAATTATAAGTTTGTAATGAGTATAATTTATTAACATATTTAGAAGCTATGTTAAAGAAGGTATAAAATATGTGATGTGATATTCAACACTTGATTAAAATATTTTATTTTTAAAATTTGAAAAATATTAAAAGACAATATAATGAAATTCTATTTTTAAATAAATCAAAAAAAAAAACATTCACATTTAAAATTTGTACATTTAATTTTTGAAAAAAATCATACATAATTTAATAAAAAGATTAAAAAATGATAAAAAAAAAAGTTGAAAAATTTTGAGTGTCCAGCTATTAGAGCTTTGACAAACAGAATAATCTTATTGGTTCTTATTAATTAAATAGAAAATTAATTTAGAAAATAATTATAAGTTTACATTGGGTATAAGTTATTAACATATTTAAATATTATGTTAAATTAGGTAAATAAGAATATGACATTCAAACACTTTATTAAAGTAATAATATTTTTAATATTTGAAAATATTAAAAGATAATAAAAAGAAATATTTTTTAAAATAAATGGAAAAAACCATCCACATTCAAATTTTCAGCATTTGATTTTAGAAAAAAAATATAAATCATACAATCTAATAAAAAGAATAAAAAGGATAAATAACACTATTTAAAAAGTCTAGCCAAATGAATTAATGTAATAGTTTAAAATTAATTATGTGAGTCGTGTTTTTAATAATAAATGATTTTTATAAAAACTAACAACGGGACATTCAAATAAGTTATTTATACTAACGATTTTTAATGCAATTTATATTAATGAACATGTAACTAGCTAATATGTTTTTAAGATGTACTAAAAATTGTTAATAGAGACATATAGTAAAATGCATAAATGTAGCATGCATATTGTATTCACTTAGTACCATGTATTGTATTAATTTATCAAAATAACATATAGTGTAATTGATTATGTACATATTTATTGTTTAATTATGTTTATTCAATATTCATACATCAATTATCAATTATATTATCATTCTTGTATTATTTCTCCATAAGTTAAGTGAATTTTAAAAAAGTGAAATTTTTTTTAAAAAAAACTTGAAAATAAAAACCTATAATAACTTTAAATATAAATTGCATAGCATTAACCATCAAACTAATCTGTGCAATGCACGGGCACATATACTAGTTTTATATAATCCAACAGTGAGCCAAGTAAAATCACACGATTCTACTAACATTGAGATCTTACCTATAATCTAGATCGATCGTCCATTTTAACAGAGAATGATGTTATAAGTATTTTACTCCAATGGAAAATTGGCTATTTTCATAAAATCATACACTTTGAAAGATATGCGTCACTTTAAAAAATATACTTTTTTTAGTAGTTAAGAATACATGCGTCACTTTGTTACCATGGAAATGGTTTTTTGAAAATGGCACGATATTAAATTGGCTATGCGTCACACTGTTGTAAACCGTTAAAATGGGTTACTAATTCGGATCGTAAGTCATAAAATTATAAATAAGAATCGTAATTTTAATAATCATGATATCTTTAGTATTTAAATACTACAAAATGAGATTGGTATACTTAGTGCAATGACACTAAAATCATCTAATTACTTTGAAAGAAAAAAGTTTACAAATTACAACAGTGTGACGCATAGCCAATTTTAACAGAGAATGATGTCTTAAGTATTTTACTACAGTGGAAAAATACTTACTCGTAAATCTTCGTTATTTTTTTTTGTAATTCTTCAACTATTATTGTTGAAAAATACTTAATAAATGCATATCATGATACATGTACGACGACAAATAGAGAATATTTTGGAAAAAAAATGTTTTTTAATTGGTGCAAGGACGATGTTGTATTATTGTTATACTTAGCTATACCAACTTTTTGTTGTTTATCAATTTAAATTTATTTAAATTCTACAAGGTGATACACTTTGCTATTTTTCTATAATGATAACATTAGATGATTTTGTCAAGAAACCAAATTAATCAAAAATTTAAGTTGATGGTTGAGATCTCAGAATAGGTTATATTTTCAAACACGCCCCTATAATACAAAAAATACAAAACCATAGAAAATGTTTAGTTGTTACCTATCACATTAAAACAAGATTAATAATTTAGCAATGTCCATCAATACTAGTGGGTCCATAAGGACATATTTTCTATATAAATAGACAAGCTATTTACGTAGTAAATATAAGAACCCATGTATACTAAAATTATATACTCTTACAAATATTTAAAGTATTGTTTCTAAGTGTAACACTAATTCCTTTTTGTTCCCAACAATGTGGCAATTTCAACTTACTTTCCTCTTCTTCCTATTCCTTATTCTATTTCGCTGCTTGTTTGGTTACCAAAAGGGGATCCCAACTAATTGGCCTCTTATAGGTATGCTTCCCGCACTCTTAAAAAACGTTCATAGAATTCACGAAGCTATTATCGATATTTTAGAATTCGGTGATTTAACCTTTCTTTTTAAGGGCCCATGGTTCACAAACATGAACATCTTAGCCACCGCGAATCCGGCTAATATTCACCACATAATGAGCAAGAACTTTGCCAATTATCCTAAGGGCAACAAGTTAAAAGATATACTTGATGTCCTTGGAGATGGGATTTTCAACACAGACTTTTTGGTGTGGGAATATCACCATAAAATGGCTAAATCTTTTCTTGCACACCCTAATTTTAATCAATTTTTGGTCAAAAAAACATGGGAAAAGGTGGACAATGGACTTATCCCAATCCTTGACCATGCTTCTAGCTATGCTATAGAAATTGACTTGCAAGATTTATTTGCAAGGTTTACATTTGATACTATATGCACCATAATCATAGACCATGATCCCATGTCTCTTTCAAGTAATTTGCCTAAAGTTCCCTCTTCAAAAGCCTTAGATGACATTGAGGAGGTATTTTTCTATCGCCATGTAGTCCCTACATGTGTTTGGAAGTTCCAAAGATGCTTAAATATAGGAGGAGAGAAAAAGTATAAAAAAGCTTGTCAAATCCTTGATAGTTTCATTTATAAATGCATAAATATAAAAAAAGAACAATTGGGTAATGAGAAATTTTCTAAGCAAAAGGAAGATGATAAGGTAAGTATTGATTTATTAACATTATATGCACAAAAAAATGAAAATTACAATGATAAATTTATAAGGGATACAATTTTAAATTTTTTTATAGCAGGACGAGATACAACAAGTGCTACGTTATCTTGGTTCTTTTATCTTCTCATACAAAACCCGAAAATTGCTTCTAAGATAAAAGAGGAAGTAGATAGTGTAATGTTAAATAGAAACAACTTTAAAGAAGTGAGTGTAAAGCTAGTTTATCTCCATGGTGCATTATGTGAAACATTACGATTATACCCACCAGTCGTGTTCCAAGCAAAGTCCCCGATAAAACCAGATATCCTACCGAGTGGCCACCATGTTAATCCCAACATGCAAATTATATTTGACATGTACGCAATGGGAAGGATGAAATCGATATGGGGAGATGACTGTAATGAGTTTAAACCCGAGAGATGGATAACAGAAAAAGGAAAGATAAAGCATGAGCCTTCATACAAGTTTTTGGCATTTAATGCAGGACCACGGACTTGTCTAGGTAAAGATATGGCCTTCACCCAAATGAAAATTGTTGCAGCCACCATTATTCAAAACTATGTCATAGAAGCCGTGGAAGGACATCATGTTGTCCCCAATCTTTCTATTATTCTTCACATGAAATTCGGTTTTAAGGTTAGAATATATCGCTCATAATTATTATTTTCTTAAATTTTTATTTCATTTAATGATTTAATGAGTGATTGATTTTAATTTATTGTACGTATCTTTTTTTATTGTAATATTTATATTTCAACAAGGTATAGTAATGAGACATTGTAACAAGTTGTATTGTTGTATTGTTGTAGTTAATGTTAATGTATTAATATATAAAAATATATTAGTATTATTAATAACGTCTTGTATGAGACCGTATGAGATAGACCCATATAATTAACATTTTTTTTAATTGATCACTTTAGAATTGTAAGTGATTATTTTAACACATTAAATGTTTGAAATCGGTCATTTTAGGATTGTAAGTGATCACTTTAACACAATAAATATACATGTATGTGTCAACCCAATAAAAATGATCTCACCGTGAGACCGTCTTATTTAAGAATTTGTGTATTATTATTGGTTTGGTTCGTTTTTATTTTCATGAACAATTACTTTTCCGCTTTTATTTTCATTATTTTTTACCATACAAAACTTGATTTGATTTTTTTTCTTAAAATACAATTATCATCATGATATCTTAATAACCAAAAATACGTATCGGTGTGATATAATCAAATACTCCAAATTAAATAGGACGTGCAATGAATTAGTACTACTCGTACATGGAAATAAAGCATCATGTGAGAGACGGTCTTTCAAAAAAATAACCTCAAAATAAAAAGCTAACATTTTTATTCTCTCTTTAATTTGTATTAATTAGATTATTTAACACATATATCTAATGCGTCTTTTAGAAAGACTGTCTCTCACAACAATTTGTGTTTTGTAATTTGTATATGTAAACTCTAAACAAAAGAACTCAGAAGAAGAAAAATGAAGAAATGCCATGGAATTGCTGCCGATTCATATCAGCTTAGGATATTGATTTGTCACATAATGGTTGTGATGATTTTAATGGGGCAAAATGCCATGGCAAGCATTTCTGTTTCTGCATTCGTCCATAATGTTATTTACTCCAATCGTATCGCTCTTTTCTCTATGTCAGACTGCCCGTAATCCTCTTTCTTACTCATTATTACTTATGTTTTCGTTTCTTTTCAAACGTCTCATCTGCTTTTGTAGTATTCTTTATCAATAATTTTTAATTTATAATTTATTTTTAATTTATAAATTAAAATATAGTCAAATGAGATTTTGTTTGATTCATCTTAACATAAGGTGCGTGAAAACCTATTTTTTATAGTGTTTAATTATGCATAATTAGAGATATCAAAGATTGAATTAGTGTATCAGCAAACATTAAAAAAGAAAATGGGACGTTTGAAAGAAATGAAACGGTATATTTTTGATTTCCCGTTTTGGTTATTCATGTCTTCAATTCATTGTACTTTTTCATAAATCTTACTTATTCCAGGTGCTCTCTTGAGAGACCGTCTTTTGTAAAGACGACTCTCAAAAATCCAGCCCAAATCTATATTTAGAGTTGTAACAATATATATTTAAAATTGGACTGGTCTTTTGAGAGTCGTCTTTATAAAAGACGGTCTCAAGTAAGAATTTGTGTATTCAAATTAGGGTTGCATTTTTTGATTTTGTAGGTTCATTTACGAGCAGGTGAGAGCTTGATGAAAAATTGAAAATCGAAATCAAAACCCAATAGTTAGGGAAGCCCTCTGAGGTAGTTTAGGGCCTGGGCCTCCATTGTTATAATTGAGTTTGAGTGAGTGAGCCCATATAGCTTAAGACTACTAATGCCTAATGGGTTGTTTGGGAAAAGGGGGATGTGAATTTAGATAATAATTGATTCACAAATTTTAAATTGAGACGGTCTCGGATCATTTTTATTAGATTGGTCCAATATACACTTACTGTTTTAAAATGATCATTTATAGCCTTAAAGTGACCACCTGATTTAAAGTGATTACCCATACACCTAGTTTGATTTATGAATTTTAGCGTAATTTTGATTGAAAAATCTTTTAACTACCTTGATGGTTATGCTTGTTCAATTTCAATCATCTCATTTTCTTCATAAAATTTATTCCAATGTATTACCATTTGAAGAGATTCTATTAAGTGGTAATGGAAATTTGTAAACAAAAAAACTTTTCTTTGATTAAAGTATCATTATTATGGGAATGATATGTAAATTTTGATGAAATTTTACACTATAAATCTTTCATTCTCATTACCACCATTTAGTACTACTAACCAAACACGCAGTAAGATTACATGTAAATGTTTAACCAGATTTTCAATGCGTGCAAAGCGTATACTTAAGGAACTCGATGAAAAGCCATATGTAGTGGAGCTTGACCTTCGAGGTATATATATTAATTAAGTTACGTTTTTGAATTTTGATCCATCATTAGTTACATGACCGTTATTTAATTGAAATTGGGTAATTAATTTAATTATGACCGGCCAATCAGATGATGGATCTGAAATTCAAGATATTCTTCTTGAAATGGTCGGACGAAATTCAGTACCACAAATTTTTGTTAATGCCAAACATATTGGAGGTTTAGACGGTATGTATCTGTTCTTTGTTGTTGTAACACCTTAAATGTCTTAAGTTTTGTTTATGATTACGTAGTGTTTGGGAATAAGTATTTCATTTCAAATTATAAATTTTAATTATGAGACAATAAAGGAAGAATTTGAGAATAATTACAAATTTTTAATAGTCATTCTCAAATTCTCAACTTTAAATACGTGTCTACCCAAAAACAATGGTAGAATTTTATTTAACTCCAAATTTGAAAATTTTTAATTTGTTGAGTCAATTTCGAATTTTCAAATGAAATTGTTGTTTAAACATAATATTAATTAATTTTGTCTTGACTTTAGATCTTCAGAAAGCGGTCTTCAGTGGACGGTTGCAGAAATTTCTCTCAAATACTTGATTTGACGTCGATCATCTTGGACTGCTTCACCTTAACAACATAAATTATTCTATGAGATTATTACATCAAGTCATGTTAATGAAGTGATTTTGTACTCAATTCTGGATTTGAACCACTTTAATATTTACTCCTTTGCACTCAAAATCTCGCATATAAATTTTATGTAATATCGCAATTTATGGGATAATGGAATGGTGAACTATAATTATAAGTAGAAACACATCTTTTTTTGAACCTTATTTGTAGGTGCTGAAAATCTAAAGTAATTTAGTAGTTTTGACCGAAAATGTAACTGGGACCCGACCCGTTAAAATCCGAATCCGACCGATCCGAAAGCAACTTAACCCGAAACATGATCGACCCGATAATTGCCAGACCGACCCGTTTTGACAGGTCTAATGTCAATTTTTAGAGTAATCTCAATGTTAGAATTCATTTCAAATAAAAAATTTGTTTTCAACATATTGACTATATCATTTGAACCCTAAAACTCTTTAATAGATCTCAAAAAATACGCATTTAACATCTTTTTATATCCATCGTAAGACGTTATAATCTTCTTAATTGAATACATATACTACCTCTGTTTCAAAATACTTGCAACATTTGTCTTTTTCACGCAGTCCAATGCACTAATTTGACTGATTTAACAAGATATTTCCTCCGTTCCAATATAATCGCAACATACGAAAAATAAACACTATTTATTTATCTTCCTTAATTTGTGATTAATAAGTAATTTATAAGTAAAAACATAGTCAAGTGAGATCTTGTTTGATTCGTCTCGACGTAAAAAATATTAATATCAAATTTTTATAATTTTATATTAATATTTTTTACGTCGAGACGAATCAAACAAGATCTCACTTGACTATATTTTTACTTATAAATTACTTATTAATCACAAATTAAGGAAGATAAATGAATAGTGTTTATTTTTCGTATGTTGCGACTATATTGGAACGAAGGAAATATCTTGTTAAATCAGTCAAATGAGTTTTTTTATTATTCTACTTTTAGTAAGCAAATCGATATAATTTATGAGAACATCATGCACATTTGAATGAGTTTTTCAGAAAAGAAATGTCGCTGCCCTAGATTATAAAACGTGTATCTTATAAGTCTAAATAAGTACTTAGTTATTTGTATATATCTTTCCAACATGAAAATTGTGAAAATATTTTTTATGAGGAGATATTTAACGTCATTTTTTTCTAATGTTACAACTTTAATAAACGCAATGACTTTTATGAAGCACGTATATTACAAGTCTTTCAAAATAAGTATTAATTCTCTTATTTTCTTTACACTTAAATGAACCCGACATACCAGTTAGTTTTAGAAAATCACACATCTGGTTTCTCTAATGTAACATGTATCTTACAAATCCAACTATACATAGACATTTAAAGTTTAGACAACGAGCGTCGCAATTACTGATTTCTTATAACATGAAATCATTCACATATAAGACTTTAATACTGTGTTAATTGATATGTGGATTAATGTCATAGGGATGAGAACTAGTTTTTTATTAAAAAGGTTTCATAAATGTTAAAATATGGAAAAATCATTTTTTTTATTTTCATAATTCATAAGCCGTTGGGTCAAACCGACCGACCTGGAACCGAGAGTGGCGCGACCCGAAAATGACCCGACCGAAAGTAACCCGACCGTAACCCGTCCGACCGACCGTTTTCCCAGATCTACTCATGATCATCACGAAATCATGGTATTACCAAAACGCCAATTCGAGGCAACATAATCCTTATTATTAACTTTACTTGGAAAACAAAAGCTTCAAATAATATATTTGCTAACACTATAAGAACTTAGTATTTGTATAAGAAAATATATATATTATAATATATTTCTTTTTGCAAATAGTTGTACAAAACCAAACCTTAAAAAAATTGGTCTGCATTGATGTATAATGAAATGAAATAAAAGGTTGTAATCATCTAAGACATCATATAAAACATAAGAGAAATGCCATTGAGATAGCTCGAAACCATAATAGAAAATTTGAAAACTCTATTTGGTGAAAGTAAAGCTTAAATTTATAAGGGTTAAACATAACTACTCACATTATAAGGAACGAGATTAGACTGAAAAAGAGAATGTAATAAGCTTTCAAATCAACGTCGACTCGATGTTGAGACCGACCACAGCTACCATATGTATTGATTATTACTATAACATGTACTTAGAAAATAAAAGAAGGTTAGATTACTGGAATGTGATGAATATTAGCTTGCCAAAGAGACATTAATGAACATAATCTGTCGTTTACGTTTTCTTGCCGTTTCATAGAATGAAGCAACAAATAACTATTTATTAATCTTGCTTTTTGATCGAATCATTCTGGTTGAGTAATATGGTATGTTCTTTTTTTTTCAAAACATTATTAGCATTGTTACTATCATCATTATATATTATTATTATTATATTATTATTATTATTATTATTATTATTATTATTATTATTAAGTGAAATTTTATCATAATAAAAGTTAATCATAGTGGACAATTATCAATGTTATAATTTATAATTATAATATGACTCTTCACGTTATCACTTGTTATACATCTATATTTATGACGTGTACTTTAGTCTACTTTTATTAAATATCAATTGGTCGTAAAACATAAAGAATTATTATATAAATATATACTCATACAATATCCTTAAAGAATTAATAGTACAATTACGGGGTATCACAAGCATTATTTGTCATATATGAAGGCTCTAATTCTAAGATTGTTTCCTACCAAATACGCTTAATTTTAGAGTTCTTAGCAAATGGATTTCCTTGAAAGGAAGTCTATCTTCATAATATGGATAGACTATAAATCATTTTAAAGCTCAATATGGTATATCACCCTCAATCCCACTTAAGAATGCAACATCCTCATTGTACCTTAGTTTCAAGATCTTTCATGTACACTGATGAACACACTATTAGCAATGGTCACAAGGTCTTTTTGTACCACTTGTAAGTTGTAACACATCAGCCCCACCAAACCATCGGTAATTAAACACTTGAGAAAACGTTCTAAGAGTTCACTAATTCCAAGATTGCTTCCTACCAAGCATACTTAACTTTAGAGTCTTCGCAAATATGCTCTTTTTAAAAAAATGCACTTTGTTTATATAGATAGAATATTAATCCTTTTTAAAGTACATCTTAGTATGTCAAAATCTCCCCTACTAAAAAATGCAATGTCCTCGTTTCACCTTACCTCCAAGATATTTCCCTTTATAGGTACACTTAAGTAACACACTATCAATTATACCACTTGTATCATCCTAACCCCACTGGACCATCGCTTAGTATTCATGCTCACACTCGTGCGTATCCGTGAAAACAACCTGATACCACTCATTTATAATATAATTCCCGCCATCAAACACGTTTAACTTTTCATATCCAGTAGTGGTCGAGGGAATGACTTCTGGCCATAAATACTTTGGCATCCTATATTCAATAATAAGGGTTTGGTAATGTCTAGAAGAGACCAATTATTTTGTTCAATATATTACTCCATTTTGTTGTTGAGTGCCTGAGTAATAGGTTTGATTGTTAAGGCTATTTGTGGATATAAAATGTAAAATGAAAATTGTGTATCATATTGATTTGCATCATTTCAAAGAAGTTGACAAAAACAAGCTTCACTTTTTTTCAAGAAACAAATCCAACTCATGTGAGTAAAAATGTACACTCATCAATGAGTAGAACAAAGTAAAAGCAATCTTTTGTAGAAAACCAAAAGGTTTCTCAACATAAGAACTATTTAAAAGATAAGAAATTAGTGGATGATGAATATCGAGGTATTTTTTTTCAAACACTGAAAAGTTATCGTTACCGTTGACTAAGATACCAAGAAAAAATCTAAAATATTTTTTTGGAAGATATACTTCAATTCATTATCAAATTCTCCTAAGGGTACAATTTATACATAGATAATCTAGTAAATAAGGAAGCAGAAGTAGGGCAAAAACAAATAACCTAAATACAAACTAATTCAAATTCCTTATTTTTCTCTATTTCCTATCACAAATTCTTTTATCAAACGATCTCACCGAGAAATACGCTTTATACATGAGCCAAATAACTCAATAGTATAAATTACTAGTACATAAACTTTTTGAAAACAGTCTCACATAAGAATAACTTCTTTTCTAATTGTTTCATCACAAATTCTTATCTTAGACGATCTCACCGTGAGACGTGACCGGTGCTCCATACTTGGGTTAAACAGCCCAATGATAGAAAATTTTAACATGATAAACTTTTTATATGAAGTCATTACATAATGAGACGGTCTCATGCAAGAGAGACTGGTGTTTCATTATAAAAGAATTCCTTTTCAATGGACTTTAGTTGATAACAACATCCGGTCAATAATTAAACGAATTGTAAAATTAATTAATTATTTAGTGGAGTTAGACATCCGAGAATAACAAGAGCATAATAATCAATCATATATAGTCAGTACTAAAATATTTTGGACCATTTTGAAAAGTTAGTGACAAACTGACAAAACAGTTTAAGCAAAAACACATTTGATATTTCCCATCACCAACTTTATTATCATCTTTGTTATTTGAATGATAATTATTCGTTGATCACTCCAATCAAATTAATTTTAATGATATATATCCAAGAAAAATATCACTAATTTACATTTTTAGTGCCATAGTTATTTTGAATTCTAATATAAAGTGACTTTGTAATACTTTATTTATTTTTAGTAATATATGTAATTGTCACTATAGGCCTATAGCCTATAGTGACATTTAAGAGAAATGTCAATTGATTCAATATCGTAAAAAATTTAGTATGATTTTTTATTTTGCTGCAAAGAGTCCAATAAACATCAATAAAACCACTACACATACCATTAGAAATTTAAATAATCATTTAAATCAAATGTTACTAAATATATATCCCACTAAAGGTGAATTATATTGGAGTGAATACTCGGTCTCTTTCGAAGTAATATCTCCATTAAAATTAATAAACATATCTAAAAGTGATGAAAAATACTTTTACATAACGTTTTGCACAAAAATTAAGAGCTCAATATTTTTGTATTTAATAAGATTATTATAACCACTGATAAGATAAAAAAAAGTAAGAGTTACTACTTTGGACATAAAAAATAAATGTAGTCTTTTAATAGCCCGTCTCTTTGAAAGAAATATCTTAAGCCTAATCGATTAATTATTATATTCCTACTTACCGTTTTTTTAATTCTTACTTACATTATTCTTAATGTTTACTTTTAATATCTTAAATACCTACTTAATGAGTATTTATAATATTTTAAAAAAATATATAATGGGTCGACCCAATTAATTTCTCTCAAAAATTTGTATAAAAAATAAGGGTAATTATTTGGAAGAAATGGAGTAAAATAAAGAAAGTACAATTAATTTACAAGGAAGTTCATTAAAAGAAGGGTCATATTAACTCATTACATAAAGTTGAAGTTGGCTATTAACTGGCACAAGAGGTGATGAAGGAATGGCCTCATCTTCACCGTTGGATCATAACCATGTAAATAGTACCTACATATTGAGATCAGGGCATCAACAGTGAGTTTCATGCCTTTCAAATTCCTAAACCAATAATGGATTAAATAAAAATTATTCTTTTATTTAATCTAGGAAAGACATAAATGAATTATAAATGTATTATTTCATTCTTACACACTACATTATAAATAAATTATAGCGTATCTAAAAATTATATATTTTCATATTAAGAATAGATACTAAGAAGAAAATAAAAATATTTCACTAAATATATTTTTATATGAAAATTAAAAATATAACACGAATAAGGTTAATGGATGGATACAAGAAAATTCAAGTGTGAAACAAATTCATTAACTTTCGGTTAATTGTGTTATAACACATAGATTGAAAAAATATAAATAACCAAAGACTTATTGTTGAATTATATTAAAATCCGATCGGACATATCTATACAATATACTAAAATAAAATATAGCTGACATAAACAACTCAAAAGATTAATGAATTGTCATCTTTTCATGAAATTGATGATGTCATTGAATAAGGATGAAAATAGGAATAATGTTAATGATGTTTATAAGATGATAAATTTGACTATCATTAAAAACTTTAGTTAGGACTATAACATATACTATTAAAATTATAAAAACAATGTAATAAATAGTAATATGTAATAATGATGCACAAATTATTATCTTTTATTTTTAATTTACAAATCATCATTAATTTATATTTATTTAAAAAACATTCATTCATTTACATCAAAATGAATTTATTTGACATTCATTCAATCATCATCAAAATATTAAGCCGGACATATTCAATTTATTTGTTTTTTACATCAAAATGAAAAAAAAACTGTGCATCGCACGGGGATTATCTAGTAGTAAAAATAAAACGAAGTAGTTTTGAACATCATCATCATCATATCAATACCCCAGTGTATCCCGCTCATAGAAAAACTATGATGATCAGGGTTTGGATAGGGAAGGATGACGGCAACTCATACTTATTAAAGAAAAGTGCGGTCAAAGAGTCCCTCAGCTTAAAAACGTACAACTATTCGCAAAGCCTGCAACTTATACACTAGTTTTGAACATCAATAACTAATTAAATGAGCTTATAATATTTTATAGTTAAACTGTTTTTTATTATTAACAATGACAAGATTAGATTAAAATGTGATTGTTATTATTTTGTCCCTTTAGAATCTGCTTCAAATATATAAAAAGGATTACTTTATCAGTGTATGATTTTATCTTGAAAAGGATAAAACAGAAGATTATTTTTGTGTGGATATGAGGAAGGCAAAAATTAAATATGAAAATAAGAATCGACGAGCTAGGAATGCGGACTAACTAAAAAAAGTATCAATCAAAAAATAAGAAAATAATCGTTGCAAACACTAAATAATTAAGTTAATAATAAAGTAACTCATAAAATTCAGCTTATACAAGCACTAGAAGTGAATTTAAAAATAGTGTTTGACAATTGATTAGAAAATATTGGTTGTTTTTTAAATGACTTTTTTTTTGTTAGCATTAACATTTTTATTAAAAGCAAAATTTATCAAAAACATAATTGGCTATTTTAATTGAAAAAAATAGTCAAAAATAAAAAATCGTTTCAAAGAAATCAATGTTTAAAAATCGTTTCAAAGAAATAAATGTTTAAAAATCGCACATTTACCTAATTTAAAAATAGTCAAGTTATTTCAAAAAAAAAATTTCACGCAATCCAATAAACTAAGTTGATTCTTAATATCTATAGTTATGTATTATAAAAAATTATAAATTTAATAATCTTTACATCGAGACGAATCAAAGAAGCTCCTACTTAACTTATATATTATATTACAAATTAATCACAAATTAAGAAAGATAATAGTGCTCATATTTTCGATGGTGCAACTATATTGGTTCGAAGGAAGTATTATGTAGTGTAAATGTGAGAGTTTAAATTTTTAATTTTTTTAATGAAAAAGTCAAATTAAATAGCTTATTAATTGAAGTTATAAAAATAGTTTTTTTTGAGTGAATCTAAAAATCATTTGTGAAATATACTACTCAATATTTTAATGTGTGCCCACTTTAATTATTTTTGTTTGATTTTTTGTATTAAATAAAGAATAATTTGTAAATTACTAGTATAGCTCTAATGTTTTGTATTTTTACTAATTAATGTTTTAATTTTTATTTTTGTGGATTACATTCGTCAAAATATCAATTTATACAATATTCAAGCAAAACAAAATCGCATCATTTCGACCAATTTAGTGATTGCAATTTTAGAATAAGTTTTAACCTAAATTGTATAGACTTTAATATTTTAGTGGCTATAATTAAAAAAAATTAAAGTTAAAGTTATAATTTATAAAAGTCCTAACTTTAACGCAAATTATTATTCATAAAGAATAAATATGACAAAATCATTAGAATTGGGAGAAAAAACTTGAATAAAAAACAATAGACAAACACACCCTAAACACAAATAAAATAAAATAATTTAGGTTTAAGAAGAGAGAGAGAAAATAGAAAGGAACTCCATAGTAGTAGTAGTACTACCAGTAAATAAGGAAAGAGAGAATTTAAAGGAGAGGAGCAAATTTTGCAGAGAGAAAGTGTCTCTTTTTTGTTGGGAAGATGGCCATGGCGGCGTTGCAGAACGCTACAATTCTGTCATAACATCAATTTTTCTTCTTACTCTCTTTCTCTTTCTCTTTCTTCTTAATGTTTCCTGATTTCCGCTGCTTCTCTTCAGACTGTGTTTCCTTTTCTTCTCCAAACCTACAATTCTCTTCCAATCTTCTTTCTATTTTCCTTTTCCCCACAAACAAACAAATATATCTAGACAAACAATTCTTTATTTTTTATTTTTAATTTATTATTTTTTAATTAAATAATTTATAGGATTTGAACAGGGAAGAACAACGACAGCTTATAAGACAATATGAAATTAGACACTTCTACGCTTATCCTTTTCCAATCTACAAACCCTTGTAGTAGTATTATTTCCATTTCATTCTAACCTTTCAAATTTTTTATAAATTACCCATTAAAAGAAAAAAAAAACCCAAAAATTTTAATTAGGGTATGGAGTATTTCTTGCAGACATTGAGTTTAGGGAAGAGGAAATTATGGCTGGATTTTTCTCTTTAGATCATAATACAAACACTAATAATTCTTACTTATGGACTAATCATCATCATCATCATCAAGAACCACCACTTAATCTCTCAATCTCAGCCGTTGATTTTGAAGGTGGAAATGATATCACAAGATCTGAAGATAATAGCAATAATTTCATGATGATGAGGATGAGTAGTAGTAGCAGTGGTGGGAGTATTAGTTGCCAAGATTGTGGGAACCAAGCTAAGAAAGACTGTGTTTATATGAGATGTAGAACTTGTTGTAAGAGTAGAGGGTTTGATTGTGCTACCCATGTGAGAAGCACGTGGGTTCCGGCGTCTGTTCGCCGCGACCGCCACCAGAAACTGGTTCAACATCTACAACATCAACAAGAACAAGATCAAGAACAAATGGGGATTGGGGTAAATTCAAAAAGGAGAAGAGATCATTCATCTTCTTCTTTGGTTTGTACCCAATTACCTGCCAGTGATACTAATACTAATACAACTTCCTCTTTTTCAGGTAAAAATGAAAACCTAGGTGATGGAATCTTTTATTAAAAATAAATTGTGGGTTGATGATCACTTGATGTATCTTTACTTGTTGGAGTAAATAATACTTCATCACTATCAATGTAATCTTTTGATTGAATTAATTTTCTGATATGGTATCAGAGCTATTAATATGGTATCAGAGCTAATGTGACAAGATTTCAACCACCTCTTATTTAGAATATTTAGTCCACCCTTTAAGCCCTAAAGATCGATGATATCAGAGCTAATGTGACAAGATTTCAACCACCTCTTAGTTAGAAGAATATTTAGTCCACCCTTCAGGCCCCAAAGATCGATCAGTGTGTTAAAATATATAATATATCATTGTATTTTAATAAGTTTTTTGTAGAGTTGATTTCCTGACAATATCATGCTTGTGGATATAAACAT
This sequence comes from Amaranthus cruentus, assembly GCA_019425755.1. Classification (NCBI taxonomy): domain Eukaryota; kingdom Viridiplantae; phylum Streptophyta; class Magnoliopsida; order Caryophyllales; family Amaranthaceae; genus Amaranthus; species Amaranthus cruentus. The sequence continues at coordinate 15,919,084 of CM033453.1, read as the reverse complement.
ATGATCTTGATTTTTTTGCGTGTTGATATGGGCAAAATGGGTTTTTATTTAAAAAAAAAGAGAAATACAGAGATATTGTTTGTTTGTTTGTTTGTTTATTTTGATTTGCTTTTGGTTTGTTTAGTGGTGGTGCTTGTAGTGATACTGTTGTTTAGTATTCCTGACGAATAGATTGACAAGAAAGGATAGGCTATGAGCTTTTATCCATTATTTCCTCTTTGTCCGTGTATTTTTTCTGTATATTTTCTACTGATCTTACTTGACATCACTGAATGATAATGATTCTGATGTTTCCTTTTCTTTATTTTATTTATCTTTAATTTCTACATTTGTATGATTAAAATAAATTCAAGATTAGCATAAGGGTATTATTCTAATTAATTCTATAATTTTAATGTTTTTTAGTAGAATTAAAAATTCAATCAAAACCTAACCAGAAAAAATATATAATTTCTTAACAGGACCTATGGAAGTAGGGAATTTTCCGGCGGAATTGAGTTATCCGGCGACGTTCCGGTGTGTAAAGGTGAGCTCAATCGACGACAGTGAAGATGAGTACGCATATCAGACGGCTGTAAACATAGGAGGGCATGTATTCAAAGGGATATTATATGATCAAGGCCCTGGTGATCATCATGATCATCCTCAACCAGGAGATGCCGGTGGAAGTGGTGGCGGAGAAACCCCTTCTGGTGGTGGTAACCTTACAATGGGTCCCACTACTTCGGTGAGTGGGACCCTTTTTGAGATGCCGACATCATCTTCTTCACCGGTTGTTGGGTATTTAGACCCTTCGTCGTACTACCCTCTTCCGCTCAATGCTTACCTTCCTCCCGGTACGCCATTCTTCCCATACCCAAGACCTTAGAAAATGAAATTTTTTTACATTAAAAAAATGTTTATAATAAATCAATTTTTCTCAATCAGCTGAAAATAAACTCATATCTATTAGGTATATTTGTTGAAAATAAACTTATCTATTGTTTATAAACATTAAGCCTTATAAATAAATAATAGTTAAATTTGTTTTCAACGATTGTACTGAATTGGTGGATTTATTAAAAATAATTAATAATTAAGTTTATTTTTAATGGATTGAGATAAATTTGGTTTATTTTTGACAATTTGAACACATGAAAAGTCAGCTAAGATACTCTTTCAAAATTACTTTCTCGTTCCGTAATACTTGCTACTGATTGTGATATTTTCCCACACAACATGTCACACTCAGTGGCAAATAATATGGAACGGAGAAAGTACATTGCTGACATTTATACTACAATTGGGAAAGATATCATTAAAATTGTTTTAGGATGCATAAGAAATTGAATTGGGAAGAAGGAATTGTGTTAGTGAATTGTTTGTATAATTAATATTTATTGTTGTTTTATGTTTTTGTATCATGTCCTCCATTTAGAATTCTGATGAGGATATAGTAAAGCATAATACTAGTAATTATTTCCTGGTTCATTGTTATAAATAAAAAAAAAATATGCTTTATACTTGTATAATTCTACTTAACATATATGACTATAATTTATGAAACCTTGAAATGCATCATTCTTGTCCTGTGATTAAGTGCTTGCTGCTAAAGCTGATTACTTTCGAAACTGATAGGGCTCTACTCCATTGAATACCGGCCGCTTTCAGTAGCAAACTCTAAACTCATGACAAAATAGCGTATAACATGTCACTTTTAGCATCAAAATGTAAACACATGATTAAATAGTGTATAACATGTCACTTTCAGTAGCAAATACTAAAGACATGAGAGAATAGTTATAGCATGTTTCTTTTAGTAGGAAACTCTAACGACATGGGGAGAATAGTGTATAGCATGTTGCTTTCAGTTGGAAACTCTAAGGACATGAGAAAATAGTTAATAGCATGATTCTTGAGTAGCATACTTTAACGACATGGGGAGAATAGTGTATATCATGTTACTATCAGTAGCAAACTCTAATGACATGAGAAAATAGTTTATAGCATGTTTCTTTCAGTAGCAAACTCTAACGACATGGGAGAATAGTATATAACATGTTACTTACAGAAGCAAACTCTATGGACATGAGAGAATAGTTTATAGCAACTTTCTTTCAGTAGCAAACTCTAAGGACCTGATAGAAAAGTGTATAACATGTTACTTCAGTAGTAAACTCTAAGTGCATGAGATAATAGTGTATATCATTTTCAGTAGTAAATTTTAGAGACATAATTTTGTTTTCTTCTAATTTGTTCTTTGAGTTCATTAAGTTGACTTCAACTTAAACATGATTTTGGGTACTTTTAATTTGATTATTTACTTTTTATGATTAAGATGGATGTTTATTACTTGTCAACTCTTTGATAGGATGGGATTTGTGTTAAGTGGTGTAGTAATAGTGTCTAGTGTCAACTTTGGTAGGCTGGGTGATGTTTTGTGCTCCTTCTTACCTACATATATATGCAGGCTGGGTGATGTTTTGTGTCTCTTCCATTATTGCATTGATTAATTCCAACAAAAATACCTTATAGATTTCCCTCTCTTGACTTGAATTACCTGTTGAAAAAGGCCTACAATTAGGTCTTGTTTATTGACTTAATTAGTTTTTCCATTTATGTCCATAGTATACAACAAACCTAAACTCTTTAGTTGTAAAATGAATTATAACATCACCTTAAAATATTACTATTCTTATCACATAATGAAAATTGAAAATCATTGACAAAGAGGGTGTTTGGCAAATGGCTGATAGCTGATTAGTGTGGTTGATTTGACCAGCTGATTTTGATTGTTGGTTTGACCAGCTGATTTTAAACCTGCTGCTATAGCTAGTTTGACCACCCAACCCTCTATTTATATCAAAATAAGCTAAAAATTGCTCAATAAGCTAATTTGCCAAACACCTTCAAAATTTTTGCATTTTGTTGCAATTAAAAGTAGATAATGCGTGCGATGCACGGTTTTATAATAAATTTTCCGACATATTAGTATCATTTAAGAATAAATTAAAATTTTAAGAAAAAAATTTTACATTATACTTACATCTCATTTCATTCTGAATAGTTGTATACATTACATACATTGTATGATTTGTATCATACTTTGCATATATGCGCGTAGATGATTGCGAAAATTTAGTTAATGACAAATAAATCACAACGAAAGATAAAAAATTTGATTATATTTTTAATATAATTATATCTATGCTTCTATTTGTTTATTTTAATTGAAAGCAAATAGATCGTACATGAAGTAAAAAATTATGAATATTTTTATTTTTAATAAAAAATAATATACCAATTTATGCTAACAAAAAATAATTACATTAATTTAGTAATACAACTATTAAAAACATACTTCAAAATCAAATTTAACATACTTCAAAATCAAGTTTAACATAAATATTTATATATGTAAAATTATTTTACCAAAATTTAAACAAATTCACAAAAAAATACATGTGACTTGCATAAAGATAGTCACAACTTAAATCATATTAGAATCATGCATTGCACTTAAGCAACCAATAGTATAAATAAAAAATCCATATTATCTTTGAACCATCTCAAAATATCCAATACACTTAAATAATATTCATTTACTAAATAACATTGATAAGAATTTTTAAATAATAAATAATTAAAAATATATAATAAAATATATGATTTTCTAATATATTAAATGATGTGACTTAAAAAATATAAAATCAATAAATATAGATAATATTATAGTCATAGTTAGAAAGCAATAAAGTCAAAGATGTAAATATGTTAGTCATAAAGAAAATGACATCATCATTGCGTTTTGGAGGGAAAAATTTTCATGAGGTTGTGACACGTAAGCAATAATAAATAGTGATATGTCAGCGTGTTTTGTTTTTGTAATGGTTATATATAGATTTGTTCCATTTATATAATGTTTTTTATATAATCACTCCCCTTGAACTATACCATCCACGTAGTATAAAACAAATTTTTTGCATTTTGTTGTAATTAAAATTTTGCATTTCCAGATATGTTATAGTGCTCTATTATCCAACTTTTGTTGTATTAAAACTTTTGCGAAACAGAGGGCCGTTGCCTAGTCAAAGTAGGCATTTGTCTAGAGCCAGCGGTTAATAGAGTTGACTCCTAAAAATTTGCAATCTATGGTTAACTTTGAAATATCAATTAAAATATATAAGACACGTCTACATTTATAATTATAATTATAATAATTAAAGACGAGAATCTACCATCTATATTGAGGTCATTTCTTTTAATTTGCCTAGCACCCATAAAATGCTAGAAACAGTATTGGCGAAACAATAGTGTTAGTTGTTAGAGAAGAAATGCATTTTTTTATTTTTTTTTAGAGAAGAAATTCATTAGAGGGATAATCTTCTCAAACATTTTGTTTTCTTGGGATGGGTATATAAAAAGAATTTCAAACTCGAGCCAAGGAAAAATCTTGATTAAAAGAAAAAATCTTTATTAATTTTGTGTGATGTGTGGTAGTACCTTGAAGACTACGAGTAGCGTCGAATTTGAAGGTGGAAGGTCTTTTCTCCAGCTTAGCCGTATGTCTGCCGGATTTGAAATAAGGGTTTTGCTTGTTGTGTTGGAGAAAATATACTCCACTTTGGGCGCAACAGCTTTTTGTCCCTCTCAATGCACTTCCTTCTATGCAAACCAAACATTGCTTTTCTTTTTTTTTTTTTTTTTTTACTAACATTTGTGCATGGCACAGTTCCAACTTCCAACTTTCGTAGATCTTCATATCGTTTGTACATTCCTTATGCGTATTATGTCTCGCTATTTTATGGATTTTTTGCTCCAAGTAATGTTATGATTAACCCGTATTTTATATCGCTATTTTATCGAAGAGAAAACAAGGCTATCGACCTTTTTACATGCCCGTCAAGTTGACTTGTGTCATGGTTGTGTTTGGCATGGGCGTATCTAGACTTGAGCTAGTATGGCCATGATCCTGGTTATAAAAAATAAAGTAGTATGTTTAACTGATGTTTAGTGTTTCAACTCACGATATTTTATGCACATTAACAAAGGCGTTTTCATTTCACTTTGTTTAGGGGGTTTTTGGTACAAGAGAATGAGAATTGTGAGACTTATATGTAAGACTTGGGATGGAACTTTAAGAAAAAAATGTATTATGTCTTTGTTTGGTAAAATTTTAGAATGAAATGGGATTTGATTAAAAATAGCTATAAAGTTACCAATTTATCCTTATTATATCTTGTTTTTTTATTTCATAAATGGCAAAATTGTCATTTTCATTTAATTCCAAGTTTCATCCAAATGTCCTCCTCCCCCCAAGGACATTAAAAGGTGGGACTTGAGAAGTTGAGACTTGTAAGTTCCATACCCATTCCCTATAGACAAACATGGTACTTTGTTTTATTTATAAGTCTCAACCCCAAATCTCAACTTCATTCCTTCATGCCAAACACCCCATAATGCTTTTTACATTAACATTCAGTACTTTGCTTAGTTACATATGATTGAGGGTAAAATATTTGCCCAGATGATAATTTTTTTTTTCTGAATTCGCCCTTTTTTTTTTTCTGAATTCGCCCTTAGGTTTGGGCACGGCATAAAGTATACATTGTATTTTTATATTGTGGGCTTGCAAAATAGTTGTAGTTCTATCTACACAATATCTGGTATGAGACGGTCTCACCGTGAGATGTGTCTCATACTTAGGTTGAATAGCCTAATAATAGATACATTTAGCTTGTAGTTCTATCTATGGATACTTTATTAGAAAAACGATCCATTGTGGAGTGTATTTTAGAACAAACGCAAATTTGGAATATATGGACTCCAAATATTCCAAACGCAAAAGTTTTATTTGCTCAAAAACTCCATCAGAACATAGTGAAGTAACGTATGCTTAAAAAGGTGATATTAGATGGAATATATGGACTCCATTTTAATTTCATTCGTTATTTGACCTTGGTTTTTAGATCTTTTATTTTATGAATAGATTGTTATATTGTACGGATATGGGAACATTTCAAAAGATAAAAAGTAACAAAATGATTAATTTGGGTGACCTAAGTTGGAAAATAAAGCAAACCAAGTGGTATAGAGGGAGTAAATTTTATGCTTCATTGAGGTGATTAAGGTTAGAATTTATTCCCTCCTAAATAATCTTCCTTTTGACTCATAGTATAATACTTTTGTGTTAATCTTTAAGGTCGAACCAAAAGCACTATAATCTCACAAGGCATCTATAGAAAATGTCATACTCTTAGTTTTATACTCCTTACTCGCAATTATTAGAAAAATAGCAATTTTCATTCATTATCTTTAACTAGTATAATGCAATGTACAAATTTTTTAATATAAGAATACATTAAAAAAATATAAATTTTAAAAGAAATATCCAATTATATAAAATGTAATAATCACTATTTATAACAACCTCACAACTATTAATTAAAGTTTCTTTTTATTCATTAAAAAAGGTTTTTTTATTGCCGACCTTATAAAAGTCTTTTATTATATTGTATGATTTGTGATTAATTTATAATCTATAAATTAAAACTTAGATAAGTAGGGCAGACCTAAGCAAGTGCAAGTCGTGTCTATGGTCATAGCCTTCAAAAAATTTTAGCTTTCAACTAGTACTAAGGTTTGAATATATATATATATATATATATATATATATATATACACACACACACACACACGTAAATACAATTTTTTTATTAATTTTCTTATAATAATACCAATTATTGATTAACCATGAATAATACTAACTTAAAGAGGTGTTTTCCTATAAATGTCCTAACATATTAAAAATCAAACTATAGGTGATTATAAGACAAAAAAATTAGTATATTAATAATTAATAAACTAAAGTTAGGATTATTATAGGAAAATATCCCTTTAGTTCGCATTATTCATGGTTAATCAATAGTTAATATTATTGTAGAAAAATTAGTAAGAGCAACTTATTTCAATATTATATGGGTCCATCTTTCGTCTTGGGCCCCAAAAAACCTAGAACCAACCCTGTACTTAAGTGTAATTATAATTAATTCGGCTTAATGTAAAAATTATTAATATTTAATTTTTAAAATTTTTTATTATATGTGATGACAGATATTAAAAATTAAATTGTTAGACCGTTTAAAAAGTTAAACGTTTCAAGTATGATTTAAGTTGTTAATCTACTCACGTTGCGAGTATGATTTTAGGTGTTGATCTACTCACGTTGCAAGTGTTAGTCTGATGTGGTTTACGATTATTTAATGGTATAGTTGCACTAGTAACATAGGTATCTATGAATCGTAGTAGCCATCAAATTTTGTACTATGTATTAAACTATTAATCTACTCTGAAATTTATTTTAGTACAATTTATGTACTCACATCTTTAGACATCTCTCTATAACTCAATATACGTCAGCGTAAACATTCAAACTATGGTAATGTTTATAATTCAGCATATTTAATTAGGCGACATTTATGGTGCTGCAAAAAAAGAATTAACTAAAAAAGTGACATTTAATATGTGGCATTCTATTCTAGTTACAACTAAACGAGACCATCTCTTAAAGAGTCGACTTCAAAACAAGATGTCTAAATTTTCATTTTCTTTTAAATTTGTGTAAATTGGGTTATTTAGCCCATATTTTTAATGAATCTCTTGGAGAGACATTGTCTCACAATAATTTGTCTTCTATTTAACAACTAATACAAATATAAGTCAAGTAGAATACACTAACATTAGTATTAGTATAGAGGCAAACATAAAAGGACAATTCCAAGACTTAAAAATTCAATTTTAAGACTTAAAAGGTCAATTTCAAAGTTTCTAAAATCAACTTTAATGTTTGAGTCATCATACTTTAAAGTTGAAATGAAAATTTTAAGTCTAAAACTGGTCTTTTAAGTCTTAAAATTGGCATTTTAAGTATTGAATTGACCTTTTAAGTTTTAAAATTGTCATTCGTGACTTAAAATGTCAATTTGAAATCCTTGAAATTAATCTTTTAAGTCTTTAAATTGGTTTTTTAAATCTTGAAAATGACATTTTAATTTGTGAAATTGGTAAAAAATATATATATATACTTTGGGCCGGCCCCAATAAGATGCATCTCATAAGTGAAACGGTCTCACGCAATTTTTTGTGAATAAATTGTGAAATAGTTATCTTTTAAACATCACTATGGTAGGGATATAAGGTATACAAAGTTGGAATTTAGGCTATACCTAGTACATTTCAAAAAAAAAGGCTATACCTAGTAGGGATTTGATATAGAAGTATATGAAGTATATGAAGATGTCTGATTAAAATTAGTTGTTGTTCATTGATTACCAGAGAAGAACGAAGTGGTTCAAACGGTCAAAATCCAATTAAAAATCTAGTTATAAAGTATTACTTAAAATTCAGTTGGTTTAGAAGTCATTTTTCAAAAACTATTTTAAATGTTTGATCAATTAAAAAGTTAAATTCCAAGTAAAATAGTCAAACAAAAAGTTATTTTTTCAACACTATTTATATCTTTTCGGCACATTTCTCTTTAATAAAAAAACAATCAACATTTAATTTTCATCGAAGATTGTTATAATATCAGCTAAAATGTCAAGCTTAAATATAAGTAACAAAAAAAATCGATGATATAACATGGTCATAAGACAATCGAACTAGAGCTGTTCATGGGCGGGCTACCCGCCAGGCTCGACCCATCCGGTTCGAAAAACGGGCGGGCATGGACAACGTTTTTCAAAAAAATTTAAAGTTTGGGCGGGTAATACCCACCCGCCAAGATAAATGGGCGGGTAGCGACACCAAAAAAATACCCGCGGATATACCCGCCCGCCCGCTTAATTTAATACATTATTATTAAATATTAAATTCTATTAATTATTAAACTAGTACTACTAAATGATCCATACCCGACATTAATAATTAGTACCCTTACCCAACTTTAATTTATTAGTGTAATACTAGCCTTAAGGTTTGCTTTTTTAGACTTTAAAATTTTGAATTCTACCATTTATATTCAACATTTAACCCTCAAAGCACTCAAGTAGTCGACTATCAAAGTTCAAACAAGTAGCCGATTCCACCGTCTATATTCAATATTCATGTAATTTGAGTGTTTTGAGATATTTTAGACAATTTATTATATTTTAATTGTTACTAAAACATAAAATAAATTTATAATATCATTTATATTTTTAAGTTTTATATAAGAAATACCCGCCTACCCGCGGGTCACGCCCGCTTTAAAAATGGGCAAATAGCGACAAAAAAATATGCCCGCAAATACGGGCGAAGTTTTGAATATTTGAGCCCGCGGGTAGAATTTTTAGGTGCTAGGTCCACTACCCACCCAAGCCCGCCCATGAACAACTCTAAATCGAACCAACCTAGTAACATTACAATTTGAAGATTTTAAAGATTACTTTTAATTTATTTTTTTTTGAATTCAAAGATTACTTTTATTAATATGGTGCATACTTTGATATTCATCTGCATACTTTGATATTCATCTCTAATCAAAAGCAAGTTTTTATGCATAAAAGCCTAAAATTTGATCAAATCCTGAGTAAATACTAATGATCTAAAAGGTATATTGAATTTTTTTCGATTCATAATGAATTTTTTTTTTCATTTTCTTGATAAATTTGATAATAAAATTCTAATACATATTTTGATTATTGATACACTTTCAATACTCGATAATCTAATACTCGAATTCGATGATTAAAACATCGAAGATGAACATAGCAATATCATTATGTTATATGAAGTTATATGAACTATTATTTATCGTTAATCATTATGTTGAAGTGCCCATGTGTTACCCACATGTGAGTTGTCCCATATCGGAGAAAGAGAAGAGTATGCATCACTTTATATACTCAAAGAGTAACTCCTACTATTACCAATTGGTTTTAGTAGTGAACCTTCTTTGGGTTTATGAGTGGACTACTTCTTTTCCTCCTTATTTGGGTTGCCCAGGCCCATTTTCTAAATCCTATCACATTATGTTATACCTAATTATGTATTTATCGTCAACTTTGAGGGGTATTTTCCTAGAGTAACCCGGTGATTTGATGACTTGCTATAGCAAGTTTTAATTTTTTACAAAAAAAATATGAATTAAAATAAAATGTCGAAAAAAATGTTTAAAATGTTCAAAAAAAAATTATGAGTTTTTTTATTATTTAGAAAATTTTATGTAAAATTTCAAATATTTTCTCTAATTTTAAATTAATTTTCAATTTATTTTTTGTTCAATTACCTGCTATAGTAGGTCATCGGGTTACCTAAGTTTACTTTAGACAAATACTCCTTAAAGTTGGGATTATTCATGGTTAATCAGTAGGTGAAATTATTGTAGGAAAATTACGACTAGGTTGGATTATTCTAGGTAAATTTTCATAATAACGAAGTTCGTGTTTAATGTATATCAAGTCGATGTTTAACTATTGCAAACTATAGTAGGTAATTATGGAAATTAAAGTAGGTTTTTATTGTATGCTATGTAGCTGTATATTTTCTACACCTAGTGCATATACCCTAAACACCTACCATGAAAATCATAAACACCTATTACATATAACTTAAACACCTATTCGACATGTACAAAGAGCTTACTTCACAAACAAAAACACTTATTTGACATTCATATTTATTTAACACCTAATTTCCATAATATTAACATAATAACACCTACTTCAAATATACTAAACACCTACTATATATAACAAAAACTTCTAGTTTAACTCTATGTTTGGATATCAATTTAAGGAGAAACGAAAGAAAAGGAAGGGGAAAGGAAAGGGAAACAAAAGAGAATAAATTCTCGTTTGTTTAGGAGGGAAGGGAATGAAAAGGGAGAAAGATAAGAATTTTCCTCTTCAAAGTTTGATATCTTAACGAAAAATATCTATCTAATTCCTCCAAATCCATTGCCTTCAATTCCCTTCCCTTTCATTTTGTTATCCAAATAAGATATCTCTTATCCCTCAAAATTCTTCCCCTTCTTTCCTTCCCATTTCCATCCATTTAAACACACTTTAAATATACAAAACACATAATTCAAACTTACATTCCCTCGTTAGTTTCCAATTTGACAAAGCATACTTTTGTCCTCTTGAACTTATTCTTTGACTCAAATGCTTTAACTATCCGAGAAGAATCATCATTCCTCTTTAACACAACGTCTTTCACATCGTGAACTACTTTTTTTGGATTTTGTTAAAACCAAAGCAAGAGGTTCATTAATCATTATCCTCAAAAGAATTATCAACATTACTAGAATATTCCAAATCTGAAAACATAAACAAAAAAGAATAAATCAATATTTGAAAAAAAAAATTTAAAACTAAACCCTAACCAATTCCACACATCCACAAAACTACTCAATAATAATAATAATAATAATAATAATAAACAAAAAATAAAAATAATTAGTAACTATACAATACATGTTTGATTGTCTGTTAGGAATAGGAAGTAGAGAAATCAAACAAATTGTTGACAAAGATCAATAGAACTTCAAGTGAAAGAGTAATTGTACTTAAACTTGAGAGAGATGGTCGGTAAGACTCGGTTCATTAAAATTTAACTTATATTTTTACTTTACATGTTTCTATATGATCGTCTTAATCAGATCATCTATTTAAAAGACCGTCTCTCACAAGAATTTATGGTCTCTTTTTTATATTTTTTTGTTATGCTTTGTTTTTTCTTAAATAATAGGCCAACCCAATTCAATTGGTCTTTCTAAAAAACCGAAGAATGTGTTTTTTTGATAACTACACAATTACTAATACTTATATAGTACACTAGTACAGAAACACGTGCAATGCAAGATTCTTGTTAATATAAATTAGAGAAATTATCATTGGTGCCCCTGTGTTTTGGACTTTTATCAATGGTGTACAAACTTTTTTTTTTTCAATGGCACCCCTGACGTTTAGGGTAATTAACAACCGTGACCTTTTAAAGTTTTTTCCGTTAAAAATCCGTTAAGTTTATGAAATTAACCTAACTAGGGTTAGTTTCTCTTCTTCTTCTTCTTCACTCCTTCCATGGTTGCCTTCCATGGCTGCCCTTCTTCAATAAACCCAGAAAAATTAATCCTGAACTTAACTTGTATGATTTGTTATTATCCATATTTTCTCCCATTATCCTTCATCTTTCTTTTTATTTCCTTTTTCTCCCCTTTTTTCCCCCTTTTTACACAAAATATACACTGATTTTGTTCTCTCTACTCATTTCCTACTATTATCAACCTTATACTATAATTTATTTTCCCTTTTTTTTAATTAAAAAAAAGCTTCTCTTTGAAGGGCTGTTTTCTTTCCACAACTTTATGATCTTCTTTCTTTTCTTTATTCTACCTTGAGTCGTAACGAATCTCTTCTTATTCTCCTTCTCCTTCTCCTTCTTTTCTTTACTTTTTTCTTCCCTTTATATCACGCCCATTTTCTACTCCCTTCTCTGATTTTCCCCTCTTTTTTCTGGGTTTTTTCTGGGTTTTTTTTCTCTGTTCTTCTACTTAAATGTATACCAAATTAGAGAGATTTTAAAAATATATTTAACTTTTTTGGTAAAGAATGGAGACCCAAAAATTGCCTGAAATTAAATTTACAGAGCATAAAAACCAGATTGTTATTCATCAGAAACAAATTAAAAGAAATTCCCATGAAAAATTAATTATTCCGAAAATTATTAGAATTTCTTAATTCAATTTTAAAAAAGTACATTTACTTCAATTGGTCCAGCCATTTGGGTCAGTCACCAAGTTTGGAAATGACTTGTATTTATGATTGAATGGATTTGTGGGTTATTAAGGGATTAATTTTTCTGAGTTTATTGAAGAAAGGGCAGCCATGGAAGGCAACCATGGAAGGAGTGAAGAAGAAGAAGAAGAAGAAGAAGAAGAAGAGAAACTAACCCTAGTTAGGTTAATTTCATAAACTTAACGGATTTTTAACGGAAAAAACTTTAAAAGGTCACGGTTGTTAATTACCCTAAACGTCAGGGGTGCCATTGGAAAAAAAAAATGTTTGTACACCATTGATAAAAGTCCAAAACACAGGGGCACCAATGATAATTTCCCTATAAATTAATATAAAAAATATTTGTTTTAATTAATAATTTGATTTACATATTATCTTTATCTTATTCAAATATTTCTATTCAGATTTAGTTATCACTATAATAATTATTTTTAAAGATATAGTTTTCTTATACAAATATTTTTCATATTCAAAAAGTTTCTTAAGTGGTAACAATTTGATGCTTTAGAGAGGTAGCCTTTTCAAAGATTAATATCATACATTCAAACAATGATATCTAATCAAAATATTCGTTAAATAATTATCATATCCAAGCATTGATATCCATCAAATAATGGCACGTGGTATGAGTCTTAAATGGAGACATGTGCCATTCTACATTCTTTTTAGTATATTTTCAAACATTAATATCACACATTCAAACAATGATATCTAATCAAAAAATTCCTTAAATAATTATCATATTCAGGCATTGATATCCATCAAATAATTTCACGTGGTATGGGTCTTAAATGGAGACATGTATCATTTTACATTCTTTTTAGTACTCTCTCCTATTCAAAATTATTGTCCACTTTCCTTATTTAGTCAAGTCACTCTAATTGTCCACTTTCTATTTTTGGCAAAGATGTTTTACCTAAATACCCCAAACTACCCCAACTTATACTCCCTCCGTTTCCTTTTGTTCTTCCCATTTGGAATATGGGAAGAAATTAAGATAGATTATAATTACACAATAGATACTATGAGAGTTGAGTAAAATAATATAAAATATAAAGATTTTATTGATTAATGTGTAAGTGTAATAATGTCATTAAATTTCATTGGGTGTATGTAAAGTAAATACATTGAAAATTAAAATATAAATTAATTTATATAGATTAGACTGTAAGTGTAATAATTTCATTCTATTTTATTGGTTATCAAAATAGAAAGATTCTAAATGGGAAAAACTTTTAAAAATTTCCAAATTGGAAAAGTGAGAAGAATATATGAAAACGGAGGGAGTATTATTTAAAATACCCCACCTACCACCTTTTCAATTATTATAATCACCTAAATACCCCAACTACCACCTTTACAATTATTATAATCTCTTCAAATACCCTAACTATCTATTTCTTAAAATCCGTGTCCAACCCAAATTGGACAATTATTTTGAATAGGAGGGAGTATATGTTATGATTATGATATGATGATTATGATTCCTTAAATAATTATCATATCCAAACATTGATATCCATCAAATAATTCCACGTGGTATAGGTCTTAAATGGAAACATGTGTCATTTTACTTTCTTTTTAGTATATTTTCAAACATTAATATCACACATTCAAACAATGATATCTAATCAAAAAATTCCTTAAATAATTATCATATCCAAGCATTGATATCTATCAAATAATTTCACGTGGTATGGGTCTTAAATGGAGACATGTATCATTTTACATTCTTTTTAGTACATGTTATAATTATGATAATTCAAACAATGAAATCTAATAAAAAATTCCTTAAATAGTTATGCATTGATATCCATCAAATAATTTCACGTGAAATAGATCTTAAGTGGAGACATGTGTCATTTTATATGATTGCGAGATGGGTTTTGATTAAGGTGTTCAATGAGTATGGCTTATGTGTCAAATAAATAAAGTTATGTGTCAAATAAATAAAGTTCAAGTCTAATTTAAATTGTTTGATTATTATACGTGACTTATATTTACTACTAGTATTGAGAATGTTTGCCCATAGATTTGTATTAAGCCAAATTTTACTTTTGTTTATTCTTGTTTTTATTTTTAAATTAAATACAATAATGAACAATGCAAGACTTCAACTCATTATATTTAACTCCTAATAAGTACACGTGTCAAAAGTCAATTGGGCAAAATGTAAGAGTATAAGTCATCAAATGTAACATTGAGTATACACTCTATTCTAAATTTTTTATATGTCATGAAATAATGAAAAATTTATCAAAAATATATTTATCATCTGTTCAAACAAATGAGTAGAACAGGGCTTAGTATGAAGTCATGAGGATAATAAATTATACACCTTCGTTTTGTTTGTGTTCTTCTCATTTAGAATATTATATTTAAAAAGAGAATTTTAAGAAATATATATGATAAAATATCCATGTGGGATCTTGTTCGATTCGTTTTAAAGTATATTTTTTTATTCTATATTTTTTATAATGCATATTTAGAGATATTAAGACTCAAAGTTTACTTTAAAAACTGTGAAAAAAATAAATAAGAACATTAGAAAACAAAGAGAGTAACTCATAAATGACACTAATATTATTAGATTCACTTCCTTATAAACCTTTTTATAATGACTATAGTGGCACTAATGTTCAATAAAACTTTTGTTACATTATGATCATGCTTTATTATCTCAGCTGGATCATAAGGAATATAAACACATTATAAATAAATATTATGATCATGTAAAAAATAGAATTATGAAGAGCGAATAGAAAAAATAAATCATACCTTATAATAAACACCAAAATGAAGTGACTTTTGCTTGGACTAAGGTTGAGAGTTCGTAGAATTTATAAGAAAAGTTGGCAAAGTTAAGAAGAATCAAATTGAGAGTAAATAAAGGAAAAAGTGTATTAATGAAATCAGAATAGTAAAGAGCAAAATTCCTTGCTATGAGCACAAGCTACACACTTCATAGGCTAGCTTTGTCAGTCAATTATTACAAAAATAGTACACTCCTAGTCCTACTCCTTATAGGAAAATTTTTACTTCCTCCCCTCCGGTTCATAATACTTGCTGTCGAGTGTGACATATTGTGTTGGAAAATGTCAGAATTAGTAGTAAGTATTATGGAAAGGGGGAAATACTTTTTAATCAAAAACTCTTAATAAGTAAACTTGATTTGTAAATCATCACAAAAAAACAAAAATAATAATAATAAAATCAATAAAATCAAAAAGATAAATTAAAATAACAAAATATTCACCCTATCAAATCCTATTACATAATGCAGCGTTTGGAAACAAGTATTTCATTTCAAATTATGGATTTCAATTATGAAATCATAAATCAAGAATTGAGAATGACAAGGTTTGAGTAGTCATTCTCAAATCCTCAACTTTAACTATTGTGAAAACAATGGTTGAATTTGATCCAAATCCAAATTTTATAATTTTTGATTTGCCAAACAATAGATTTTAGCCAATTCCATATTTTCAAATGAAATTATAGTTCCCAAACATGGCATAAGGTAATTTGTTATCCTCATAGATTACCGTTATTTACTTAGAACTTCTCTTTTTGAATCTCTTAGTTTAAGTTTATATTTTTTTTTTAATTTTAGTCGTAATCAGGCCATTTTTTATTCTAGACTAGATAAAGTATTTACAAGAGTCAGAGCTAGAGAGGGGCTTAATACATCAACTCGGCAATGTTCTCACGTAAGATGTTGAAAATTCGTAAAATGATAACTTTATTTTAATTCAATATTTCAAATCAGCATGCATTTTTTATTACATTAGTTTTTTTTTATCAGTTAAGGAGTATATGACAAGTCAATGTTTAGAGTCACTCTTGAGTGAAACAGTCTCTCGGTATAACAACCTCAAAAAAGAGCTCGTATTTTCATAGTATGTAGCATTAGATGAGTTATTTAACCCATGTATAGAGCGCGTCTCTCGGTGAGACTATCTAATACAACAATTTTCATGATAGTAATAATATATAAAGGCTCATCTCTATTATTAAGCAAAGCACACATTAAAACCCAAAATCAACCCTCCATAATGATAGAAATAATATATAAAGGCTCATCTCTATTTTTAATGATAGCAATATTTTATTCATTTTTCTTAGGGCCATAAAATATCAAAAGCGACACTGATATTTACATTTTCACAAATTGTTGTGAGAGACCGTCTTTTTAATAAACCACTTGGGTTGGCCCATTAGATTTCTTAAAATATAAAAACGGAAAATATAGTGTAATTATACGCTTTCTCGTAGGGATTTAGAATACCTCAAGTACACATTTAGGATACAACAAGTAGGGTACGGTTCACGGTATGTCAAGTAGGTGATATTTAACATTCAGAAGTTGTCAAGTAGGTGTTATGTCTTGTAGTTGTTTAGGTTATTTGTCATAAGGGTTTAGTTTATATGCTATATGTGTTTTTGTTATTTGATGTAGGTATTATGTTTATGTGTCGTAGATATTTAGGTTATTTGTTATTGGTATTTATATTATATGTTGTAGAACTTATATCATGTGTCGTAGGTGTTTTATTTAGTGTAAGAGTTTATGTTACGTATAATATGTGTTTATATATCTACCTTAATATGCAAAAATACTTACTATAACTATTTTAAAATGCATACATCAACTAATTAAAATGCCTACTTCAGTACGAAAGACAGTATTCTAACAAACGCATCTGCAATAATTTCCAACAATTAGTATTCTAACAAATGCATGTGCAATGAATTTAATGGAACAAAGAGAGTATTACAAAGAGTACATTTCCTCCATTCTGAAATACTTGTTATATTATGATTGTTGACTATATTCATCGTTCAATGCGGTTAAAGTGTAAGAAAAAATATATGCAAGTAGGATCATGTTTGAATCATCTAATCGCCTACTTTCATAATATTTACTTTTTAAATTTTTAGATTAGGGGGTGTTTGGCAATTGGCCGTTGGCTGTTGGTGGTTGACTTTTGAGTTGGCTTGTTTAACCAGCTGGAAATGTTGGTTGTTTTTGTTGGCTTTCAAGCTAGCTGTTTGTGGAGATGTTTGGTAAATTTGAATATTGGTTGTTGGCTGTTTATTAGAGAAAAAGTGGGCCAGCTGCTTTAAAAGTCATTTACCAAACACTTTTTTTGGCTGTTTGACCAACCAACAAGCCAAAAGCCAAAAGCCAAAAGCCAACCAAAAAGCTAAGCCAAAAGCCAATTGCCAAACACCCCCTAGGTGTGTATAATATAAATGACCAAAATAATATATTAGATTGCCTAAAAAGTCAAATATATCAAATACTCTCTCCGTTTCCGAATGTTCTTCCCGTTTAGAATATTCTATTTTGGAGAGAGAAATTTGATTAAGATTTTTAAGACATATTCGATGATAAATATATCCATGTGAGATCTCGTTAGATTCGTCTTAATGTATACTTTTTTATTATATATTTTTAAAAAAAATTTATAATACGTATTTAGAGTTATTAATGCTCAAAATTTACTTTGAAAACTGTGCAAAAAGTAAATGGGAAGAACATTTGGAAACGGAGGGAGTATACTGTAACGGAGTAAGTAATAGTCTATAGAGAAGGTGCCTATAAACTACTTGATATAGAGGATACCTACAAGCTAAGTTTAGATGTAGGAAGCAATAGGGAATAACCCCAACAATCACGGGAAGTAAGAGATAGCTAGACTGAGAGTAGGGTTTCTTTTGGGTATTAGGCCATGCATATTTATTTCTTAGGAGTATTATTTTACAGACGTGGCCATATATTTGGCATGCATTTTGAGGTCCCAGAAATTATTTTTTCAGTTGGGGCGTATGTCTAGGTTGAGGCCCAATTTTTACTCTTTTCATAAATTATTTTCTGAAAAGTTATTCAAATTTAGATGGGATCACTATTCACTAATATGGGTTTTAATAATGTTTAATTAAATACAAGATTAAACTAATGGAGTATGTACTTCTATGACTTTATATGCAGTATGCTATTTATTTAAGTTTGCATAACAAATTTAATACCTTGGATACCATTTTTATTAGCATGAAGCCATGAACAGACTATGGATCGGCCCTAGATATTTTGGAGTTATGGGCGAAATAGCATATTGAGGCCCTTTTTCTTTGCAATTTATAATTTATATGGACCTTCTACAACCTTTAACTTTGCTTTTTTGATATGGAACCCTGAGCAATAACACCTCTTGTCCACTTAGGGTCGGCCCTGAGCGGACCTAGCTTAGCTTGTGCAACCCCAAAAAAAATTCTTGATCACAGCACCTAAACATCTTTGAACAATTTATGATGCAAATTAACTCTTTTTCTTAATACCGCTTTTGATTAATTTAAGTTGTTCCATTAATTTTTTGACATTATTTATTGATCACTCTTAATTTGTAATTTCAATTGTTGAACATTTAAAGTATATAGACCTAGATTTGTATACACTACATACTTAGTATAATAGTGGGACTAAAATAAATATATGATAAGTTTAATTAAATGCCACAAAGAATTTGATGAATCATTACTTTGAGTCATAAGTTTTGTTTGGTGAATAATTACTTCGATTCTTATTTCTTAAGCTTTGCTTGATGAAACCTTACTTTGGTTCATAAACTTTGCTTGGTGAAACCTTACTTTGGTTCATAAACTTTGCTTGGTGAAACATTACTTTGTTTCATAAGATTTGTTTGGTGAAACACTTTTGTTTCAAAAGGAGGTGTTGTTTGATGAAACATTACTTTGTTTGATGCCAAGGGACATTTAATCCCATTTTTCATATCATTTATGATTTCTTTCTTAAGAATACTCTTATTTTTGTTCTTTTTATGGGATAATATTGAGAGAGTAATTAACTCTCAATATCATCAAAGTTCATAATTCACTACAACACTTGTATTTACTATTGCAATGTCCTTTGTGCTAGTACATTGTTGTATATAGATTGTATCTCATTGTGAATTTCATTTATCATCTCAATCGCCTTTGTGGGAGAAATATCACAATAGGAAAGTGCATGAATGCCTTCTACTCATATCAAGTTTCCGAGTCACTTCTTTGATTGTCGCAACCTTATCTTCACGGTGTCCATTTGGTGATCTACAAAGTAAGGAGTTCTATTGCCATCCACACGAAGGAAATGAAAATCAGTTTGTTTTATTTGTATTTGCATTATATTTCCAATATATTCTAATCTAGGTGTTAAAATATAGTCAAGTAGGATCTTGTTTGATTCGTTTTAATGTAAATTTTATTAATATCAAATTTTTATAATTTTAATTATACATATTTAAACATATTTAGAATTGAATTAGTGAATTGATCTAGTGCCAAAACTAAATGGGACAACTTAAAAGAATGGAAGGAATACTACTTTCTAATCTAATGCTACAGAATTACTGAATAATTAATGCATAATGAGTCATTCTAATTTAGAAATTAGGGGTGTGTTTGGATTGAAGGATATGAAGGGAAAGGAAGGGGAGGGATTTGGAGGGATTTGGAGGGACGAGGTATCCCTTGTTTGGATAACAAATTTTGAGGGAAGAGATTTAAAGGGGACGGATTTGGAAGGAAAATTTAAATAAATTTTGTTAAGAAGATAATCTCTCCTAAAGAGGAAAGATTTGGAAGGAAAATATTTTCCTTCCTATTCCCTTCCCTTTCCTTCTAAACAAACAAAATACACTTTCCCTTCTTATCCCTTTCTTTCCTTTCCTTCCCCTTCCCTTCCTTTCTTTTCTCTCCTAATTTGCTATTCAAACATAGTGTAGAAGTACACGCATAATGAATCATTCTAATTTAGAAGTACACCTCTAATAATAATAATAATAATATTATTATTATTATTATGTACTAACTCACAAGGAGAAAACATTCATAAAATAGAAAACAATTTTGTAATTATGATAATTAAGATTTTTTAAATTTTGAATTGGGATTATTAATTATGATTATATTAATATTGAGTTAGTATTATAAACTAGATAATGTCCGTGCGATGCACGATTTTATTAAATTTTTATTATATTTTTTGTAAACAAAAAAATAAAAAATTGATGGCTTTATATTTTAACCATCTCAAAATATCCTATACTCATTTAATGAATAACATTAAAAAGATTTTATAAATAATTAAAAGAAAATAAAATAAAATATACACCCTCCGTTCCTTAGAGAAGTTTCCACTTTCCATTTTGAGGTGTTTCAATTGTTGTTCCCATAAAGAATCTTTCTATTTTATATCACAAATTTTGGACAAAAATAACCTCACCCATCCTCATTTTAATATTTTAATAATGATTATGGGTCCACATATCTTCCACTAACTCCATTTTAACATTTTTATATTCCTTTTGGTCCCCACATGTTTCCCACTAACTTCATAAAAACATTTTTTAATTAGTTGTGGTCCCCATATTTTTTCCACTAACTTTCTTTAAATACTTTTTAAATATTTGTGGTCCCCACTTTTCCTCCATAAAATTTATTATTTAATAAAATAATATCTCCACTATCTAAAAGATTCCACTTTTCTTAATTCCCGTGAACATTCCTTATGGGAACATCAATAGGGAACAGAGGGAGTATGATTTTCTAATATATTAAATAATATGATCTAAAAAGCAAAAAAATCAATAAGTATTGATAGTATTATAGTCATAATTAGAAAATAAAAAAGTCAAAAAGATATGAACATTAGTAAGAAATGCAATGACATCATCATTGAGTTTTAGAGGGAAAATTTTCATTGAGAAAGTGACATATAGGCAGTTTTAAAAAGTGATGACATCATTAGTGTTTTGTTATAGTAATAGTTATAGATTTAACTTAATTGGATTATTGAATCTATTTCAATGTTGATTTTAAAATCAAGTATAAATTTTTTGAAATTCAACTTGATCGAGTAATCACTAGATCTTGGTGTCCCTTTGAAATTCATATCCACCTTAATTATGAATGTGGCTGACTACAATAATTCGTATCAAATCAGATTTTATGTCACATTAGTTGGATTTTGTTGTATAAGATTAATAGGAGTAATATGTTTGGTTCAAGTCAAATTAAGCTGGATTTATTTTTAGATTCATTTCCAATAAATTGTAAGTAATGTTATCACGTTACTAGTTAACAATAGGACGGATTTGTATCAATTAGGACTCATCAGTACCTTGAATTAGCCTATAGAACATATCAACATTTTACAGTTCATTAGTTATATGGGGGCGTTTGGCAATTAGTAGTTGATTGTTAACTGTTGGCTGTTGACTTTTTAATTCCTGCTTTTAATAATCTTTGCTATACATTTTTATACTCTATCCAATTCACTAGTAGTGTCCATATGAGCTTTACACAAATATTAAAAAATGTCATGCAGACCACTAGAAGGGTAGTGGGTAGATTTTTAATAGTGAAATGACCTAATATAGAAATGAGACATTATTATTGAATTGGAGGGAGTATATATGTCATAAAATACATTATATCCTTTATACGGATATATTTCTACTTTATTCTTACTTTATATCTCATTAACTTTGTATTTTTGAATTTTATCATTATTTGAGGAAAATTATGATATTTTGCTACTTCTATATAAATAATTTTCTCAATACTTTTGCTAAATGTAATTGGTGCATAGGAAGTGATATTTGATCATGACCAAGTTGTACATAAAGTAAGGTTTGTGTAATGATCTAGAACCTACGTTAAGCCTTCCTACACCTTTTACAAAATTGCCAAATTCTCTATCCAAATTAAAATTTCAAAATTTTATTTTTATTTTGTTAAAGCAAGTGCCAATATTTATAACAATGACATTAACTTTGAGCACTTAATCGAACATACTTTGTTTTGTACTTTGGAGAGGAACGATAAGAATGTGTCGTATGTAAATGGTTTAAGCTTTGAAACAATCAATGAGGTGCTTAAAGTGGGGTAAATGAGGCTTCACTAAAGGGTGAAACCATGCCTTGAACGAGACAAGACATGGTATGAATTTTGCTCAATCGAGGCAACGTGAAAAGGAAAGTCATAATGCACCAGAGGAGGGTGCTCGTTCGAGCATAATATGTGATGCTTTCTGATGAAAGTGCTTGTTCGAGCACTTTAGTGCCTTGAACACTTTGCCTAGGATGCTTTTTTTGGACTGTTTTATGTACGGTTCTGGGCATTAGAAGGTTGCTTAATACTTGTTTTTTTTGAATTATTGCTTAATACTTGTTTATTGTGATGCTTTATTATCATACTTATTGTGATTAGTGGCAGATCTAGGGTTTAGAGTCCCCTGGGGCACCATCGAATGAACGAAATTAGCTAGTGTGAGCAACATATAGCATCTTTGTGAGGCAATCTCTTAAACTAGGAAAAATGTTTAATAGCAAGCAATTCCCAAGCAAAACAGAGAAGATGGAACTAGGAGGAGTAGTCAACCACTCACTTGAGATTCATATTAATCAAACGAAAAAGTCAATCATCGTGTTTTGTTATTCAGCCAACCTGAATCTTGATTTAATCTAAAACATAGCATTCATAAAATGAATTAAGTAACGAACTCAAATCTATCCACTCCAAACCAAGACTTGCTACTTTGAATTTGCATTCTAGCTTCACAGTAATTCACGTGAGATTCTAACCAAATACTTAAAAACATAATTTGCAACTCCCACTTCTAATTTCTAAAGAATCCATGCTCTTTTGTGAATCTGTGTACTTGGTGTGCTATTTAGTTCACATAGCCTAAATCAACATCAAAGCTAGTACACAATGGTTTCGCATTTCTAACTTTAATCAAATTTAGATGACATTGTTATCAGATACCAAAAAACACAAATATGCAATAAGAATCATGGTAAAGATTTAAGATTAAAACAACAAGATAAAAAATTTAAGATTAAGATTATCTGATTATGATTAAGATTAAAGATTAGAACATAAAGATTAAGATTACGATTAAAGATTAGACATAAAGATTAAAATTAAGAGTGAAAATACCTAAAAAAATCAAAATTTTCAACATAAAGATCAAGATTAAGATTAGAACAAAAAAAGTTATAAAATTTCCCCTCGGGGGACCCATACATAGATTCGCCGCTGATTGTGATGATTAATTGGGGTGTTCATTGTGTTTAATGGTGATTAATTGTGTGAGTCTAAAAATGAAACTCACCTTCCTCTATAAAAGGGAGTATCATTCAGAGAACAAGATGCATATATTGAGAGTGTTCTAACATTAATATTTGTGATTTTGAGAGAGTATTCTCAAGATAAGAAGAGTTTATTATATATTGTACTTGTTGAGTTCAATTATAATAAACAACATTTGATGGGGAGGTATCCAAGATACCTCAATATATACTTGTGCTCATCTTTGCATTTTTCATTTTGTTTTTTTTTTAAATTTTTTTATTGTTGAACCTCATAGAGGCTTTCATTTCATATTTCAAATGCAAAAATTAAATCGTCAAATGCTTCATACTTACATGTTTTTAAAAGTTTGCAATATTTTCTATTTTACGCTATCTAATGCGTTAATTTAATCCTTAGTATGTATCCGTAATTATGTAATTCATCTGTTCTAAAAATACTCGTTACATTATCGTTTTTGATACTATTCATCGTTCAAGTTTATTTTATATATTGCGGCTAATGTGAAAAAAAATATAATGAATTGGGTTTTGTTTAAATCGTCTAATCGCATACTTTCATTATATTAACTTTTTCTAATTTTTAGACGTGTATAATTCAATATATAAATAATCAAAATAACGCATTGAATTGAGTAAAACATCAAATGTAGCAAGTATAGTGTAACGAAGGAATTGTATAATAAAAAAGTTACAAAAATTTGATGTTAATAATCTATTTTGCAATGAAGCAATTCAAACAAGATTTCAAGTGACTATGTTTTAGCGTATAGATAAAATACTAATTACAAATTAAAAATGATGAATTATTAGTGTCATTTTTTCAATGTTGCAAGCTAATTTGGAAGGAAAGAATTACAAAATAATTCTCTTCCATATCCCTTCCCAAAAAAAGTATTTTCCCTTCAATAAAAAACTCCAAATACTTAAATCATAATAAACTCCGGTAATTCCCCTTTCAAAATGTAATCTTGATTTTATTCGTACAAAAGTAAAATTTTAAAATACTTTTTTCTTTTTATTACTAAGATTTTATTTGCTTGTTTTGCACTATTTATCAATACATTTTAATTTAATTTTATTATTAATTTATGCTACATTTAATTAGTACACAATTAAAATTTTATTTTTTCCCCAAGTCCTTCTAGATTCTCTCTATGAAGGTTTCTCTAGCCTTGTGCTAGCTTCGTCTTCCTCCGTGAAGTTTTTCTTTTCTTTGCTTCTCTTTCTTTCTCTCTTCTTGGTTGTATGTGATGGGAGTAGAGATGGTTCGTGATCTGAATGAGGAAACCTCTTCCTCAATTGACAAAGAAGGTATGGATGGTCAAGAAGGGCTTCGCCATTTAGGAGAGACTGTAGGCGAAAATCGATCAGACGGTGCTCATCAGAATACTACGGAGAATGATTTGGCAGTCGAGTGGTGCGAAGATGGTAACGAGGATGAAGATAGTCGTCTTGAATTAGGATTAGTCGGCAGAGTTTGGACGGAGAGGTTCATTAATCCTACGACTTTCATTTCTACAATGAAGGGTATCTGGCAAGTGCAGGAAGGGCTAGACATTTCCAACATTGGCAAGAATCTTTTCCAGTTTCAATTTTATCACTGGAAAGATAAACAAAGAATCCTTGATGGGCAGCCATGGCATTTCGATAGAAATGCAATTCTCTTACGTGATCTTGATCATGCAGTAAAACCCTCGGAGTTGATCTTTGACGACCTATCCATTTGGGTTAGGTTTTATGATATTCCTTTTAAAGGAAGGATGATTGAAGGGAATGCTAGAATGTTGGGCGAGAAAATTGGGAGGTTCTTAAAGATGGAGCGAGATGATTATTGTGGGCTAGAGAAATCCATGAGAATTAGGGTTTTAGTAGATGTGAGAAACCCCCTACGTGCTTTCATTAATTTAAAGCTTCGCAACGGAGATATAAGCCGGGTTAAAGTTCGTTATGAAAATCTTCCGAACATTTGTTTTCACTGTGGGAGGTTAGGCCATGGAGTGCGGGATTGCATGGATAGTAATGTAGACCCAAAGAACCCGAAATATGGGATATGGATGAGAGCTTCACCATGGAAACATATCAACGATGCCCAAGAACCGGAAAAAGGTGAAGTGGTTCCAAGATCGTCGGCCAGGAAAATCTTTTTCACACGTGGAAAGGAGGTGCAGAAGTCGCTTAATGAGGAGATTATTACAGATATGGCATGCATGCTTAATAAAGTTTCTTTTGATGATAACTTGGGGAGCAAAAAACATGAACCAAACGGCTGCAACTCTGATTTGGTTCTGAGCAAGGAAGGGGATGAGAGCGTTGAAGAGCCTCAAAGGAGTCAGGGAGATGACCATGGTGTCGGGGCAGATATTTTTGCATGTTCGGGTATGATGCAGGCTTGTTCAAGTGGTGATGGGCGATCTGGGGAGGTAAGGTATCACAGAAAGAAATGGAATAAGGTAAAACGTGACAAAGGTGACTCGGGTCTAAGCCCTCCTTTGATAGTTAGTGTTGGGCAGAAGAGAAGCGGGTCTGGTGAGACCAGTTCGCGTCAACCGATGGACATTGATGATCTGGGTATTAGTGTGAAGAAATCTAAAGCCTCGACTAGTCAAGGTTTTACTCGCGATTTTTGTGCTGATGTGGCAGGCCCCATTAGGGCTCTCGAGGATCAATGTTGACATCCATCTTTTGGAACTGTAGAGGGTTGGGGAATCCTTCTACGGTTAATTCGCTCAATGAGCTGGTGCGTAAATATTCCCCGAATATTTTATTTCTTTGTGAAACCAAGTGTATGATGTCGGATCTTATGAGGATTAAGGGGAGATTGAAGTTTGATCATGTCGAGGGGGTGGAGGCGTCGGGTAAATTAGGAGGTTTAGCCCTTTTTTGGAATGATGAGCTTTCTTTGGTGGTTCGTAACAAAAACTCTCATGTGATTGATACTATGATTCGAGATGGGAATGGCATGTCCTGGAGGTGGTCTGGAATCTATGGGTGGGCCGAGGGTATTCACAAACACAAGACTTGGGAGATGCTTGCGGAGATGGGTCTCGAGTATGGAGCCCCTTGGGTGATTAGCGGGGATTTCAATAATATTCTTTTTCATGATGAGAAGAGCGGAGGGTTAGCAACGTTATTTGGGACGGGTCGGACCACCTTCCTATCGTGCTTCAGTTTGGTCCTAATGAGCTGCATGCGACGCCGGTAAATCAAGTAGATAAACCCTTTCGGTATGAAGCAAAATGGCAGCACAATGAGGCTTTCCCGGAGGTGTTTCGTGAGATATGGTCCAAGGCGAAGGAGAGTGGGGGCGATCAGTGGCCTCAGATTGTGGCAGCGTGTGGGGACTCTCTTAAGGGCTGGAACAAGCAACACTACGCGGACTCAAACAGGAGATTTTGGTGGCTAAAGAAGAGTTTGGTTCGTGTTCGAAAGATGAATCAAACTCCGGTTGTCTTGGAAGAGCTTCGAAGTGTGGAAGCTGAAATTCGTAAATGCCGTCATGATTTTGAGACTGCGGCTTGGCAACGTTGTAGGCCGTTCGCGTTATGGGACGGAGATAAGAATACAACTTTTTTTCATTCAAAGATTGCGGCCAGGAAGAAGCAGAATATTTTGAACGGTCTTAAGGACCATTAGGGCTCCTTACAAACACATCCAGAGGCAATGCGTAAGGTGGTTGAGGGGTATTTTTCTCAGTTATTCTCGTTTGCCCGTCCGCCTATATCGGTACAGAACCTGGATATGATAGATAAGAGGCTCTCTGATAGTATGATATTCGATTTATCGAAATCTTTTAGTCGAGAGGAGGTTGTTGACGCCCTTACTTCTATGCACCCGTGCAAGTCTCCAAGGCCCGATGGGATGCTAGCCCTTTTTTACAAAAATCATTGGGAGCTTGTTGGGGATGATATTTGCAACATGGTCCTTGCTTTTCTCAACGGGGGTGACATGCCTAAGGACTTAAATCACACGCACGTCGTGTTGATCCCTAAGGTCCCTAATCCGTGCGATATGAAGGATCTCCGTCCAATAAGCTTGTGTAATGTGTCTTACAAATTGATCTCCAAAGTTCTTGCAAATAGATTGAAGAAGATTCT